>JAJMAB010000040.1:31816-133868 GCA_030564825.1 Ogataea sithepensis | reverse complement strand
GAGTTCCTATGGGCAGGCGGGAGACTACAGGTTGGTGGGGGTGGGGTCACTGGGGGTGGAACCGCATAGTGTAATATGGCGCACCCTGGGCCCGGCATCCGCTAACTGGCTAAATTCTGATGGCCCTCCGAGACTCGGTGTGCGAACAGGGTGCGGGTTGCGACGGATTGGGATTCCTTTTTTTTTTTTTTTCACCTTGCGCTTCCAGACAACTCTATAGGCTGAAAGATGTGTGTATGACTTGATGTAGATACAGATTAAACGATCCTTACTACGATTTTAAACTATATATAGACCGACCCTTTTAGATTTCTTTATAATTATGGTTTCAATTTTTGGTAAAGGATAATGGAAAAACGAGTGTTAGTTTCTACTTGACTGATACTAGATAATACTTGCCATTGTGTCTGTGACTCCTAGTGATAAGTCTACGATTAAGAAATTTCAAATCACAGATGTGCAGATTTCACAGATCTCTGACAAAATTAATACAATTGTGAAAAAGCACATAGCTGCCAGAGTTAGGACTTCCATTTTTGGACTCCTAGACGAAACGCATCTTTTAACACGTCTCCGGCTCAAGTGGCTGAAGTCTGATCTCTATATTATATAAGCTATATAAGCTCTGGCACAGAGCACTCAATACGTTATACACATGGTTAAAGGGGCCCATCTGTGTAGCTATCAGGGGTATATTTACCGAGCCAATGAGTACTCGATGTCAGCTTCAAGAACGAACTTGTATGCTATTAAAGAGGCTACAAATCGCTGGCGGCTTTGACTAATCTTCCTGAAGTTGCTGATCTCTCTTCAGCAAAACAATTTAGTATCTTTTTAATGCAGTTTCCCTTACTCATTTCATGTCATATATATAGGTATACCTACCACACGTTAGTATTAACGAAAGAAATAAAAACCTCAGTATCGGTATGTTTTAATCATACTGACTGTGATATATAGCGGATAGCAAGTGACTTACCGTGAATCATCCATCCAGTTTAAACCCACAGACAGGGATCTCGATGAAGGTCCCTCCTGCGAGTCATGGTGACTCCCCTCTTTTCTCCCTGCGACTCGTCGCGGGACTAGGCCAGTAGGCTCGTTCGCGGACAGCTAACCAGAGAAAGCCATGCATGTATAAGTTCGATCACTTCGAACTTCCAAGTACCCGCGTAAATTCCCTCGTAGAGGACCGGTGCTAAGCAATGATGTATCTTGATCCTTGCGCGGATAATTCAGGGTTCGTGGGAGAAGCTGACTGGCCTACAATGCCCTACATTATCCACATGGTTATTTCAATATCGACGCTTATAGTCGTTGGTTCTGCGAACAAACCAAGTATTCTTCGTACTTCGGTTTTTTTTCATTGTTTCCTTTCTGTCATTTACTACCTTATGAGTCCTTCTTCTAAGAGGAGGCAGGCGTCTTAGGAGTGAAAACGGTGGCCTCTAGGTTGTTGAGAGATCAACCGACGGACTTATCCACACAGTCTTTTAGGACGCTATATATCTTATATACCCCATACGTGAGTTCCAAATCATGAACAATTATATATATATAGTGACTCGCATGCATAAGGTTCTCAGTTTGTTCCGCTACGGGTGACGGAACCCCCTCTTTGTGCGCTGTTGGTTCTCCCTTAAGAAATTCTGAGCTCCGAGTCCATGCACGTAGCAGAAGCGAGGTGTGTTTGGATATAATTAATGTATACTATATATTATATATATATATATATATGTTCCTTCCTACACCATTGTTCCAGCGATATGCTTAACATTCGAAGGATGTTTGCAAGACGTAATCGGTGTTTAACGTATATCACTGCTATAAAGCTTTGTAATAAAGATCAAAAAAAGTTGCCCCCATGGTTATATATATATATGTATATATTATATAATCGAAATGGAGAATTGAGAATGGCAACAACTTTGAACTGGGGTGTGGTAACTTCGAGCTAGGCCGCGAGATACGAAACCCCATGTGTGTGACACACATATCTTCCCCTCTTTTCGGAGATGATGGATGTTCCGAAGAGATTCATTCTGAGATTGGCCAGATACCACCCCGTCATGTCACCCCCATCCAGAATAACCAGCACCAGCAATTATACCCAGCTGGAAATCATAGCTTGATTGACCTTTAAGTCCGTTGTTCATGGGCATTCGGAACAGAGGGAGTATTTTACCACCACTAGTCACAGGTAGCAGCAGTTAGTATAGTGCCAGCCAGTATAGCAGCCAAGTGGGGTAAGTTGTGCTGGATAATATTCGCCCTGAGTCTAATCCATGACTGAACTGCAAAGGCAGTTAACTCTCGATCATTATACTCTCGTCCGACTGGGATCATATCAGTAAACTTAGTTTTACTATATATCGTCCAATGGACTGTCATTTGCATAATGGATTCTCAATGCTTATCCCCCTTTTTCATCGCAATTGTGCATACGCAGAAATTTTCGGTTTAATTGGTTGAGAACACCCCATAGAAGTTAACACCCAGGGGGCATTTTTAAAAGAGGATGGTTGATATAACCCCATCTGAACCAACCCGTTATAGGTGCACCCCAACGCTATTATAGATAATATCAAACGAAATACAAATTAATTCTTTCTCAGTGACTGTCGAGCAAGCGAAGTAAAATTTAAAACAATCTTGATCCTTTCGCACTAAGAAACTGACTAACAGTAAGAGATTAAGAAAACCGTAGCTAGTATTTGTTCAACAATTAGAACATGATCCATAGGTAGGAGTTTCATTAAAATATCAAGAAGCCAATATTACTCGATCCAAACCCGAATTGCCCATAACCATCACTATTTGCCATCCTAATGCTACTCTTTATCATTCAAAAAATCAATCCCTGTCCCGAAGTTGAGGAGGTCCCCCCAAACAGGGAATAGACAAGTAGGAATCGTGTTATGAGCTTCTGAATGAAATAAGAGCTAGCTATTGACATCTTTTGCTCATCCTGCTTTCCTCCGTTCAATTATACCATATAGTTGACAATAAGGGATAACTTCCTGCCATCACTGTACTTTCCGGGACGAAGGACCAAAAAACGATTTACTAAAGCATTAGGGAAACTTTAGAAGATTAGGACCAAATTTAATAATTACTACACTGACTAAAACTTTGTCCATCTGTACCATAAGAGTGACAACAATAGCTAATAGGTAATAGTTTAGAAGGATCTTGCCCGAAAGAAACAACGAAAGAGTGAAATTGTGATAAAGTATCAACTAAGAGGTATCAATAGCTTTATTAGTACGGAATGAAGGGAAAAATCTTCCTGAATGTCCTTCCCCTGTTTTTTTTTTCAAGGAAAATTCAATAGCTGAACTACGGGAGAATCAAGGATTGAATTTGACATCTATGACCTGGCTCATTAAATTATGGTGTAATTAAGCTAACATTCTTATTACATAATCAATAACCAAATGATTACATCTGTTTTACATGAAGCGAGATCTTCAGTTCGATGTTTTTGATCGTCTTAAACGGCTCAAGGAATTGGTTATCTCGCTATTGCAATCAATGAAGAAGAGCAAGCTATTGTATGCTTTTTATCTAGTTTGCTTTACTTCAATACATATTCATAGAGACTTTTGCTTGATTCAAAACTTTTGGAAATGAGCCAAAAACCGACCCCGCAACAGTTGAGCGAGCTCAAGTTCCGTAAATTGGTCGATGAGAACGACACTTACATCCAATCTTGTTTGAAGAAGTGGTTTAGATATAGTGGAACAAATATATTCATGATGTCTCCTTTAGCTCCAGCTCATGACTGTTTGATGACTAGAGCGGTTATTGGAGCTTTACAGGCGGGTATTGGGATTAGTATCATGTCGAAATACGTCTTAAAAATCCATCGCACTACTCCACTTCGACGTGCTTGCGCCACTTTCTTTGGTGCATCCATGCTAGTAACGGGAACTTCTGAAATAATGCATTCAATTTACCCCTTAAGAAATCCTTACTACATTGAAATATTTCAAGCTAGGGTCCAGAGTTTTATGGAGCAGAAACCTCAGAGTGCATTTTGGGGACCAGAAAACTTCATGCCTATGAAATTGACGGACTGCTTAGAGATGTCCATAGCATTGGCAGATTTGAGAGGCTCTTGGAATTTTTTTCAAGCTTCAGACCCATTGACGCTGTTTAGAGAGGATATGGAAAAATATAGAGCTGAGTTTGAAGCTGCATCCGGGGGAAAAGATGAAGAATTAGCTGAGAAAGTGATGATGATTTCTGACGGTAAAGTTGATTCACATGTCAAAGCTGTGTCTGCCGACAAGGTCCCAAAGATTATTCCAGAGGATGCCTTGGAGTTTGTGGATGGTATTGAGAATGTTGAATCCAATGTTTCCTGGACTAGACTTGAACCGTGGAGCAAGCTATTAGCAGCAACTAACTGTTTGCCCGTGAAGTCTGCACCAAGGATCTTGAGTGAAAAATATGTGGGTAACTATGGTGATCATGGACCAGTTGATGTTTACAACGACGGGCAATCTATGGAGCTGCGGTTCAAAATTGATGAATTATCACAATCCGATGAGAAGGAAGACGGAGATCGTAATACAAAAACCGAAGATGCTGAACCTTCAAAACAAGTTGGAAGAGATGAGAAGCCCGAAGATGATAGCGGTTCATCACCTCGATCTGAATAAAACCATCTAATATTGGCAATTTTATAAAACAGATTTTGTATATACGTTTAAAAACGATAAGACTAGTGAGAAAATTGCAAAATTAAGAACAATACAAAACGAATTAGCAACAAAAATAGTAATAATATATGTAGCATTAGATGTGTTTATGTAACCCATCTAACACGTCTGCAACAATCTATAAAAAAATAGAAAAATCAGAAGCACAAATAGCAAGTAAATATATGTAACAAAAGCGAACAAATAATTAATATTAAACAGGCTCCAACTGTGAGACATCAACAGAAAATCAGAAGCGAAAAATACAGAGACAAAAACAGAAGGAGAAAAACTGACCTAACGTCTCCAACCACCTCTACCTCTACCTCTTCCGCCCCAGCCACCTCTACCACCTCTTCCTCTTCCACCCCAGCCACCACGGTTACCACCTCTTTTGTCCAGAGCTTGTAAAGCATCAGGGATGTTCTGTTTAGCTTCTCTCAAAATGGTAATCAAGTCATGAGCTTGACCCGAGTTATCAGAAGTGAAGAATGTGATAGCTGTACCTTTTGCACCTGCTCTACCAGTTCTACCAATTCTGTGAACGTAATCTTCAACGTTACCTGGCATATCGTGGTTGATAACACAACTGACACCCTTGACATCTATAATAGAAAATCAGAAATAATATGTTAGTAATAGTTCAAAGTTTTGCCGACTTTCTGTAATGAGAATCACATTTAGGTATGTTTACATGGGCGTGCAGACCAAAACAGCGATTATGAGGTTAAGAGGCTTATGAATACATGAGATTTGAAACTTAACATGTAATAGAACATAAAGTTCGTCACCACAGGGAAACTGACCGTTTCACTACACCGATGAATGTTCTAGCTATCATGGATATCAACTCCAGGTTGAAGATTTAACACAGCAGATAACAAAACAACAGGAATTTACTGCATAGTAAAATAATTATGAAAATTATATTTATATATGAATTGAAGCCATTTCCGGTCCCCATTATCTAAAAGGCAATTCTTATGATAACGGTGAACATCAGAAACAAGTTTGATAAAAAGTGAGGAAAAAAACACAAAAAGTATACGTGATAAAGAACTTGTTGCAATTAGAAATTTAAGATAGTCTTTTTCTTCTTGTTTTTTCTTCTTCCTTTCTTGCCCTACCAGGAAGAAACAAACAAGCTTATCTTCTAATGTGCAGATGCTTTATCATTCGTAAAAAAGTAAGAAATCATTCTCACCTTAATTATGTGTCCTTCCGAAAGTCTCGTTTTTCCTTTCCCTTTTTTCTCTTATTCTCCCACGTTCGAAATTCACAGCGATTGTATGATCGACATACAAGCGAGCGCGAAAAAACATGTTGCCTCAATTCACATCGATCCCTCTACTCATTTGAAACCCTGTCCAAATGAAGAAAAGAGAAAGTATGCAGTAAATCAAAGAGAGGAAAACTCCTCTCAATTGATTCTTACGTCTATCAGTTGTAAACTTTCCCACCAACTGCTAACGTGATCCGTTTCCAGAATCATCAATCTCAAATGCGCTAAATTCCCCATGTTAGCCCCCCCATTTAAACTAGAATTCATGAGTTTTCATTCTCAAATAAAAACCAAACGATCTGACAAGACTATTAAATCTCGTAAAACAATTATAACCCATGATCCCTACCCAAATATGTTAGTAAGAAAAAAGAAAAAAAAGTAAAGTACTTACCAATACCTCTAGCAGCAACATCAGTAGCAACCATAATTGGAGAGTTACCAGATCTGAATTCATTCAAAACCCAATCTCTTTCTCTTTGTTCCTTATCACCATGAATAGCTAATGCTGGCCAACCTTCGCCTCTTAAGTAGGAGGTAGCTTCGTCACAAGTTCTCTTGGTCGAAGCAAAAATGATAACCTTAGCACCTGGTTCCTCCATAGCTGGCTCCAAATACTTGATCAACTTGTCTCTCTTTTCATATTCAGTACAAACATCAATGACTTGAGTGATATTGTGCGAAGCAGCCAAGTCCAATGATCCAACATTAACTTGGATATAATCGTGCAAGTAGTCTCTAGCTAGACCTTGAACACTCTTTGGCCAAGTGGCAGACCACATCAACGTTTGTCTATCTGGTCTAATTTGATCGACGATCTTTCTGATTTGAGGTTCGAAACCCATATCCAACATTCTATCAGCTTCATCCAAGACTAAGTAAGTGACCCTTCTCAAGTTGGTCTTACCGGATTCCAACATGTCTAACAATCTTCCCGGAGTAGCAATACAGATTTCAGCACCTCTTGCCAAGTCTCTGATTTGTTGACCTCTTGGAACACCACCATAAACACAGGTGTTTCTGATTCTTGACGTTTTACCAAACTTTGAGCATTCCTTTTGAATTTGGACAGCCAACTCTCTAGTTGGGGCTAAAACTAGAACAATTGGACCGTCACCATTTTGCAACAATGGCTGAGCGTTGATGTGAACAATACCAGGTAAGCAGTATGACAAAGTTTTACCGGAACCAGTAGAGGCAATACCAACCATGTCCCTACCAGACAAAGCCATAGGCCAACCCTGACATTGAATACCAGTTGGGCTTGCAAAACCTTCGGCTTTGACCTCTTTAAGCACATAATCAGGGAAACCAGCCTCATCAAATGAGGTAATTGGTCTTGGAATATCGCTACCGGAGACAGTCATTTCATGCTCTTTTCTAAATTCTGCAATTTCTTGTTCTGATCTACCCGTGACAACTGCATCCTCTTTGTAGAAGTTTTTTTCAAATTTTGGCAAAGAATCCATATCCCAGGTTTGTTTCTTCAAGCTGTCACCTAATTCTGGACCATCCCTGTAATCTCTGAAACCACTCGAGCCCCCTCTAAAACCACTTTGTTGGTAACCACCTTGTCTTTGACCCCAGTTACCGTTCCTATCATCCCTACCGTATCTTTGTCTATCACCACCACCATAGGCCCTCTCGCCTGATCTGTTATTGTTCATGTAAGACATTTTAAATTGATTTCAAAATTGACAATTTCGAGCTGATACGATTGTTTTTATCAGAGAAAGAAGAAACAGAAGAATAAAAGCATCTGTATCTGGTAGAGAAAATTTTTTTTATAATTTCTTGCTATATAAAAATTTTTTTAGCGCCTCAGCCCTTAAAAAAAAAAGAAAAAAAAGAAAGCATACAAGTACTATGTAAGTGCTGACAAACTGGTTACCCTGCTTTACTTTACTATATCTTGAACCGTTATCTAGAATTGTTATACAGTAATGCAACAAATCACATAACCGAACTACAAAAGCACACTGTTGATATTACAAATTACCATTAAATAAGTGTAAGTAAAAAATGCCCAAAAGTATTAAAGTATTGAATACTGAGTAATCTATTATACATCTAAAAATAAAGAAAAACGTGGTATGAAAGCAAACGGATAAAGAAAAAGTAAAACAGGAAGGAAAAAAGATACAAGTTAATTATAATTTATGGATTGAAATCGGAACAAAAACAAGAAATGTTGTTGCATATGAAGACTCAAAAGCCAGTAAATATGGGGTAACCTGAAAATGTACAGATATGTGAATTGAGAAACGTGATTTAAGGCTCCTCCGTGGCGTAATCCCTAGCACTGATTTTAGCAGTAAATGTATCTTCAATATGAGTACACATATCAGCCAAATCTTCCAAACCCTTATGTAGAGCTTGGATGGCAGTAACGCTACCATAGGTTTGAATTCTAATGTTCAACTTTGATTCTGATGGGTGGGGGATGGAGTATCCACAAAACTCAACGTCTGGATTTTTCATTATCACGTATCTCAATGCATTTCCCAACGTGTGATCTTCATCCACAATTTGGAAGGAGGCTGCTGATCCATCATCTGAGGATCCAGGTAGCAGTTTGATCTTCTCAAGGTCTAGTTGATCTTCTTCTTGATCCATTTCTTCATCTTCAACGACGACGTCTTCTTCCATTGGAGCATCTTGAAACTCCTGTGCTTCTGTGGCCATTGTTAATATCGGTCTCGTTAGTTTTCGGTAGAAAATGGTCGATTTGCAGTGTAAACTTAGAATAGCATTACTTAGCAAGCACCTTTAAAAATTTCAAAATCATCTAAGAAATAAGGAAAAAAGAAAAATTTGTGATTGGCACATAATTTAAAATGGCAGATTAAGCACCTCTGCACTAGATCCTGGTAAGATCCCCGCCCCCATGCCGGCTCGAAAGCCGTCTGAGTCTCTGAGACTCCCACGACATCCTCTTCAACGATTCCAGTTTACTCGGAGTTGGGCACGTATGATTCGTATATATAGATATATATATATAGGAAGACTTGTAAGTACCAGCGACCACGAGAGAGCTATAGCTACCCTGATCATATGTGCATATATATTTTTTATAACATCTTGCAATCAAGCTCTGATTGCGCAATGATGACATTTTGAGGGATACTGGGAATGACGTTATAACTTGCAGAGATAAGAGGAAAGATAGCTGGTAATCAGATCGGAGAAGAATCGCAAACGGGACTCCGCTCCCAGCTGTTCAAGATTGTCCAGATGACAGCAAATTTCTTTTTACACTGGCTATCGACTCTTCAGTTAATAAATTTATAAATATATATAGATAGGTGACAATGTCCGATGCCCAAGCTTAGGCCTATATATATTCACCAATAGCCAGCTAGGGCTGCTCAAAAACATCTGTTCGTCTTTCTCCAGAGACTTCTTGATCTAAACAAATTGCTTGAACTCCTTCCAAGGACTCAGCTCCAAGATACCGCTACCATGGAAGCAACTGAAGTTGTGTGCCTCACGGTAGGAAGGGGAAAAGAAAATGACAGCAATGTATCTGTAAGAGCGATTCACAACTCACAAGTGACCAGTGGAGTCATGACTCATGAGTTGCTGACTTGCAAGCTATAATCCGCTTTCGCATTCGTCCCTTCGCTCCGTATGACAAACCCTGAGTCAATTGGAAGCTATTGAAAGTTGAGTGTAGAAAAGATAGGAAGGATGGCGTTTGCAAGTGCTGTATAAGCTACTACAGACTATATAGCCCTTAGCTAACATAACGATGTTGCTACCTAATGGTGCGCCTGCTCTAGATTCCTAGAATCACACACATATTATATATACATGCATGTATTCTCAGAACTTATATAATCGAAGGAACCTCGCAATGGCATAAGTTATAACTATATATATATATATATATATATATAAAATTTAACCCCCGCGTATGTGAATCAAAATTGCCATCGATAGCAGGCGCTACGTCATCTGCATCGCGCCACTCGACAGCAACCTTAACGTCTTGCTCCGTTGCCCACCGTCAGCGTCAGCCTGAAGAGTCAAGAGACTCAAGACCAGGTGGCAGGGGGCCGGGGCAGGCTGCCAGGCTGCCAGGCTGTAGCCACTTGTAGTTATGAACCGTGGACCATGGTCCATGACCCCATGGCCCCGTGGAACGTGTAAGCCGCCCCAGGGGCCAGGGCCAGGGCCCAGAGAGTCAGAGACAGAGAGCAACCATATAATGCGTGCTCACTCTTAGCGTACCATGTATCGCCCACCGCGTGACACCCACACAGGCGGCCAGCAACTAGGGCCATTCCGATTCCCCATTGCCAAGTTCCAACCCCTGGTGCTCGAATCGCGAGGCCAGGCGGCAGGCAGGCCGTGGCCGCAAGCCACGCAACCACCCACTCATCAGCAACCTGCAACACGGATACTGGCCTCATATACACACAATCAGAACTATGAAATTAAGAACAATGTTGTTGCACATTTCATGATCAGCCTGTTGATTTCTTTCCACATCCCTTTTTCTCAACCTTATTTACTCAAACATCCACATAACATCTCATATTTTGGTGCACATCTCACAATCCTGACCCCTTCAGATTGTTTAATTCTGTTGTAACCGTTTCCATTTTCTTTTCCTCCTTCAAACGGAACAACACCACCTCGCACAATAACAACTGCAGTTGGAGCATATGGACACAAAGACATTAACGATAAATCTCCACACGCCGTTGTTTTAGTTTGAAATTCGGAGCCTTCATCTACTTATTTCTTCCATAAATCTATAACACAACAATCGATTCTTTGTTTCGTCGGGTGTGTGAGTGTCTTTTTTTCTTTACCTTCAATCAACATAAATTTCACTGGAAAGGATCTCTTCGATATACATATATATATATATCTAAATACATACCTATTTATAACATCATCTAGACCCACAATTTTGGTTACATGCATATATGATCGACTCAACTCAGCCCCCAGATCCAAGTCATGGCACTTCCGGTGATTCTGTGAAAAATAAAGGCTACCCAAGACTTAATTCCATTGCTGAAGATTCATCATTCAGCTTTCCTAGCAGAAAGAATTCTTTCTTAATACCAGTTAATATGTCATCAAACGATTTCAACCATTCGCAGTCCAACCAAGGGAATGCCAACGAGTCGATGCATAATAACTCCGTAAGTGGAATGTTTCCCAGACAAGATAGCATCTTTTTCCCAAGATTTTCATTCGATGTATCAGGCCAAGGAAGTTTTAGTGGAGCTTCTGGTTTACATGGACAAGGCTCTGGTTTCGGTCAAAATGGACAAGAGGGATTCCCATATAATGACCTGCAAAGAGAATATTCGTTTATGTATCCTCCCGGAAACCATAATGGATCGGTGCCAAATTTCCTGCAATCGTATTCCTCAGAGAGAATGCTACATTCCGGATCAAATGATCACATGTTCAGTAGAAGGCCAAGCGAACAACTCGAACCATTTGTTGCCACCCAACAACAGTCACAACACCAATCATCACAACAGCACCAACTTACATCGCAGCAACAACAGCAGCAGCAACAGCAACAGCAACAACAACAGCAACAACATCAACAGCAACAACAACAGCAGCAGCAACATCAACAACAGCAGCAACAACAGCAGCAGCAGCAAAATCAACAGCTTCAGCAGGCTCAGTTGCAGCAACATCAATTTAATCAACAACAAAGCCCTCAGCAGGTGCAGTTTCAACAGCATACACAACCAGATGTTAGATCCAGATCGAACAGCCATTTCTTTAAGAGATTCCCATCGATCATCCAGGCGACACCCGACATGCCAGGAAATGACATCGATTCTTTTTTGAAAAGAGACAGTGTAAGCAGAATCTTCGACCAGGGCGGAGATCTTTTGGATAGCATTCCAAGTTATGATCAACAGCAGGCGAACCAATCAGGTGCTTCAAGTTCTCCGAGATCCAACAGCATTTATGGCCCCGGTGGAACTCCGATGTTGCCTTTACCTACCCGAATGGTTCATCCTCCCGGCGGTGCTGCTGTTCCACCAGTTGACCATCGTATACAACATCCAATATCCCAACAACAGCAGCAACTGCAAGGCATCGCTCAACAAGGACAGACAGGTATGCAATCTTCTTTACCTGCACCGCCTCTACCTCAACATCAAAAACAACAGCAAGTTCCTTCCCAGAAATCTCAAACATTGCCTCCTCCACCATCACAGCAACGTCAACAAGGACAATTACCGCAACAACATCAAACGCAGCAAGATCAACAACAACAACAGCAACAGTTACAACCAAAAGATTTACAACAGTCACAAAACCCTCTACAGGGTATGCACAACAACTCTCAAAATTCAAGTCCGTCAAGTAAGGGAACCGGTAGTATCAAGCCCGAGAAGAAGTCTAAGAATAAGGGTTCCTCGAAGAGAAGGCGGCGCACTATCTCAAACGATCCATCTCCAACATCGTCTCCCACAAAGCATCAACATCAACAGGAGATGGTCCACCAGGATAAGAGGTCGTTGTCTGACCAAGCTCTTGGATCTCAGATAGTCCCCCAAATGAACCAAGACCATGCAACTAAGGGAACTTTGGTTGCGGCTAACGAGGTGATGCATACCGAAGATGGCCGTCCTCTAATCGGCGCCACAAAAGTGGATCAGTTAATGCTTGTGATTCAAGCAAGAAAGAAGGGTCTGACTGGTGATATCAAACAGGCCGCCGATGGAACGATTTTGGAAGAAGTTGGTAATTCAACTGGTCAACCTTCTGGCCTCCATCAACCATCAAACTCTGTTTTACCTAATCCTGTTGACTTGGTAGGTGGTGTCGAAAAGCCAAATATCAGGGGCCAGAAACAGCACCAGTGCCAGTACTGTTTCAAGAAGTTTACTCAGTCAACGCATTTGGAAGTGCACATTCGTTCTCATATTGGGTTGAAACCATATGAATGTTCATTCTGTTCAAAGAGATTTACTCAGGGTGGTAACTTACGCACCCATTTGAGATTACACACAGGTGAAAAACCTTTCAACTGCGAGACATGCAAAAAGTCCTTTTCCAGAAAAGGTAACTTGCAAGCACATATGAGAACCCATGAAAACCATCGTCCATACGAATGCAAGTTCGATAACTGTGGCAAACGCTTTACCCAGTTGGGAAATTTGAAAGCACACCAAAATCGGTTCCATTTGGCAACATTGAATGAATTGACAAATACTTTAGCTCATATAACCGATTCTGGGTCATTCGACGCGTTACCTTTGAAAGAGCGGGAGTTGTTGCTTTATTTTTCTGATTTGTACAAGAACTTGAATAGAGGTATCAGAGGGAGAGGTAGGGGTATCAAGGGTGATGGCTCTAACGTATTGAACTCTTCAACTTCTCCTGAGGTGGAGGTTGATGACCATCAAGAACAGCAAATTTTCTAAGGCACATTTATTTGTTGATACTTGTTTGCCGCTATCATGAATGTATATATATATATATATAAAGATGTTTTGTTTTACCGTTTTCATTTCTATTTTGTGTTAACTTGACTCGCGGTGGTGTATACTTTAATGCGGTCGTTTCTTTATTGTGTTTTATCAAGGATTGCAGTTTATTTTTACAGTTTCAGTGGTGATTATGTTTATTGGACTATGTGCATTTTAAGAGATGGCAGGTCTCTGCTATCGCCACATACATCTTTATCCTGATCGGCCTATCCTTTTGTTTTTTTTTTTTGGTTCTCTTTTTGGTTATCTCGGGGGTATTTTATAGTGTTTTTTTTAGTGTTCGACCTGTATTTCTAGGTATATCAATTGATTTGAAGTTTCTTGATCCCAAATAATAATTTTTTCCTTCGTTTAAAGGCTTTGTTACATAGAGCATGCAAAACCGGAACTCTGTTGAGCATATTTTATTTTTATGCGAGGATGAGATCAACCAAATTCTCTCATGCGAGATAGCCGAAAACTGTTTGCTGCTACTGGAAGATCTTCCTCCGCACCCCCACAAAAAAAATAAAATTAACAGGCATGGCCAAAAGAAAAGAACTGAGATATAAAATATAGATACAGGAAAAAGAAAGGAGGACAGGAAGCAAGAAGTAATTATATATATGTCTTGATGCACTAGAACGGAAGGGCCATGTAAATGATGAGGCTGTAACGGGGTTGCAGTCGTCCAGATTACTGTTTTCAATTTAAAAGAGAAAATTTACCAGTTAGGTATAAATCGCAAACTAGGCAAAAGATTATGCCTAAGCTGAAATTATAATACACAAGCAGAAAGTGAGACACTAAAGGATAAGGAAAGTAACGTATATAAAAAGGAAACAAATCAATAAAAACCAAAAAGAAAAAAAAAACAATTTAGGTATCGAGCATCATGAAAGTTAGTAAAAGCAGTAAAAGAGGAAATCGACAGGACATAAATTCATAGATGAAAAAAAACAAAAAAAAAAAAAAAAAAAAAAAAAAAAAAAAAAAAAAAAAAAAAACAGCTGGAAGATATCAAGCTAAGCAAATAGTTAAGAATAAAGGAAAAGAGAAACCAAGGTAAACCATTCACTTACTGATTGAACTACCATTAGGATTGAATTCCGTAGGTAACCCAGCCGACCAATCATTGAAGAAGAAATCTTCAAATTCGTACTTTTTGTCAAAAGCGCCAGGAGAGTCTTGGTACTCGGAGGTTCCATTCGATCCAATGTTCCCCTCAGTGGCAATGTTAGAGCTACCAGTACCGTCAAATGCCCTAGCTTGAGCAATTGCTTGGTTTTGATTCTGTTGGTTTTGTGATTGAGAAACTGTAGACAAACCTGATGGAATTGCCGAAGCAATCTCTCCAAAGATGTCCTGCTGACTTTGGTACATCTGCTGTTGTTTTGCACCTTGTTGATACTGCTGTGGCAGAGATGGTGGTTGCATAGAAGAAGAACCTGCGGGTGGGTGACGACTCCGCTGTTGTTGTTGCTGCTGTTGATGTTGTTGCTGCTGTTGCTGCTGTTGCTGCTGCTGTTGTTGATGCTGATGTTGTTGTTGCTGCTGTTGATGTTGTTGCTGCTGTTGCTGCTGTTGCTGCTGCTGTTGTTGTTGTTGTTGTTGTTGTTGTTGTTGTTGTTGTTGTTGTTGTTGTTGTTGTTGTTGTTGTTGTTGTTGTTGTTGTTGTTGTTGTTGTTGTTGTTGTTGTTGTTGTTGTTGTTGTTGTTGTTGTTGTTGTTGTTGTTGTTGTTGTTGTTGTTGTTGTTGTTGTTGTTGTTGTTGTTGCTGCTTGTGCAGCTGATGTTGTTCAAGTTGTTGCTGCAGCTCTTGTGGCTGCCGAAGAGGCATATGCTGTTCAGAAGACAAAGGACCCATCGGCTCAGGCGAGGTTTCGGCAGAGTGTTGATTGGAATTGAGCATATATGGAGGCAAGAATCTTCCGAATATTTTCATGTCTAATTGATCCATCGGACCAGGAACATATTTCGATTTGTTGTAGTCGCTTGGTTCTCCATTGGTGCCTTCGCTGAGGGTCTCCTGATCCTGTTGAATTTGGTGTTGGCGCTGTGACTGATTTGGCGAGTGCTGCGGCTGTTGCTGTTGCTGCTGAGAGATGCTTTGTTGTAACGGAACTTCCATAGACTGTTGTCCAGGCAAACTCAAGTTTATTCCAGTGGAAACACCATCAATGTAGTTAACACCATTGGCAACAGAATTGACCTGAGCATTATTTAGCTTAGGAACTTCAACTGAGTAAGGTTCATAGTTTGCCTGCTGCTGCAAACCAGAAGGATTAGCTGGTAGTGGAATAGAACTAACGATTTCATCTTCCTTTTGCTTCTGCTGTTCTCTCTCAAATTTAGATTTTCCAACTTGAGGCGTAACAAATTGAGGATCAGGAGTTTCGTGGTTTATACTGGCCTTGGCAGTTCTTCTATTCAATTGTTCAAACAAGGCGTTTAAAATATTGTAGGTTCTTCTAGCAGCCATACTACTGTCCTTCAAAATATCTAATACCCTTTTACCACTTTCAGCATCTTTCTTAATGGCCATGTATTCAGGATCAAAATCACCATCTCTATTGATTGGAGGTGCAAAATGAACATAATAAACCAAGCACGCAACAGAGAAAAAGATGGTGTATATGGAGAACCAATATGAACCACTCAACATTTGCTTATTAATCATATCCTCTGACAACTTCACCACAATTCTGGCAACGTTGATACAGTTCTTTGCCTTCTCAATACATTTCAAATCATCGGAAGTTGGGTGTCTTTGCGAAAAGTCAGTTGAAATGTAATGAATAAAAGGTCTGTACAAGATAATTTTAACGTGTAAATATGAGATGTGCAACAACCTGTTGGCCTTTAAGTATTGACTCGAAGGCTCGACTCCCGGCTTCAATTCTAGTGGCAAACTATTCATCCAATCTTGCAACTCTAGCTCCAATTGATTCACAATGTCATGCGCCAATAGTTCAGGTTTTCTACCGTTAACTACCTTTCTAGGTTTTATAGGATACAACTTCGATACAATCTTCTTCATGATGAAAATCAACTTGGTATGAGCGTTAGCAATACCAGAACTCGACAATCTATCACCTTGTCTGTTGAATCTATAACCATCAACTGTGATATTCTCGTCGTCCAACTCTAATGGCATATCTTGATCGAAATCGTCCTCACTTATAGTTCTTGGAAGACCCAACATGGTGTTTACATAGATATCCATTTTATAAATTGTCCAGAACAATCTTTTTCTAATTTCCAATTCGATAGGATTAAACGGATAATCCAACTTTCTATGCAAACCTTCTCTCAAGGCAGCCCTCAAAGCAATACCAATATAAGCATAACACGTCGAGAGCCTTGCAGAGCATTGCAGGAAGATAATCAACATAACAATCGTTTGAATACCATAAGTATCTCTCGTATCAGTAATGTCAATCAACTTTCTAGCAGCAATAAAGTATTTGTAACCTTCATCTTCGAAAACTTCACTTTGTGGGTCATCGTCGGTCCTCGATTGAGGCCCAATTGTTTGCTCATCACTTTTGAAAAACAAAGCACCACAAGCCATGACTGAATAAACCAATGGTAAAAACCGTTGCTGTTTATTGGTGTACTGGCCAGGGTCAGTATCGTATAACTCATTTAAGTCTTCAATAAATGCAGGCCTATGATAGAATCTAAACAAAACACAGGCATTCTCCCAAGTTTTGGTGATCAATTGAAGAGCAATTTCACGTGATGGTAGAATAATCTTGATTTCCTTACCCAAACTTGATTCATAAGAGCCATCAATGCCAGCATGCACTTGTGGTGAGTTGAAAGCATTTTTATCAGAGGCTGGTGATAACTGCTGTTGTGCTTGCAGTCGTGATTGCTGGGAAGGATTAGCGCTAGGTGAACTCGAGGATCCATATTGGCTATTGTTGGTTGATGGCGATGAACTCTGTCCAAGACTCGAGGAAATTTTAGGGATGTGAGGAACTGGAATGTCAGGCAATGAATAATACTCTTCTGCAATTAATTGACTAGAATTCTTGGAATCGTCATTACCCTTTTCTCTCAATCTGTTGAGAGCTGTGATCAATTTCATTGGATTGATCGGTTTTGGATTGTCATTCAAGTCGGTTAACTTTATATCAGGAATTAATCTGTGTAATATATCATCATATAGCTTCAACCTATCAGTCAACTTGGCCATCAGTTCTGGATTATTAATCGCAGCTGAAGACAAAGCTGATGAACTGGAGCTTGTGGATTGATTTGAACCGTTGCCATCGTTGTCATTAGTACTAGATCCCGTAGCCAATTTCTTCTTAATTCTATTTGGTTGTTCATAAGTGCATTCGTAACTATAGACTGTGCAGTGGATACAAGGCAAGTCACCAGAGCACTTGATTTTCAACTTTCTACATCGATCACAGGCCCTAACAACCCGACGCCTTTTTTGCAACAGCGTTCCTGACGATCCTTCAATGTGTGTTGGCATAATGATCTTTGGGGGATTGGAAGAAGGCGACTGTTTCAGTTGAAGTAGTTTCTGAGGATTTGGTTCTATCTTTGCTGTGATAGAAGTCGTGGAAGTAGAGGGTGCAACAGGGATTGATCCAGCTGGGGTTATCGAACTTGATGAACCTTGGGCAGCCGCTGGCTGGCTCATTTTTCTCTTAGCCATCTTGAAGAACACAGGAGAAATTAGTAAATTGGCCTGGTGAAATATCAATTGCTGCTTGACCGAGAAGAAAAAAGTTGCACTCTGAGCAAGCACACACTGGTAGGAGGCCAGTTTTCTGTTGGGATGAGACGGGAGGCTTCGTTAATAAAGCTGAGGAATGTTTTTAAAAGATGAAGATTTTTGCGTTGGAGCTTTTGGGGGGTCGCCCGTTTCTCGCGTGCTGTGGGTGTAGAACTTGCAACACCGCGGCCTGGGGTTGAGGCTGGCGGTTGGTACGCTGGGTGGCTGCTCCCTCCACTTCCATGCTCCAAGGCTCCATGCCACATGGCTCCGATCGCATTCATATCTCCCTTCTAGGCTCCTTGTCCCCACTTTGCAGCATAGGGTAGAACCTAATTTTGCTACGCATAGAAACCAGCACAAGAAAAACCTACATAGTATATACAATATAATCTAAACATTAACATGCATTACTTAATGATCTCTCCGACTGCGAGCGCCCTAACTTTCTATACGTGGGCGGGAGGAGACCGCCGTCCGGGACAACGACCTCTGTTCCCTATTGTTTCTCTACCTTGGTGTGCGAAATATATATATATATATATATATACATGCTAGTGCAAGTTTAATACTATATACACCAGCACTACTTCCAGGGTTGCCATTGAACGGCATCACCACACGAGAAGAATAGAGCAAGAATTCGGACGTGTAAATCCCTTTTGTATTGGTTTTGTTACACCTGATGAATGGAAATATAGACACTGTTGCCACTGGGCCCATGTCATATAAAAATTTATATTGTACGTTTGCCCAAGTGACTGAACATTAGAGCACCGAGTGGCCGGCTCGTCGGGGAAATACTTGCCCCGCCTTTCTATTGGTGCGTTACCCGATTGAGCAGTGAAAGCTCCAGGCACCATCTTTATTTGCTGGATCGAGAACCCGGACGTATATATGAAGTTAATAGGATAAAAACATATACATATTTAATATATATACATTATATTCCTCTAGAAGCTGATGTTGGAAGTGTAAGTAACGACGGATCTGTCAGCTCTATGTCAGTGAATCGTGACGGGCAACCGTCGATGGCGGGAACCACATCGTTGCCCGTTTGATCCGGGGTGGAATTCCCAGTTTGCCCGTCAGTTCTCAATCACATTCCCCTCTCTTCACCCCGTCTTTTTTCCTTTCCTACAGCGGGGCATCCTTCGCCGCCGTTGGGGAGGCACACCTGCTACATATAATATATATATTATATAGATATATCATGTATAGACATGTTGGGTGTCTATGTATATATATGTTCATTATATATATATATATACTGCTTTGTTTGCTATAGAAATCTTCAAGTCTCAGATACTTATAGGAGCTCAGTTCAACTTCAGGGCCCTGGCGGCTGCAGTTGTTCCTGGCTCAAACTTCTGCCACACTGATTCCCTGGACAGCAATCCACCCCGTTGTTCTTCCCCTCGCTTTCCCCTCCAGGCACAAGGCTCCGAGTCCCGCATGTGCGCCCAGCACATTGGTAACTCCGTCTGGTGTTTGGCCCGTCCTTTTAGAAACATATATATATATATATAAGGTATATACACATATTTATATCTATACGAATATGGTACAGTTCATCGATATATACATGTGTTTCATATTTCAACGGTCGTAAAAGAATCTCGAGATATGGCTTTGTTATGCTGCGGAGCTCTCCAGCAGATCTGCTGCTGGTCAATAGTGAGTATTTGGCAAACCATATACATTGCATATATATATATATATATATCTGGATCCAGTGAAAAACTCTATTGCTAGCTACGAACACAACATATATATATATATATTAATTTATGCTGCCCACAACTACTAGTATGCTATATATGTAGGTAATTACATGCTTTACATATTTGGCCGCCGATACACCTCTCCTTTTACGATACCCTGGATTTTGAAGACCAGCCTGTGCCTTTCTACTTCTCTCAACAGTTTGAATTATATAGTCAAACTGGCTTAGTTATGGTACGCTAATATAGTTTTTATATTGCCTACATCAACAATTTCTTTTTAAATTCATTAGCAGTTCGTTGAGTCAAATAAAGAAAATAGAAAATTAAAAAAAGATGAAATAATATTAAGTTATATAGGTATATGCATGCATTTATATGTTGCGGTAAGTAAATTCGCAGATTGTCTGGGTTAATTTTGTGTAGCTTCAAAAGGGCATACAGTCAGTCACAGGTCTGCCCGCATTGACTAATAATCTCTTATTCCGGTGAAATGAAGGTCAATTCCTTGACGATGAAACATATATGCTTTAAAGAAACCGAACAAGATTATCATCCAGTTGCTATAACATGACCATACCGCACTGGTCATGCGTGATAACTAACATTAATAATGCACAAATTATAAAAAACATATATATGGATCATATAATTGCTAATTTTTGAAAAGGGAATATCGCTATCACAATGTGTTTGAAAGCAATTTCGTTAAATATTTTTTGGCAATTCTTGAGCCGGTAGTTGTTCATTTGGATAGCTAGAAATAAAACTCTGTTCTTGTACAACAATGCAGTTATAAAGGTTGTTTCAAAAAAGCTTGCGAGACCATGGAAATATATATATATAATAACTGTAACTGTAATAAATAAATAAATAATAATACTAATAATATCAATGATGGCAAGGTGTTGTTTTAAAGCTTCAAGAGTGATACATAGTGAGCCTTTTGAAAATTAATGCAATGGTACATATATAGTTTAATGTTTCTCCGAAGGAGTTGTGATATCAGTGAAAGAGTCACTATCGTCATCGCTGTACTCTTCAACGACAAGAACATCAGGCACAGCCTCAGAATGATCCCTTTTCGATCTTTTGTGAACCTTGGCATCGTCTTCGTCAGATCCGGAGTCACTCGAGTAATCGTATCCATAGAAAAGATCTTCCGGACATCTCCAGCCTCTCCCCCCAAACATATTGAAACCGGCACGATGGTGTCTAGGGTTTCTACCTCTACCATGCCCGCAAAAAGTATAATAGTCATCCATATCTGGATATGGAGGAGGTGGAGGAGGTGGAGGAGGAGGAGAAGAATGACCACCAAAGTGACGGTGGTGATAATGACGATGATGAGGTCCACCATACGAACCAAAATTTAGTGGTGGTGGTGGTGGTAGATGGGAATTGAAACGTCCTCCAAACGCTTCATAGCCAGGAGGCGGAGGAGGTGGGGGTGGAGGAGACGGACCAGAAAAATGCCCTCTAAATTCTTCAAAGCCCATAGGAGGTGGTGGTGGTGGTGGTGGTGGTGGTGGTGGACCACCATAGTGACCTGCAAAACTGAAAAAGCTCGATGGAGGAGGAGGAGGAGGAGGAGGTGGTGGACCACCATAGTGACCTGCAAAACTGTGGAAGCTCGATGGTGGTGGTGGATAGCTTCCATAACGTGTGCCCTGTGCTGCACCATAGCCATCGAATCTCCCTTTGTGCCAAAACTTTCCAGCCCTACCATACTCCTTTAGAAGTTCTTCTGTCATTTCGTCATATGGAACCCCCTCTGCGAAGTGATGTCTGTGAGAACGAGGACCATGACCTTTATGGCCATGATGGCTTCTTTTTGGATGATAACTTTCTTCATACAACTTTGACGTCCCTTCATTCTTGTCCTTATCGGCCGAAGACCCACAATGAGTTTCTTGTTCGGTAAATTCCTTGTCCATAGATTCCTTTGTATGTTTTTTGTGTTTCTGTTGCTTCTTTCTTTTCTCTGTTCCTGCCGATTTGTATTTTTCTTTCTGTTCTCTCTGGTTTAAGATAATACTTAATTTGGCAATTAGTTGATGAAGTTCTTCTGATGAAACCTTTGAATAATCGGAATCTTTCAAAACCGGAGTCATTCTAATCCAAACTGAAAGCTGACAATCAAATAGAGAAAAGTTGATAAGAAAACTGAGATTGAATGGAAAAGAAACAATTTTTAATACAGTACTGGCATGTAGAAACAGCAGAGGAAATACAACCCTATTTATACTGCAAATCCCGCCTAATATAATATTATGATCTAAAAGTTATATATACGAATTTCAAGGAATGGGATATGAACGTACATGAACAATTGGTGTCTTATTGATGCAGGGATATGAATTAAAAAAACGCAACCTCTATTGTGTTATATGGGATTCCAATTACTACTGCGACCATTTCTGGCGAGGTGAAGCGCTTGGGGACTGGATTCGCTGTGGCCAGGCCGCAGCATGTGGTCATTCACCGAAGGCTGGGGCACGAACTGCATGTGTAACTGCATGTGTGGCTTGCCGATTTTTGTTGTGCAGCTATTTTTGTAAAAGTTTTCAAACGCCGAACGGGCACAAGTTGCCTATCATAATTGGATCACAGAATTGGTTATTTTCCCATATCCGCCTTTTCTTATAATATTATATATATATATATATATATCATATATCGATCTTGAACCAAAATGATCATTTCGATGCCACTTTGATCGATTAGTCCAATCTAGTTTTGCGTATGCTAATGTTTTCCTCGATAGTTATACAAATGAACTTCGAGTCTACTATGGATGATTTGACGATTCGTGGAAATAAGCCAGAAACCATCTAGTGAATAAGTTAATATCATTTCTAACATACATATATATATAGATACTTGTTTACTTATATATATATATATATATATAAATTACTTGTCGGGAGGTTCCTATTTTAATACTCGGGCTCTTCTCGGAAACTTCAAGGTGCTTTCTCGTAGACCGAGAAACGCGGCATTCGTGAATCGTGAATCCTGATTCCGAATCCTGATTCCGCGTATAGGACGAGATACCTGACAAGCTAGCTTTTGGAAGCATATAATTGCGATTTATTTAATATTATACATGCACTTATGAATTTATAATCTAATATATATATTATATAGTTTTATAATATATTTATATATATATATCATATAATATAACCCAATTGATACTTTCTTTTCCTAACGTGCCTTGAATGAAGTAATTATAGCTGCGACATTGCTTGCCATAGTTTTAATAAAATTCATCTCGATTCCTCATATCCGAAGAGAAGGCTTTTTCAAAAAGAAAAAAAGTCACTCGCAATGGGTTTCCCCTTCTTTGTACTAATTTGTACCGTTGCCACAATTAAACATGCATCTATATACTATATGCTCCAAAGAAATTTAATTTCACACTATAAAGTCAGTATCCCATACACACATCTACTAATTTTATAGTAATAAGGCTGTTATCCTAGTAAGACGGAACTGGCCAACTACTTGTATAGAGCTGGAACAGAAAGCCGTTCAACGCACCGAATTGCCGCAGCATTTGGCGACTGACAGGTGCATGTTTGTTAAACATATATATATATATATATATAATGATCGCAATTCTCAGTAGCATTTTCGCCTTGATGTTGATTTAACTATCTGAATCATACCGTTAAGAAGAAAGAAATAGAGCAATGCATATAAGAATATAAAACTTTTTGCGAAGTTAGTGGCCATACAATTTGAAAGGCCATGATTTAGAGGAAGTAGCTCATTAGGTCTAGTGCTCTAAAACCGGTAGTGGCTTTTTATTGAAACAACAAAAACACAGCACAAACACTACAATTGTATACAAATTGATTTTGTAGAAGAGATTAGTCTGTTTGGCAAAACTTTAGGCATTTGAAATTAATAATTATCTAGTTTGCTTGATTTGTGACAGAAAGGTAATAAGGGGTGAGGCAACCGTTGTCTAGACAATAATGCTAGACACTACTGTGTCAATTTTACCTTGTGCTAACTTTCTTTTGAATTAACTAAAATATATATGTTTTATATCTAGAAGATATGTAATCATACCATGCGATAGAGTGACTTGGTAAGATCATTAAGAGAAAAAAAAACTGAGAAAAAGGAAAAAAAAGGAGGAGGGGGGAAGAAAAACAATGATAAGAGTAACAAACAAATAAGTCACTGCTAATAAACTTCAAGTTCTCGGAGTTATAAAGTGATACTAGCCGGTGTTTGCCCATGTAGTATTTACAACGCAAAAACTATCATTAAAATAAAATCTATTATTTCTTTTGAGTAGCAGTGGTGATACCGCTGGAAGGTCTATTATTATTGGATTGTTTCTTTTCATATTGAACTTGATATCCACCAGTGCTTAATCTTTCGTTTCTTTCGATCAACTGGGTAGCTTTCTCACTTAAGCCTAGAGCTAACTCTTGCAATTTGGTTGGTTTGCTTGGGTTTTCAGTTTCAACAAATTCGATCGAGTTTGATAACTGATTGATAACGACATTCAACTCCTCATTGAATATCATCTTAGAAACGGTTGATTTGATAACTGGTTCAGAAATTTGGAAGGTTTTCGACAGATTGGAGATAGAGAGTTTTGAGTACAAAGTTTGGTTTTTGAATAAGTAGGTTCTCAGAGCCTCTATTTGCAACTTTTCCAATAGCATCTTCTTCAACTTATCAGAATTGTTAAACAAATCCCAGATCTTCACGGAATTGATCAACTCGCTGGCTTTCTTCCATTCCGACTTTGACAAAGCCTTAGCGGCTAGAACTATGTAATCTCTCGTAGTCTCAGGAGGACCAGAAAAGATTTGCCTGTCATGGTATTCTAACACTCTTCTAAATGCCTTAGAAGATGTCTGTCTCTTTTTAGCAAATTCTGGGTTTTGTGCAATCTGTGGAATCTCGATCAATAGAGAAACAGCATAGAACGAACATTCCAAAAGCTCCAAATTGATATGCATATGGAATGGTAATAATCTTTGTTTGTCAACTTGCGTCTGCTGGCTTTGGAATCTTTGGTTTCCTTGACCCAACAATTCCTTCTGTCTTGGTGATGTAGCGATTTCATTCAATAGTTGCTGTGCCTCCGGGATCAAGCCTGATCTGAATGCGCCTAATCCAAGTTGAACTAAGGCTCTGTTGAACAAGACTTGTAATTGTGGATCTGCGGTATGGATTGAAGCTTGCAAGTGAGATAGCAATAACATGTCACGAGACTTGTAGTATTGGTCATTGAAAGCGTAGTAGTAAATATGGTACAAGACGGCTTTCTTTCTGAAAATGGAGTTCTGTTGCTTGTATAGGTTCAAACATAACGAATCCAAGAGACCGTTCGTGTACTCAATACCTTGAACACCGGATTCTGATATCTTACTGAAAATCTTTGAGTCAATTTTGGATGATGCCTCGCCTAGTGACTTCCATGCAGCAGTTTCAACGAACAAGATCAACTTCGAAGGCTTGAAATAAATGTGATCCAATCTCTTCAAAATAACCCTCGATAATTGGTCGCCTCTGGAAGTAGTCAAGTCTTCATCTGCAATGATTCTTTCATAGTAAACCTGAGTCTTCACTAACAAAGTGTAAAGGGAAGTTTCATCTCTCAATCTCGAGACGTACTCAGTAGAATGTGGATCAATATCCAGCAAATGAGCAGTTAAAGCATCGTCTAATCTCTCGACCAACGAAACAATTGAACCAATAATTTCCTTCACACCTCTGCTAGTTGTCTCTGGTTCAACCTCAATATCATCCGTTGGAGAAGCTAGTTCACTGACAATATAAGTTGGATTTGCTTGCAAAACATCCAACAAAGAGTTGATGTCGGCCAATGACGACTTCCATTGAGTGACTGGCATGAATGGAGCTTTTGCGAACAGGTCAAATCTGACTGGAATTAACAGAAGATAGATGGAGATTAGTTGATATGGGTTGGAAGTCTTTGTTATTAACTCCTCCAAAGATTGAATTTGGTGAGCTTGATCAACGTTTCTCTTTCCTCTTGTTTCGATGATAGAACGTAAAACAGTGAAAACGCCAGCATCTGCTGGCTGGGATTTAGCAGCTTGTTTAGCTTGCTCCTCAGCATCAGCTTCACTAGAACCCTTCTCATAATTATCTGGATCCTTTCTATATAACTCAATATCTGATTGGAATTCTTTAGAAGATTTCTTGACCCTTTGTCTGACGATGTTAAACGATTTTGATTCCGATGCATTCAACTTCTTTTTAGTATCTTTTTCTTGGAATCCAGTGATAGCATCTTCTAATATAGACAAAGACTTGATATATAATCTTGGAACTGGAATATGGTATTGAGGGTATCTAGAAATAGCCTTTGACAACTTATCGAATTCATTTGCAATTTTGATCCAGTCTTCAACCATAGAGAAGTTTTCAATTTGGTCAACCGAAGCAGCAATTTCATCTAAGTACTTTTCCTTTGCACTTTTAACAACCTTCTTTTCATCATCGTTATCACTATCTGAGTCACTATCTGAATCAGCTGAAGCTCCTTTCAAAAAATCTTTCTTCAAGAAGTATGATGGACCTCTGGCTTTACCTGATCCATAATCATCATCAGAATCGTCATCATCAGAAGAATCAGAATCCCAATCCTCAGAATCCTCGTCATCATCATTCTCTTCGTCATCATCAGAACCTTTTGACTCGGCAATCGACTCAGAATCTGATCCAGAGGAAGAGATTAATTCTTCATCAGATGACAACAATTCCTCATCAGAGGAGACGTCTGATTCGTAAGTAGTGGCAAAAAATCTGGACATAATGTGTCTATGCTGAACTTTCTTGGAAACTCTACTTCTGTATGAACTTGAAAAATTATAATATGGTAGTCAAGTAATGCAATTTGGTAGTGCTATGGCAGAGTGTCAGTTTTCGTGTTACGGCTTCCCTCCATCATGTCTCTCTGCTTCCCTGGCAGGCACTACAGTGTTCACCAAATTTTCACAAAAAAGTTGGTGAAAAAATTTTAAAGGACGTGCGCCAGCGAAACAGTTGCTGATGCCAGACATTAGGTTATCTATCATTAGGTCATATGCTACGTAATCAATATCTTCTGCTTTATTCTTCTTCTCTAGCTGCGCCGCAGCAGGCCAGGCAAGCCGTGGCTAGTGTCTCTGGGTAGTTACTACTACTAGTGGGGCACCCTCTCACTGCCCAGTGCCCAGTGCCCACTGCCCAGTTGACCGTGATCGCGATTCGCGAGTCGCCTGTTGGTGGCAGCCTGCAGGTGCTGGACACTGGACACTGTGGACAGTCGACACCGGGTAACCAAAAATTGGCATTTACCACATTGATTACGTTTCACCAAGCCTGAGCCTTCAAAGCGCTCGAAATCGAAATCGAACAACGTACATAACTGGAATATCAACAGGAGAACCGAAAGTCAACAGACCTGTTTTCCTTGCACGCTCCTTTTAAACTAGGAAGAATAGCTCAAATTCAATACTTTCAAGATGAAGATGCTAACAAAGGTATGTACAGTACTCAATTACTTTTTTGTTATTAGACTGTTAGGGATTTATATTTCTCGTGTTCGGAGAGTTCACACTTACGTGTTAACCCAAAGATTTCCATTTCCTCATGACTAACATCCTTAAATTAAAACTCAATTTAGTTTGAATCTAAGTCTTCAAGAGCAAAGGGGGTTGCTTTTCACCCTAAGAGGCCATGGATCTTAGTCTCGTTACATTCTTCAACCATTCAATTATGGGATTATCGTATGGGGACTTTGATTGATAGATTTGAGGATCACGATGGCCCTGTCAGAGGTGTTGATTTCCACCCAACGCAACCAATTTTTGTTTCTGGTGGTGATGATTATACAATTAAAGTCTGGTCCTTACAGACTAGAAAATGTTTGTTCACATTGAATGGCCATTTGGACTACGTTAGAACCGTTTTTTTCCACCATGATTTGCCTTGGATCATTTCATGTTCTGATGATCAAACAATTAGAATTTGGAACTGGCAAAACCGTCAAGAGATTGCCTGCCTAACGGGCCATAACCATTACGTCATGTGCGCTCAGTTCCACCCAAGCCAAGATTTGATTGTCTCTGCATCGTTGGATCAAACTGTCAGAGTTTGGGATATTTCAGGATTGAGAAAGAAGCATTCGGCCCCACACGGTGGTCTGGGCTCCAGATCATACGAAGACCAATTTACAAGACATCAGGTTCCTCAACAAGACATCTTCGGTAATACGGACGCGGTTGTTAAGTATGTTTTAGAGGGCCATGACAAAGGTGTCAATTGGGCATCATTCCACCCTACCCTTCCATTGATTGTTTCAGGAGGTGATGACAGAAACGTTAAATTATGGAGGATGAGCGAAACGAGAGCCTGGGAAGTGGACAGTTGTAGAGGACATACTAACAATGTTCCTTGTGTCCTATTCCACCCAACAGAAGATTTGATCATCTCGGTCGGTGAAGACAGAACAATTAGAACGTGGGATTTGAACAAGAGAACTCCTGTTAAGCAATTCAAGCGTGAAAATGACAGATTTTGGCTAATTGCTGCTCATCCAACAATGAATTTGTTTGCTACTTGCCATGATTCGGGTGTCATGGTTTTCAAATTGGATAGAGAGCGTCCAGCAAGCACCACTTTCCAGAACACATTGTTCTTTGTCAACAACGAAAATCAAGTCCAGCAGTATCAATATGATAAGCAGCAGGTGTCTCTGCCAATGCTATCTTTGAACAAAATTGGCAAACCCTGGACTAAAATCAAGAGCATTTCTTACAACCCTGCTGAACATTCAATGTTGATTCAGGCGGGTGAGAATGAAAATGGAGTCTATGCATATATTGCTGCACCGAAGGAGATTGTTGGAGCTTTGGAAGCTAGTTCTAGAGGTGAGGGTGAAGCAACTGCTGCTTGTTTTATCGCACGTAACAGATATGTGACTTTCTCCAAAATCACCCATAAGCTTGAAGTCAGAGATTTGAAGGATACTGTTACTAAAGTGATCGAACTTGACTCCACTGTTAAGGATGTCTTGTATGCTGGCCCAGGTACTATTCTATTAATGAAACCAACTTCTGTCATTCACTATGACGTTCAGCAAAAGAAAGAATTAGCCGAGATTCAAATCAACAACGCTAAATATGCTAGCTGGTCTGCTGATGGTCAATACGTTGCCTTACTATCTAAGCACACAATTACAATTGCCAACAAAAAGCTGGAGACAGTTATATCTATGCATGAAACAATTAGGGTCAAGAGTGCTACTTGGGATGATACTGGTGTGTTGATCTATTCTACACTAAACCATATCAAGTATGCCCTATTAAATGGTGATAATGGTACTATCAAGACTTTGGAAAATACTATGTATATCACCAAGGTGTCTGGCAAAAGTTGCTACTGCTTGAACAGAAAAGGTGAAGTTGAGATCGTTCCAATTGATCCGACTGAATATAGATTTAAAAAAGCCTTGGTGAACAAAAACTTTGGCGAAGTTATGAGAATTATCCAATCTTCTAACTTAGTTGGTCAAAATATCATTGGTTACTTGCAAAAGACTGGTTATCCTGAAATTGCTTTACAGTTTGTTCAAGATCCAGAAACCAGATTTGAATTAGCCATCGAGTGTAACAATTTGGAAATTGCCTTAGTTGAAGCCCGTAAGTTGAACAACCCTATAATTTGGGAAAAGTTGGGCAAGGAAGCTTTATTACAGGGTGACTTCACTGTTGTTGAATTGGTCTATCAGCAATTACATAAATTGGAAAAACTATCGTTTATGTATCTTGTTACAGGTAATACGGATAAGCTCTCAAAGATGGAAATGATTGCTGAAAGCAGAGGAGATTTGTCTTCCTTGTTCCAGAATTCTCTGTATTTGAATTCAGTTGAAAAGAAAATTCAAATGCTAGTTGATGCAGAGTTGACCCCGTTGGCCTATGCTACAGCAAAAACTAATGGATTGGATGACATTGCTGATTCTATTTTAGAGAGCTCTGGTTTGACTTCTGGAGATATCAGTTTCCCCGAGTTTGGAGCGCCAAGTGCCGTCCCACAGGTTCAGCTAGAATGCGAAAAAACCTGGCCTTTGGAAAATGCTTCGTTATCATTCTTTGAACAAGCATTATCCGGTAATATGGAATCGATGTCTATTTCAGAAACGGCGCAGACAACTTCCGACACCAATAATACTTTGCGTGGAGTTATGGAGGATGATGTTCTCTTTGAAGATGCAGAGCCTCTAGAGGACGATGATGGTTGGGATCTCGGCGATGAAGATTTGGATGTTGGTGTTGACGAAGGCATTGATGATGTTGAAATCGAAGATACCACTGCAGTTGGTTCAAGTGAGTTAGCTGTTTGGGCACGGAACTCAAAATGTGCCGCCGGCTACATTGCCGCTGGATTATTTGAACCTGCTGCTCAAATGTTGAATAAACAGTTAGGTGTTGTTGAATTCGAGCCACTAAGAAAGAGGTTTATGACTGTATACCAGGCAAACAAACTCTCTTTCACTGCAATTGACGGCGTGTCTTCTTTGAAGACATATATTAGACATGACCCGGAAGAAGAATCGGATTCTAAAGCACTTCCATACATTCCAGGATTTGACTCCCTCGAGACCGACTTGCATGAGGGCTTCAAATTATTCAAAGGTAACAAATTAGAAGAGGCAATTGAGCTGTTCAGAGAGATCGTCTATACGATTACAACGTTGGTTGTGCATTCAAAAGATGACGAGGAGAAATGTAAGGAAATCTTATCTATATGTAAGGATTACATCCTAGGTCTTTCGATTGAATTGGAAAGAAGATCGCTACCTGCAGCTGATGTGAAGCGTAACTTGGAGCTTGCTGCTTATTTCACCAAGGCTAAATTACAGCCGGCCCATCGTGTGAATGCCTTACAAGTTGCTATGACCCAAGCATTCAAGAACAAGAACTATGCTTCAGCGTCGTTCTTTGCCTCTGAATTTTTGGCCATTATGCCATCTGGCCCAAGAGCAGACCAAGCTATTAAGATTAAATCAAAGTCAGATTCTATCTCTACTGATGCTATTGAGATTGATTTTGATCCATATTCTGAGTTTGACATCTGTTCTGGAACCTTTACTCCAATTTACAAAAGTGCTCCAAAGGTCACAGAGGCTTTAACTGGAGCAACTTATCATGCTTCTGAAAAAGGTACAGTTTGCAAGATTACTAAGATTACTCAAGTTGGTGCTCCGGCTTCAGGTTTGCGTATTTTGGCATAAAGATTTTTTCTTTTACTCTTCTCTTGAACTTTTGATAGACTTGTGAGTGGTTTGCTATTCTTTGAGTTCCACTTTTTTGTGTGTGCTTTGTCCTATGCGTTTTATTTTTTTTTTCCTTCTTTTTTTTCCTTCTATATTACTTGAATTTCTTGATCACTTTGTCACTTATATGATGATTTTTCGTGTTTTTGTAAAAATTACTAGTTTAATAAAAAAATCATAATTCTCATTTCAATATAGTCGTACAATACATAAATATCATAAAAACAGCTTAATTTACACCTTCAATCTCTTGTTGGTCGGCTCAATAGCTTCCGCTGGTAGAGTGTGCTTTATGGGGTCGGTTTTCAGTTGGCTCTGACACCAAGCCTCAAATTGGTCAACAAAATCCACCGGCCGTCCAATAATGCCAACAGGCAACATATTTTTTATTTTGTTGATAACCTTTTTGTAATTTTTATCTAGGAGTTTATCTTTGTCGGAGATCATATGTAGCTGGCTGCGGTAAAAAGGAAGCAAGTTAGCAATGCATTTCAACTCAATACCATTTAGCAAGGCATCATTATTCATTAAGTACCATCCAATTAACCAAATAACTTTTATAAAATTAGGGAATTTAAACTTGTCAGGGACTTTTGTCTTGATCTCTATATCATAGATTTTTAAATGGTTTGTTAAACTCAACAAATTCAAGAAGTTTCCTCCCACTATGACTGAATCGCACGGGGTGAATACAGCATGAATCCACCCGGATGGCAAAATTAACAAGTCCCCCGCACTTATATCAATTTTGAGACCATTATTCAAATAGGCAGGATCAATTGCTTCTGCTTCAAACGAACCTCCGTTTCGCTTATTTGTTTTTGAATCACCTCCACTCAGGGACTTCTTTGGAAGTTTAGGAATCAAGTCCGGAAACCAAACGGAGTTTTGGCTGTCTGTCAGGCACCATTTCTCATAAACCGATAGGTTTTTTTTTGTTGGTGGAAACATCAAAAACTGTTTGGCCCCTTGTAGAATGGTATAGTAAACGGAGGTACCACCAAAATCGATGTGGAAATCGGTAAACGAGTTCTTAACAGACATCAAAATGTACTTGCTCACCTTCGGTCTTTCAATGTTGTTCTTGTCCAGATTTTTCTTGGCCTCTTCTGCAGAGAACAGTCTGTTGACGATATCTATCTCCAAAACACTTTTGGGGAGCTCGATAATATCATTGAGCTGCGTTTGTGAGACTTCAAGACTGATGACATTTCTGATTCTATCCCTATCTTGTGCAGGAGAATTAAAGTAATCCCGCCACTTTCCCACTGTCCAGCCAGGAGAATTATTCTGGGTCAAAACATCCATCACCGGAATATCTTTAGATTCACCGACGTGTTGTGCTATTTCAGTAACAGACAACTTTGGAAACTTGAACGTTAGATCGTAGAATGATTGATAGTTGGATAGGCTTGGGTTGCATTTGGGAATTAGTATAGGACTCTTCATTTCTGTTTTAAAAATTATGTCAGTTATTGTTTTGTCAGTAATGATTCCTTCCGAATTGCCATCTTTTTCTGGGGTGACGATATAGATCAATTCCTCCAAAGGTCTATCATTCTCAAAGTCTTTGAAATCCTTAATATGTGGATGGTGATCTATTTCTCTCAGTTCTTCACCAGCGTCCAACGCCACGTAATCAATCTTCCGCCTAGATCTTGAAGATTTTCGCTTTAGTAACGAAGAGCCATGCTTTGGTTCACATGTTGGACAATGATACTGGCTTATCAAGTTTGTGTCAGATTTCTTTAATTTCAAGCAATAGGTATGGTACCATTTCTTGCAAATTTCACATTCAATCCAATTGACTTCTAACGTCTCATTGGAATCTAGATTGTCGCTACAGAGAGGACAAACGTCACTTTTCAATTCCAATGGTGCCATAGTTGAAAATTCAAAGACTATATTAGCTTTTAATCATGTAAATTTACAGTAAAGGCAATTAATTATACAATAGCCAAATCGATTCAGAAATAGTCCGAGTTTAAAGCCTGGGCCGGGTAATCTAGAATCAAATTATGTCATTTATGTGTCATAAGTGTGTTTTTTTTTTCATAGATCGAGAAATACTGGAGACTCGAAGACAAGTTGCACCATCAGCAACGTTACCGTTCATGCTATAGCTTATTTGGAGACCGGGCAACAACTGTAACATCTGAATATATATACAAGAATCACTATGTTTACATCAAAGAGACTATTATCTGCGGGATTGGTCAATGTGCGTACGTTTTCTTCCTCCCTTATGCGAGGACAAGCTGTTTCAGATTTATCATCATCGTTTAAGAAACTAAAGGAGCAAGAAAAAACAATCAATGAGGTTTACAAGGACTCTGTTTCCCGTGTTTTTGTTAATAATTTAGATGGCCAAGTAACGTATGATCCGTTTGATTTTACTCTCCATAAGTTAAATTATAACGCAAAGATTGACAGAAATGTGAACGAGAGGTTAATGAAGTCGTCATCATTTAATGCTCCTGATATCAACCCATTGGATTTCTACTGTTTGCCGCATCTGCTATCGAAATATTTATCTCCATCCGGGCAAATTTTACACAGATCAGTGACTGGATTGAAACCAGATAAACACAAGCTAATGGCCAAGGCCATCAAAAGGGCCAGGGCTTTTGGCTTCTTGGGAGCGGTTTCTCAAGATGTTACCTTTGCTCCAAAGAGAGGGTCTTCGTTGTAAATACTTGTTTGAACGTTATGAGATGAAATGGGGTGTGAATTGAACACCATCTGTACATATTTGACTAGTTTTGGATTTTTTTTCCACATCTACGGATTCTAAATAGTGTATAGCAAAAATACGAAATCTGAGAACTCAAGTTGTGTTAAATTCCATAGTCAAGCTACGGTACATAACAAATAAATAAAATCTTGAAAGCTAAAAATTAGTCGTCATGGGAATATAATTTCGAAGCGTCAATTCCGACCCATTTTAAGTAAACTGTGGTGCCATGACCGTAGACAGACTTCAAATTGATATCGCCATGGAATAAGCGATTGTATGTTAGACTCAATGGTAACCCATATCCCATACCGGCAATTATATTGGCCTGATTTCCACCTGTATTATTCAATGTCTTGTATGAATCACCATCAACTGCCTCCGCATCAAAAGTTGTGAATGAGTACTCAAACAACTTGTCAAGGATCTCTGGTTTAATACCTTTACCCTTATCACTGATTCTAACTTCCAATTTGTAAAACTGAGGGCCTGGTTTATTCAAATTTGGCTTATTAACCAGCACTAAAGCCTCAACTGGTTCCTTTACCTGGTTCTCAATATGTGCTCTTGCAGAGTTCTTTAGGATTTCATTCAGAACATATTCTATATGCGCAGAAATGTACGGAAAAATCATAGGCGTATAATCAGCGTAGTCAGATATATCTTTAATATCTTCAACTGTAACCGTATCATCCTCATTGATAGTCACGGCTTGTGTCCTAAGTCCAACTTTTTCGTCATATTTCAAAGATGCCATATCATTCACAAATAGAGACGATCTGTTCAGCACTTCCAAAACATTGACATTCTTCTCGATGATACCGACCTCGTTTAATTTATCAAAGTCTCCACCATCATTAATTAATTGTGAACTTAATAAAATATGATGGTTAGCAAGCAATCTCATCAAGATTCTCTCCTTCAAGTGATCATTCAAAAATGTTTTGTCATCCACAAGGTTCAGACCTAAAATTTCTTCAAACCCATCACTCAAAACCGTCAAATTATCGGTATGTAAATCGATTGTTTTTTTTAATACATTTATGAATTCGTTGTTTTGCTTCAAAGTCTCAATCTTAAAGCTCTTCAAAAAATCAAAATCATTATATGATTTTATTTCACAGTTTGGTGAACAGAATTCCACAAATTCCAGCAAGACCTTTAAGGTCTCCAAATAAGTGTCATAAATCTCCGCAATCTTTGGGTTGACGACCACAATATATGGCAATTTCATAAATTGAACTAGTCTCTTAGCCACTAGCACTAACATATCATTCAATGTTTCGTTTCCATTCTCCAGTAGCATCAATGTCTTGCTATGATGGGAGGTGGTAGAATTAAACTTTAGTAAATCATTCAATGAAACAGTTGGCAGAGGATTTGAAGCTAACTGTTTGATTAAATTTTCCACCGAAGAGCGGACTAAATGCTCAGTTCTAACAAACTCATTCGGTAATTGTGATGGTAACGGATAGTCACTGTAGAAGCGTTTATGTTTATTGAAAGTAATGGCGCTGTTCGTGAGAATTGGTGATGCCATCAACTGAGAAGAGGAGGCTAATATGTTCAATTGCCTGAGAGGCCCTTTGAACGATCCTAAATTAGAAAAACGACGCTGTGAAATCCGTTTCAGCATACTGGATAATGTCTTGTTGGAATTATTCCTGTGTTGAGGATACTATATTGTTTTATCTTATCACCTTTCGGGTAGTAAGTCACTTTTCACTTATTATAAAGTTATCTTATTTGGCCAAATCAATCTTTAGCTTTTGAGCATGATCCTAATCACGTGAGACAAATTGCCGCTTTCTGAAATTTTGAGTCTCTTAATTACTATAAACTGGTATTTTTATTAAAGGCCGCACCAACACAGTCGAAGTAAATAGAAGGGAAACAATCGATGAAAGTTTAAGTTTGGCTTGTTAAGTGGACAAATTGACCTTACTCGATGAAACGGTATCAATGTTGTTTATGGGCTGACATCTTTATTGGAATCATTCATATTATTAATTGCTGGAATTGTAAATAGAAAATCCAGCACTTTCAGTTCAGATTCGACTCTGAATTTTCAAGAGACAATTTTTTCGTCATCCGTTCTTTTATCAACGAACAATAGTTGCATATATCTTAAATTGAAAAAAGTTATTGTTTTAAGTATAGAGATAAGTAGAAAGGTGCGTCAGGCTGGGAGAAGCCAGGAATTATTGATTTATAATCAGGACCGACGCTTCACTTTATTTTCGATTATACAGCTTGTAGACAGCAGTGCTTGAAATGACTCTCATTCGCTGGAAATATCTTCATTCAAGGGCTTGAACAATGAGAACTTCTTAGTTGACCTGTTTATATATTAACTTAATCATTTTTATTTATAATTGATACTTAATATTCTTACTAATGGGGTATTGCCGACACCCTGGTATTTAAGCGGGTTGATGCCCACACCAACAAAAGACACTAACTGGTTTTTACTGAATCTTTTTCACTAAAGCCCTTAGAAGATAATTTGTGAAATGTCTTCGAAGTCGTTAAAGGATACCAATTTGTTTAAGCCCATCAAAGTTGGAAGCTTATACTTACCTCATCGTGTCGTTCATGCTCCGTTGACACGGTTTAGGAACTCAGAAGAATGGGTTGCAACAGATTCAATGCTAAAGTACTATTCCGAGAGATCTAAAGATAATGGTGGCTTGATTGTCACCGAAGCTAGCTTTATTTCTCCCCAGGGTGGTCTTTATAATCATTCACCAATGATATACACTGATCAGCAGATTGAAGCATGGAAGCAGATTGTCAATGCTATTCATTACAATGGCTCTTCGGTTTCAATGCAATTATTCAGTTTGGGAAGAGTTGCGGATGCAAGCCTGCTCAAAGATAACGGATACCCCCTTATTGGGCCAAGTGTTGTTTATATGGATGAAAATTCTGAGCAGGAAGCAAAAGCTGTCAATAATGAATTGCAATCCATGACTGTTGAACAAATTGAACAGACTAAAAAGGATTTTGTCGACGCTGCCAAGAAGGCAATTTTCGAGGTGAAATCAGATTTTGTTGAGATCCATGCAGCACATGGTTATTTGCTAGATCAATTTATACAAGAAAAAGCCAATACTAGAATGGATGAGTATGGAGGTTCCATTGAGAATAGAAGTAGACTTCTATTAGAGATCGTTGACTTGGTCATAGAAGCAGTTGGTGCTGATAGGGTGTCCGTTAGGCTATCACCATATGCCACCTATCAAGGTTCAGGTGGTGTAGATTCTCCAAACACACACCCAATCATTCAGTTTGGTTATATCTTGTCTCAATTAGAAAAACGAGCAGTTCAAGGGAAGAGACTGGCATATGTCTCTGTTGTTGAGCCAAGAGTTGACGGTGCGGTGGACTCATCGGATATGAGATACCAAAATACCTCTTGGATTTTTGAGATCTACAAAGGCGTCATTATGCGGGCAGGTGCTTATTTGCAAAAAGCGCCATATAGCTCGTTGATTGACGATGTTGATAACAATGATCGTACTTTAATTGCTTTCGGTCGTTATTTCACTTCTAATCCAGATCTTGTTGAAAGATTAGAGAAGGGGTTAGCATTGACACACTATGATCGATCAAGATTTTTTCAAGGTTTCACCAATGACGGCTTCATTACTTGGGGCAGATTTGGTGAGAGTGAGCTAGCCGCAGACAGTGCTCTTGCTACCGTTGCTCCACGTCCATTGGCTTGAGTCATATATTTCGTATTTGATATTTAAAGAATAGTATCTCTTTTTCAAAACAATCATCTTGTTGTGGTACTGATTATTGTAACTGAATATAGTAAATTAGCATTAGAGCCTTCTGAAGGGGAAGAAAGTAACACAGCACTAATAACCATAACAATAACAAAATATACTGTGGGTGTCATTATAACAATATGTTATAGTTGATATTATTATTCATAGATATCTGATTAGTCGTGAAGATCATGCTTGGACTAGGGTCTCCAGAACAAGTAATTGGATATTTTAGTATCTTGGTTGTCTCACTATTGGTCCTCGAAGCCCCAGTGTAACTATACCAAGCAATGTTAAAATGTGCTTTCTCTCTACTGTGAACTAGGTAAAACGTGTAATAAGAATTTACTGCTTCCATTTTTTTATTACACGATTTACGTAATTCACAGTAGAGAGAAAGCACATTTTAAGCAGTTCACAGTAGAGAGAAGGCACATTTTAACCTTTGGAAGGTGAATCAGTTCTAAGCGAAGGGGCATCTGTTTTGGTAGCTACTATTTTGGGCCCGCGTTGGGCACGACAATGTTTAGGTCGCAAGAAAACATTCCCTTATCAGCGCGTGAGCCGCTTCCAGATACGGAATCGACGTAAACAATGAGGACATCGACGCAACAAAATCGGTTGCATAAAGAAGTGCCGTAAACAAGACGAGGTGATGTTGACAACCACTTATTTTATCCAAGTTGAAAGTTCTACGCTCCATTCGAAGACAATTTTCGTTCAATTACATTTTTGGTTACGATAAAAGATAGTTTTTATTTACTCTCTTGATTAATACATTTTCAATTCGTAAGGACGGTCGGCCTCTGTTTATCTTGATTCTTTCAGCGACCTAGAATCCAACATATAGGTTTTTGCGGACAAGAAACGAAACAGTATAAATTTTTACAATCAACTCGAACTGGTTTTGTGATCCATTTGACTTCTTTTGATTTTTTAATTCAAACCAATTAATGTCTACTCCTGACCAATACTCACCTTTGAACCCAAACAGCAAGCAAACATACAGTGCCATTCCAATTCCTCATAGAGGAACTGGCTCAACTGCTGGAAATGGTCCGCAACCAGGGCCTTCAGTCAGAGGCTCCATGTATTTTAATTCACCAACTGCAGGTAGCTCATTTAAAATGTCTAACTCATTAAGTGCTTTTGCATCTTCATACCGCAGAGCTCAGTCCTTCAGATCGTTGGAACCACGACTAAAAGCATCGAGATCTTATTTTCAGGATGACGAAGAACTTATTGACCCAGACACTTTAGCACCTTCTCAATTGGGTCGCAAGATCTCAACCGTTTTTTATGGAAGAAAACCCAGCTTTGATTCCTCGACATTTGATGAAGCTGCTGTTGCTGATGATGCTAGTTTTGCGGACCATTCTTATACTGATTGGGGCCAAATTCAGTCTAGATCTGAATCAATGCACTCCTTCGCTGCTTCATCATTTGCTGGTGCTGGCCATGGACTAACTGCAGTGTTATCTAATGATCAGGATTCTGTTTTTATTAAACAAATTGAAGATAGAGATGGTAAAATTGTCACCATGATTGCTCCTAGATCCACTGTTGCCCAGACTATATTCAATTCGATCAATGTTTTAATAGGTATTGGTATGCTAGCTTTGGCCAGAGCAATGACATATTCAGGTTGGTATTGTGGTTGTTTCCTTCTTGTTTTTAGTGCTTCTATAACTTTCTGGACTGCTAATCTATTAAGTAGTTGCATGGATACCGACCCAACATTATGCACATTTGCTGATTTGGGATACAAAGTCTACGGAGCCAAGGGAAGACTTTTTATTTCAATTTTGTTCTCAGTCGAACTCCTAGGTGTAGGCGTCTCTTTAATTGTTTTGTTTGCTGACTCATTGAACGCATTGTTCCCTGAGATTTCTATTATCCAGTTCAAATTTATTGCATTTTGTGTTTTGACGCCATTTTCATTCTTATCTCTAAGAGTTCTGAGTGGTATTAGCTTATTAGGAATCACATGTACCATCTCATTAGTCATTTTGACAGTTACAATTGGATTATCGAAACCAACGTCACCTGGTTCGTTACTCGATCCAATGCCAACAAATCTATACCCTTCCTCAATTCACAATCTCTTAGTCTCATATGGTATCATTTTGGGTCCATTTGGTTCTCATTCACTATTTCCAGCTTTGAAGTCTGATTTGGCTACTCCGGAGAAATTTCAGAAGTGCTTGAAAGTTACTTATTCGGTCGGTTTCTTTGCCGATAGTATCATGGCCTTGGCAGGTTTTGCTATGTTTGGCGCTGGCATAATGAACGAAGTTACAAAATCGTTACTAACTACGCCAGGTTTACCCTCATTTGTTACATTATTGACCTCATTGTTTGTCTCAATGATCCCTATTGCCAAGACACCAATCAATGCATCACCAGTGATCAATATCCTAGAGTTCATGTTTGGAATTACCAGTCAACAATTGGAAGATAAGCCAGCAACAGTTTGGCAACATGCTAGCAGAATATTAATCAAAATGTTTGTTAACATGATGTTTGTTATCATTTCAATTGTTTATCCCGAATTTGACAAAATCATTGGCTTAAGTGGGGCCTCATTGTGCACCCTAATTTGCATTATTTTACCATGTGGTTTCTACTTAGAATTGTGTAAACCAAAGAACAGATGGTTCTATCAAATGGTGATGGTATTATCTGCAATTTTGGGATTCTTTGCCACTATTGCGGCGATTATAGACTAGACGACGTTTCAGTATTTACTTTTTTTCCCCCATTTTCCTTTCATCTTACACTAACTTCTGTTCTAGAAAATATACTTATGGTGTATTTTTTTTGTCATACTTTCCGGTTTGGAGAACTCATTTAAATATTAATGCTATTGTATATTCTATAAATTACGAATTAAAAAGACAGCAATCGCCACGGTCAGTATTGCTTCACATCGACTTTTTGTTTCTTTTCCGCCTTCTCCTTCATCTTGTTGTGGATCTTTCTCTTCTTAGCTCTTCTCAATCTCTGCTTCTCATCTCTATCCAATTCAGCCCTAGCCATCACGACACCTGATTTTAATGTGATTTCTTCACCATCTGCCTTATTTTTCACCTTGTAAATCTCCTGAGGGGCTAGCGTTTCGGAATTAGACAAAGTCAAAGGTTGGGCATCCTCCATAGCAACGGTAGAAGTCTGAACCTTAATATCGAGTAGCTTCTCTTTTGGTTTTGGAACGAAGTGAGCAGAGCACAAAGAGTCCAACTTGTAGTTCAATTTTGTAAACAAATCGGAGATCTCATCGTGTGCTCTCTTCAATTCCTCAGTCACCGTAGCCGATTCAGAATCACCGCGATTGACTTTGGCGTAATCGTCTTCATAAAGTTCAGCCAAAGACTTGGTAGACTTTTCCTCAGAGACCTCCACTCTTTTACTATTTTGAAAGTTGGATAGATCCGAAATAATACGTCTTTGGACTTCATCGAAGTGCCCATCTTTAATCCGGCTTTTAATTATTTCTTCCAACGACTCAGTTGCCTCCTGGGTTATCACAGGAACGGGCTTTGCAGTACGATCAAATTCTAGTTCCTCCTCTAATAATGCATCAGCATCTCTGTGTTTAGCAGATGCCTCACCCTTCATGGTCCATTTCTTTTCTGCTATCGATTCAGCCTCCAATGCAGCTATCTCTGCCTTTAGTTTTCTTTGCTGCTTTTCAAATGTTGATAAATTTTTGTGATCTGATTTTTCTTTATCGTCTTCCCCGTCCTCATTTTCGTCCGCGGAAAGTTGATACTCGTTAGTGTAGTCGTCCATTGCCGAGTTAAATGCCTCATCGTAGTCGTCTTCATCAAATTCAGTTAATTCATCATTTCCGGCGAAAGAGACGGCCTTCCTTTGACCCATCGCTTTTTGCTCGACTTGCGGTTTGAAGAAATCAGCGTACTCATACATTTCATCATCGTCTTCATCATCCAGATCAGCGAACAAATCAATATCTTCCTCATCTTCTTCTTCTTCGTCGTCATTGTTATTCTCCATATCTAGAATTTGTTTGTTGAAGTCATCAATCGAAAAGAATTGATCATTTAAACCAAACGCATCTTTCTCCGGAACCAGGTCATGTGCATTAACTTCCACGTCTTTAGTAGCCTCATTTCGTCTCTTACCTTTGAAGTAATCTTCGTAGTATATATCTTCGTCATCAGATATGTCATTATAAAGATCAATATTGGTCTTATCATTATAATATTCAACATCTTCATCGCTTTTGGTTGTGGTTTTGTTGAAGCTATCTATTGAAAAGAATTTGTCGTTTAGTCCAAACTTGTCCTGAACTGGCATTTCATCCTCCTCATTCTCTTCACTATCATTACCATCATCATCATCATCATCTTCCCCTTCCTTATCAAAACGCAATCGTTCTTTATCATCCTCTTCTTCTGATTGATATTCTTGTGTGAACCTATTTGGCTCGTTATCTTCCCTTTCAATCTCTTCATCACTACCTTTCGGGTCATCGCTCCCTTCAGAATCATCAACGCCATTCCATAGGCCTCCAAGCTTTTCTTTCAAATTTGGAATTTTTTCAAACAACAAATTGTCATTTACACCATCAATGACAAGTTTCACTTGTCCCCATACCTGGGATGACACCAGTCCATCAACATATATCTCGTCTAGAACTGAGTTCTCCTTAGTGATGGGATCTAATATCGCTTTCACTTGCTGTAGTATTGAATCAGCATTGATCTTTTCACCAAAAACTGATTGCGGATTGTCAGCAAGACTTTCCAAAGTACTAGACATGACTGAGTCTGTGTTTCTAATTTGTATTCTTATTTGAATCCAACCGAAGTTTCCTTCCATCAAACATGTTTTTTATTTCAGGGATATTCTGTTTATAATTAATTAATTAGTCTTTTAAAATTTTTTTTCAAAAGCAATGCAAGGATGTTGTGTAACAAAATTTTTTTTTGCGTGCAACTTTTTATCCGGATCCATATTTTAATCGTCGCGTCTGTCGACTTTCGAGAGGCACACTGCACCACTGCACCACTGCACCACTGTGCACACTGCAGTGCCCAGTGCCCCACAACTTACAACTTACAAGAGACTGCGACGATGTTCGTGTGAGCAGCGGGAATCGGGATGACATGTCATGCAGGCGGGCAGTAGACATTAGACGACTCCACGTGGGGGTTATTGTGACTTATGCTATATTATTGTCTTGGTTTATGTTATTGTAACCAGCGTGGTGAAACACGATATAATACATATATTTATAGTTTTGTGGAAACTTATTGGCAACCCGCTGGATAGCGCACAGAAAAGGTACCGGCATTTATATATATATATCAGATTATGAATCGATATACCCTATAAATATACCTGCCTCGCCCCAGATGTTTCGGTGCTTTAGAGTACTTTGATAGCATCTTTCACTTAAGAACATTTGCACCGTACAATACGGCGTATCTAAATATCCACTACGATGGTGAACATTCTTTCTGCGTTACTTCCATATTTATCTGTATTACCGTTCATATCACAGGTAGAGCAGAAAGAGTTCTGGCAAGATTCCCATGATCAGACAAACTTATTAAAACACTGCGGGGGTATGGGACCATGGGTTCAGGCGACTGGGTTTGGAATTCCGTTGGAATTATCCGATGATGAAAATCTAAAAGTTGATCAAGTGATTGCTTTTTCAAGACATGGTGAAAGATACCCAACCACATCTGTTGGCCAAGACTTGAAGCTTGTTTTTGAGAAATTGAAGAATACCAAAGTTGAACAGTACGAGGGCCCATTATCGTTTGTTCGGGACTGGGAGTATTTTGTTCCAGACGACTCTCTACTAGAAATGGAAACCAATACTTCCAGATTCTCAGGACTTTTGGATATGTACAATTTTGGTGTCGATCTTCGAACCAAATATGGCAATTTATACAACAACGATACAAAATTGCCATTTTTTACATCGAGCGGTCAGAGAGTTGTGGACTCAGCTGTAAGTTTTGCAAAAGGCTTTTTCCTTGGCGATTCAAACGAGTTTGACAAGCATGCGGGCATTCAGATCATTCCCGAGAAAAGAAGACAAGGTGCCAACACATTAACTACAGGAAGAAGTTGTGCTCCATATAGCAAGTATGATCGCTTTCCCTCTAAAAAAGAAAGTGGTATTTTTAAGTCAGGGCCGTTTTTGAAAAAGGAGGCTGACAGACTAAACAAGCTATCTCCTGGGTTTGATATTACAAAGGATGACGTTTTAGCATTGCTAACCTACTGTCCATTTGAGTTGAACCACAAAGGTTACAGTGAAGTATGTAATGCTTTATCAGCCGAGTCATTTGTTGCCTTAGAGTATTTGAGAGACGTTGAATTATGGTATACAAAGGCTCAGCATCCATATACATTTATGCTAGGATCTGTGTACATTAACGCAACATTATCTCTACTGGAACAAGGCCCCGAAAATTTGGATGGACAGGCGTTGTGGTTCAGCTTCAGTCACGATACAGACCTGTTGTACTTTTTAAATGCATTGACAGTGTTGGACCATCAGACGAAAGACTTGCATACCAAACATATTGATTTTGGAAGATTTTTCAAGGTTTCAGAACTCATTCCGATGGGCTCTAGAATTGTTCTCGAAAGATTGTCTGATGGCTACGGAGAGAAGTATGTCAGAGTTGTTGTCAACAACGCTGTCATCCCACTATTGCACTGCCAGGATGGACCTGGCTACAGTTGTAACTTGGGAAAGTTGAGAGGTATATTTGAAGAGAGATTGGCTGGAAGAACATATGCTGTGGAGTGTGAAGTTAAACACAAACGTCCTCAGTATTTGTCATTCTATTGGGACTGGAAGGATGGTAGATACGAATAAATTTGCCTTGGAGCTTTCCACTTGAAAACCGTTCTGTTTTTTTTTTTTTTTTTTTTTTTTTGTTCGTTTTATTCCTTTTTTTTTCATTCTTTTGACTAATATAAACGTACTTATAGATTTAGCTACTGTGTAATTGAATGCCAGTAAATGAGCTTGAATTTACAGAGGAGGGCTGCCCTTTTTATTTTTAGTACGCCTGCGGGCTGCGGCACACAAAAAAAAGAGAAGCGACGCGTCGCCTCAGAAGTTAAAACGAATGTACGACGTGAGGAGCTAGAAATTCAAACTTAAAACATCACTCCTATATGCCGTTTCCCATACACAATTGCCCAAGCAAAGTAACAGTTGGCTTTCGATCATTCTTCCACCTTTACAATCAGGCACCGAAACGTCGCTATTTACATTAATAGGAATAAACAGCTGAGTATTCAACAGATTAGTGATACATAGTATTTTTAAACCTCAATCTTTCCTATTCGAAGGCCCTATCTTTACCAACTCATCAACTAATTCCTACACCCAGGATCAGATTCCAATTATACTGCATACAACTTGCACTACTTCGGCAATAAGTTACCCTATTAAGCGTCAGTTGTCAAGGACTAAGAATTGTTATCTGCTTTGGTTTAATTAATAAGCTAAGATAAACAGTTGTCCGTTAATTGTATTCAATTCTTTCTTGTTTCATCTGAACCTATCGCCCAATTCCTCGCAGACCAGACTTTATCATATAACAATATGATGGACGACCGTTCCCATAGCTGCAAAAACTGCTCTTTGTCAATAGAAGAGGGTCATGCATATGAATTAGGGGGAGACAGATGGCATGTCAATTGTTTCAAGTGTTCTAAATGTGACAAGTTGCTTGGAGTTAATTCGAATTTCCTGGTTTTAGGCACAGGAGCTTTGGTTTGCTCTGACTGTTCATATTCATGTAAGTCATGCAACAAGAAAATATATGACATGGCTATTTTGACAGGAGACCAGGCTTACTGTGCTAACTGTTTCAAGTGTAAGTCATGTAAGAAACCAATTGAAGATTTGAGGTACGCTAGAACATCCAAGGGCTTGTTTTGTATGCCCTGCCACCATAAATTGATGGAAAAGAAAAAGAAATATGAGGCTATGAGACAGCTGAAGCAGAAGAGTCAAACAGCATCCCGGGGACTAAAGAGGGATGAATATGGTGACTCAGACCTGTCCGCAAACGGGAAGACAACGTTGGACGATTCGTCCGATCCTGGTGACCAGTTGACTCCTACAACGACTCAGAAAATTCAGGTGACAACTCCCAACAAGGTGACAAAAAGCCCTGTTGTTCCATCGAAGGAGTTTACTCCTGCAATAGATTCCGCATCAGACGCTCCAGGTCGCAAGTCAATGAGTGTTCCTATTCCAATCAAGAATGATTCTGTAGCTTCACATCGGGATGAAATTAGTAACGGTGACGATGATGATCACGTTTTAACAATTCCATTGAGATCCCCGATGAGATCTACCCGGTCGCCTATGCAACAACTTGCATCGGAATTTCAAACTCCTAAATTGGACCAGCCATCAGATTTCAGAGTCACTAGTCCAATATATCAACCTAATATTTTACAGAAGCAACTGAGCCCGACCCGCAATGACCAAAACAAATCCTCGATTAATATGAATGGAATAGTTTCCCCCAAGAATCGCGATGCCTTTGTTTTTGATGAGCCAGAGCCGGATTCCTTTATAGATCTGGGGGATGACGATGACGAAGATGATAGTGAGGGAAATATATCGAGCTCAATTGATATGAGACAGGAAAACTACAGTAATGGAAAGTCATCAGACAGTACACAAATAGAAAGACAGAGTACTATTGACGATGAGTTGAGGTTTGACCACCATTCATATCTCAAGAGCCCCATCAGATCACCTTACAAGAATCCCCCAACGAGCACAGTTCCACAGACTCCGGATAAGCCCCCACAGGCGACTGGCCTAAATATAACTGGCTTGAACTTAAATGACCACAGCGATTCTGTTATTACATTGCTTGATAAGGAAAGAAACCTAGTGGATGAAGAAGCTGATTTCAAGTTGAGGACTGGCCAATTTAAATTTGGTGGCCAGAACAACGGTAGCGTCGAATCCGCTTCCAAGAGAGTTACCGGATCCCCTCTTTTGGATAGAAAGGAAAGTTCTCTTGGTCCCTCACCTCACTCCCGTAAAGGATCGGGCGGTATTGGAAGATCGCTTTCGTTGAAGAAAGTGTTCCACAGACATAAACGGAGTGCGAGTAGCACTGGTGGGGCAGTGCTTTTGACAGACAAGGATAGGGTGCAATCTCTGAGAGATACATCATCACCACATATGGAACAAGAAGAAACGTTTGGATCTCAGATTGAGACTCCAAAGCTGACAGCGTTCACAGGCTCATCACCTGATTATTCTACTAATGGACACAAACGGGTTATGTCTGATCAGCAGACGGAAGTTCACAAAAGAAATCTTTCGGACCATTCAACGTCTGCTTACCAAACTCCTCCTTTACCTATGTCCACATCATTCCATACTAGATCGCAATCCGAAACAATTTACGAGACTTCAGACTCTTCGCCATCACAGGTGATACAGTTCGAACAGCAACTAAGACTTTTGAAGAGTGAAGTGATGTCGTTGACAGGCAACAAAGCCACTCTCCTGAAAGAGATTCAACAGCTTCAAACTCAAAAGAAGACGCTAGAATTAGAAATAACCGATAGACAGATGAAACTAAAAGAATTAGATTCTTTGATGATCACCAAGCAAGCGTCTGGAATTAGTACAGAATCAGTGCTAAAACCACCTGCTGCTACTAATGACACTTCCCTTTCACTACAGTCTTCATCGGCTGAAGACGTTCAATATACCGAAAGTTTGTCAATGTCGTCAACTTCCTCGAGTCCGACCAAACAACCACATAGTTATAGTTACCATCAGGCAAAATCACAACAGACAGCACCACCACTCCCTTCAGCGAGACCACATCCACCTTCACAACCCTCTCAGTCGCAGCAGCAACATCAACAAAGTGTATCTTTGCCGCCAAATCACCGCAAACTATCCTCTGCTGAGGATCTGTCCGTACCTTTTGGTTCTCAATCGCAATTAAGTTCCGCCTCATCCGACAGACCCAAAAAGAGTGGATTCATACGAAGAATCTTTGGAAACAATTCAATGGGTGCAAATGGACAGCCTGGATCTGCAAGCGGAATGTCTAATTCGCCATCGATTCAATCGATCAGCTCACCAATGAACTTTAGACAAGGCGAGGAAGCTCTGTTGCCACTGTCACCAGCAAAGCAAACCAACGCAGGACAGATTGACGGGACGCAACAATCACAGGGTTTAGCGTATTCACCCCAAACAAATCTCAATGAGGAGCCAGATTCTAAAGTGAATGGACTGGGAATATCTGCTCTGATCAAATCCAGATCTTCAAATTTCATGATACTGAGGGGCAATGGTTCGTCATCTGCCGGCAACGGTAATGGTAATAATGCCGGATTTGGACCAAATAATTCTAATGAATTTCTTCTTTCCAAGTTATCCTTACAAGATAGATCTGACTATGAAGGGCGGAATGTTCCATTTATAATGACGCGTTGCTTGTTGGAAGTGCAAAGTCGTGGCTTAAGATCAGAGGGTATCTACAGAGTATCTGGATCGGCATTGAGTATTGACAAAATTGAAAAATTCTTTGAATCATTAGATGTTAACAATGAAAAGGAATTGTCCAAGCTGCCAGCGGTGTTAGACGGTGATATCCACGCGGTCGCGGGTATGTTGAAACGATACCTCAAGAAACTTCCAGATCCTGTCATCCCATTCCGTAATTACGATCATTATTTAGAGATTTCCAAGATTAGTGAAGACTCGATCAAGGCTAACCAGCTGAAATTATTATTAAACGACTTACCAATGGCTAATTTGAATGTCTTGTATCAATTATCTGAGCATTTGAGCTTGATTGCTCAGAACGAGAGTTCAACAAAGATGACATTCAGTTCTTTGGCTACTGTTTTTGCTCCCACATTAGTCAGGGACAACTCCATGAATCCCCAAAGAGAGATCTTGGATAATACTTCAAAAACCATCACTACTGAGTTTTTATTCAGGAACTACAAGGATTTATTTGAGGAGTTTGGATTGCGTTGAAGTCGACATAGGTACCAATTATTTGCATTACCTTGTAACTATTATACATTTCCCAATTTATTTTTCGAAAAATTTTCTTCTTTTTGTTTGATCCATAGTTTTAATAAAAGAATTTTAGAAACAGTCTTGGATGATTTTTTTTCCAATCTATAGAGTCATGTATATGCCAGAACATCCTTCGACCAAGTTATTGTTATTATTATTGTGCTTCTTCCAATTACGCTGTTTTTATTTTATTAATAGCTGGGGGTTTCAAAGATGTTGTATCATTAGAATATGAAAAATATACTTTCATGTGATAGTTAAATATCTCAACAGTAATCTGAAGTAAAAGATTAAAAAAAGAATCGATATATATATAATGCAAGAAGACAAAAAAGCAATAGTCATATGAATATAAAGGGAAGAATACGAGATTCATTATGCACACTCTATCATAGCTCACCACATTTATAGAGTTAAAAGTATATACAGGAATAAGTATAAATGGCAATCAAATTGATTACAGGGAAACCCACATGGAAACCTCCTAGTTCACATCCGTGATCAATGAACTTGAGTACATCTCCAACCGTCTGTTGCCTACCCTCAATAGATGTTCAATAGCAGAAAAATCTCTCTTCGGTATAGTACGATATTTACCAAATTCTCCATGGATGAAGTTTATCCAGTGTTCCCTTTTTTCAGCAGGTTTATTTCGTGTTGCTCGTAAAGAATTTCTGTATAACGAAAGAACTTCTTTCTGTAATCCTGAAAATTTTAGAGGTTTCGCCTTCAATGCCATGCTGCTATCGTTCCTCTTCAAAACTTGCAATCTATTTTGATCTAAACCTGAATGTGTAAGATCAATTCAGCAGCTTGCAGTTCAAAGTTTGTAGGTGTGTAAGTTTCTCCAAATATTTCGAATATATTACAAACAAAGAAACGCAAGACCGCTATTCGCTTAAATCTTTCATCACAGATCGTGGGGATACCGAGGTCATTCTTGCTGACTCAGCATATCTCTCTTCATCTGCCTAGGTCTAACCATGGCTAAATGGTTGATCTGATTATGGATTACCAGATTGCAAGTAAAAAAATACTTGATCGTTTGGTTTGTAAAACTTGTAAAGTTGACATTACGTGAATATATCGATAGTCGGGCAGTTTGGAATGGAGGAGTACACCAGAATGAAAATTTTAGATTGTGATCACCTTCTACAATTCAAGTTCCAACGAAACGATAGAAATTTTATTTTCGTAAAAATACCCACTCTGGAGACAAAGAAAATATATTTATTAAATTATTGAATTGTAAGCTGTTTCAAAAGATAGTTAATCATACATAATTGAAACAACAAAGAGGTCCAACAGCCATATTTTACTCTTAGGTTTAATTCTTTTATTTAAAAAAAAGTAGATATATTCTTTTATATTAGATTAAAATATATTTAAATATATATTGGCACTATCGAGGAAAACCAAAACATCATCTCCATATTTCCTTAACAAATATTATATATAGTAAGCTTTCAACATAATTGAAAAACATTTAGTAGAAGGTGGTTGGTCTCTTTGAAGCGTATAATGAGGTGGACTTGGTGACTCTGTGAGGTAATGGGAACTTCAAGTCCTTGGTCAAGAATTGTCTGACGTATTGTCTCTTAACATCGTCGGTCTTTTCTAATTCAACGACCTTTAAGATGTGGATAGATCTAAATCTAGCTCTGTGTCTAGCAGCCAAATCTTGGTACATGGTTTCAACAGCACCGACTCTGGTAACATCTCTGTATTCCTTGTACATGTTGTGGGTACCGGATCTGGAGTCGTATCTGATCCAGATACCGAAGTTCTTAACCTTGGTTGGGTGAGCTTCAGAGATGAAGTTCAATGAAATGATTTCACCAGAAGCCTTCTTAACCTTGTGCAACTTCTGTAAGAAGTACCAGTATCTAGACTTTGCAACAACATCGTTTGGAGCAAAGATTCTCATACGGTATAGCTTTGGTTCTGGAACCGATTCAGTTGGTAACTTTCTACCGATAACTTGGTATTCATATAAACGAGACACTATTAAAAGTAAATTCATGTTAGTATATCACAGAATTCATTGCGAGAGAAAAATGTCTTGCACATTGACTTTCACTATAGATTGAAATCATTTCCTCTAACTATTACTTCAAATGATTGCTATTGTAATTGAAACACATATGCAGATGTATATACTCTTTTATTTTTTATTTTTTTCAAAGTGAGACTTGCTGTGGACTTCCTTTGATCAAAATGATGAACTGGAAATGCAGCCTCAATTTATCATGAAGGTGTTTTCGATAATGTTATAATCTTGCAAGTTTTTTGGCATGCACGAGTTGTGCAAATGGGAAAATTTTCAAAACCTTTCTGTCTCATTAAGAATATTCTAGTGTAGTCCAGATGTCTATTCACTGAAGCTCATGGTGAAGTATTATGAAAACGAGGTGTAACTTGTCATACTTTTTGATGTTTGAATTGCTGGATTTTCGAAGTATTAGAACAGAAATTTATTTGTGAACAATCTGCAAAGAATCAAAGAATTGACATATGATGTTGTTAAGTAACTTACTCTTTAGTATACTGATTTGTTATGAACCTAATGAACAGTCGTTTATGAAGAAATTTGAGAGCTCATTAACATACTTAAAATTTTCATAGCACAGACCTCAGTGAGTCTCTTTGGAAAATTCCCGGTCTCAGCGACCAACCCTGCGAAACAAGGGTAGCGAGAGTGGACTGGAAGCGTTCTACTAAAAACATATGAGGTGCAAGGTGTTCCACAAAAAACTTTACTACAGAAACCCTCACAGACCTATTCTTATATCACGTGAATAATAAGTTTACTATATTGAGATTCGAGAATTGTCGGTAATCTTTTTTCTCGACGCGTCGACTATCAGCACATGATATATATCATGTGATTAATGAAATTACTATTGTTGCTATCACTTTTACACAGAGTGTTGTAATTCCGCAGTTGGAACTGCCAACTGCCAACTGCCATGAACACCAATTCATAGCATATTATATATATATAGATATATATATCGTAAGCGTTGTAATTATGGTGCTGACATGCGCTAGAGGATAACGTCTACCATCCAGTGACGAGGAAGCTTTCAACAAAGGAATGATCACTATATGTTCTGAAGGGCGGCAATCATACTGTTCCAATTAAATCGAAGAATAATATTATAAGCTAAATAAAGCTGAATCTCATCATTCTCTCCTTTCATTACAATTTAGAATTGGTCGTTTAAGTTCGTGTAGCTATAGTATATGCTGCTCGTTTAGTCGTTTAACAAAATTATTTAATTATAAGCTAGTATGTATTTCGCCAGTTGCAGCTCGATTCTGGTGATGCAGGAAGGTAAGACAAATCGAGGAAGTAGACAGACAACCTGGATTAGCCGTGAGTGGCACTCGGGCAGTGGCAGGCTGCTTGCAACGGGGAGATCTGATGAGAAAGATCAGGCGATTTTGGACGCGGCGTGTGGCGGAGATGCGCAAAGTGGTGTGTAACATGGAAGCTTCCAAAGGCCCGTTTTTGTTTCTGCTCCCCTTTTCGGAACATGGGTTGATTTGGGCAGTTGGTTTTACTCGTTCAACTCGTATAACGCTTTCTCTTATTGAAATATATAGTGGAGAGCATATATCTCCTGCTTTTAGGAACATTATAAATATATATATATATATAAGCACGTATATCGAAATAAATGTATCCATGCTGATAAACAACTATATTATACAGTTTATTCCTCCTTCATTTGAATACCCTATAAGCTTTTCAACAAAGCATTCACCAATCTTCCATTTGTTCATTTTATTCTAACTACAGTCAATTATTATGTCCGAAGTGTTCAACAGCACTACGCTGCAGGATGTCAGCGCTCCTTCATTTTTACAAATAGTCACAAACGTCTTTGAGAGTCAACGGCAGCTAAACGTTGCCGAAAAGCTATGGGCATCCTGGTACATATACATGCAGAATGATATATTGGCCACTGGTTTACTCTTTTTCTTAACGCATGAAATCATGTATTTTGGAAGATGTTTACCTTGGTACATAATTGATAAGATGCCATATTTCAGAAAATGGAAGATTCAGCCAGCATATATTCCGTCAGACAAAGAGCAGTGGGAGTGTTTAAAGTCGGTTTTAAAATCACATTTCCTTGTCGAAGCTTTGCCTATCTGGACATTCCATCCAATGTGCATGAAATTGGGGATAAGTGTCTCAGTCCCATTCCCATCATGGAAAACTATGTGCTTCGAATGGGGCCTCTTTTTCATTTTGGAGGACATGTGGCATTACTGGGCTCATAGATTATTCCACTACGGACCATTCTATAAGTACATCCACAAGCAGCACCATAGATACGCAGCACCATTTGGTCTAGCTGCTGAATATGCACACCCTGTTGAAGTCATTTCCCTTGGGTTTGGTACTGTGGGTTTCCCAATCATATATGCATACATCACTAGAAACTTGCACTTGTTCACCATAACCTGTTGGGTGTGCTTCAGATTGTTCCAAGCTGTTGATGCCCACTCTGGATATGATTTTCCTTGGTCACTCCACAACTTCGTTCCATTCTGGGCCGGTGCTGAGCATCACGATTTACACCATCATTACTTTATCGGTAACTATGCGTCGAGCTTTAGATGGTGGGATTACTCATTGGACACTGAAGCTGGACCTGAGGCCAAGAAGGAAAGAGAAAGAAGAAGAAAGTTGAAAGCCGAAAAGAACGCTAAGAAGCGTGCTTAACTGGCGAATAAATAAATATATATATGTAGACATAATAAGAATTGTTAGAAGTTAAGACTCTAGTTTAAAACCCTATACTAATTGCAATTTTAAATGAATCATGATGAGTTGTAAAATGCATATCATATGTTAATTTTTATGGAAATAATATATATGATATTCCGCGGGCGGCGGCGGCAAGCAAAGGCCAGGGGGAAATCGAGCTTGTAACTGCGAGTATAAAGTGCACCACCTTGCAGAGTACCAACTTGCAAGTATGGGGCGAGCACTATACTATAAATAAGTGATCCTGTCCTTTACAAGTGGCAACTACGCAATATAGCATAATTCAATAAAAAGTTGATTGCACACCTTGGTCATACATATATATATATATATCTGTCTGCATCGTTTCATTACCAGTTTTTTCTTATCTCGCATATCACAAGTTACTCAATGAACAATAAGACCCATTGAAAGTAGCGACAGATCTATCCAATTCATACAATTAGACATAGTTAGCAAGTAGCTAAGAACAGGAACAGAAATCTACATAACTCCAATATCGTTGCAATGTCTCCACAGATAAATCGGGGTCAATTGATGATGTTGATCATCTTTCTAATTTTCATGTTACCGAGCGCACCATCAGAAGATGCAGGGTTTCCTCCAACCAACCAAAGAAAGATGATCTTGGCCGCTATGAAAGAAGAAATGAGACAATCACGAGATGTACTGGTAAATAGCAGCTACTCAGAAGGTTACGGAAATCTTACTGGGTTTAGATTGAGCTATGAAGACGCTCTGTTGGGACGGAATGAGTCCGATTGGCCATTTGATGACCGGATAGGCAAGAAGTTTCGTGAAACTCAACAGTTAAGCATTTTACCTGATGTTGTGAGCAAACTTGCTAAAGATATCTGGAACACAGAGGAAGAAATTATAAGGGATGAAGTGTCTGCTGACGGATACGAAAATTTAGAAAAGAGAGAGAGCCTGATGCAGCTGCAAAGCGACGATAAGAAGAAAGGATACTGGCTCAATATTACCGGAACACTGAGAGGATCGTTTTCCAATAACCAAGACCAAAAATTGAGCCCTATCCCAATGCCAATACCTTGGTTTTACAAAAATTTAAGTGATTTTGATGAAGTTAATAGACAAGTTGAACCATTTGAACCAACAACAGATTCGTCATCGTCTTCATTTGACTCAACTTTAGCTGCCTACGCTCTTCCGGCCGATAAAGTTGGGAACGTCACAGATTTAAACGGAGATTTTAAAATATCTTTACAGAATTACAACTTGACCGAAGCTCATTCAGACTCAACACTAATATCTATGAGCATAATATTGAAGGACGTGGACGATAACAAGGATCACAACTTGCATCTGACGGGTGCTTATTATCCCCAGACGGGGAACTTGCTTGCAATTACAAGATCTGCAAAGTTCGCAGGCGTATATGCATTGCCACATTTGACCTTGCAAGGTGGCGATTTATACAACGATACCAAACAGCTAATCATGGCTTCCAACGAGCGGGCAAATATAGATGACATTGGGTTTGACAGGGTGGAGAACTTGTTGGACCTAAGTGCCAAATGTGAATATATTTCCTATCTTCATTTGGAGTCGACGAAACTTACTCCAGATGAAATGAAACAAATCGATGATGAATTGCAAAGACCGGTTGGCAGACCTCATGCCAGCATTCCTCCTTTGAAGATAAGTTCAGGATTGTTGTATTCTCCTGATTGTGGTATTCTTTTGAATTTGAAGACAGCACTTGGGCCAAGAGAAGAGGTTTACGAAAACAGATTACAGAAAGTCATCCTCGGGTCGATTGTACTAATTGCCATTCAAATATGGCTATTCATCAAACAGATGAATGCCACTAACACACCGTCCACAATATCTCGGATCTCTCTGTATACGATAACCATTTTTAACGTCGTCGATGGATCGATTTGTTTGATTGCGCTTGGTTGTTCCATCTTGTACAGTTCGTTATATAATCAGTTTTCGGTGTGTGGATTTTTAATTTTCATGTGTTCGTCGATCTTTGAGATGAGATACATGATCTCTATTTACGCAGCACAGATGAATGAAAGATCGATTGATTGGAGAACGGCCTTACAAGGTACTCCGATCGATGAAAGGCAAAATGCTGCAGGAGGTAATACCGAAACTTTGCCTGCACCTGCAACTCAACCTGTTGTAGTGCAGGATGAACAGACAATAAGCGGGCAATTACACGTTAGATTCTTCTTTTCCATGATTGCATTCTCGTTTTTGGTGGCTAACGTTGTGCTCTGGCCGAAACGTCAACGTATGGTGTTTGAATATATATGCGGAGCGGTGATCTATTCTTGCTGGGTGCCTCAGATATATAGAAACGTCATCAGAGGTTCAAGAAAATCGTTCAGATGGGATTTCATGATTGGGACCTCCGTAGTGAGATTTATTCCATTGGTATACGTCAATCTGTTTGACAACCCTTTCTATCACCGTAGGGACAAGAGAATCGTGTTATTACTAGGAAGCTGGTTGACTGCCCAGTTGTTTGTTATGTTTTTACAAGAATTATTTGGTTCGAGGTTCTTTTTGCCGGAGAAATACTTGCCAAAGACTTACGACTACCATCCGATATTGTCAATTGATGACCTCGAGGGTGGATTCGGTGTGCTGCATAGTCATACTGACCACCGCCATTCCAAATGTAAGATTGATTGTGCCATTTGTATGAATTCGTTCGAGGTGCCCGTTTGGAATTCTCACGATCTTTCCAATACGAGGGATGAGAGTGGATCAGTTGCCAACGCTGCTTTCAACTTGATGGCAAGAAGAGGGTACATGGTGACTCCATGTAGACATATATTCCACACTGAGTGTTTAGAGAACTGGATGAAGTACAAATTGCAGTGCCCAGTTTGTAGAAATAGTCTACCACCTTTATGATCAGTTTCCTTTCCTTTCTTTTTCTTATTTACTGTTCTACCAATTATGTGAATTATTTCTCTTTCTTCCATTTCATCCAAACGTGTTCCATCTATGAGTCATGTTATATCTATATAGCCAGTTAATTAATTAGTCATTCTCGGTGTTACGTACGATATTCTACATGAACCCCCGCGTAAAGCTTTGAAGATCTAGGAGTTATGGCCGACGTTTTGCGGCTGACTAGGTTGTATTTTTTTTTTTTTTTTTTTTTTTTTCACTCAGATCCCACATATATATATATATATATCTTCATTCCAGCAAGGTAAACTTCCTGTTTATATTAGAGGTAACATCACGGAAACAAATCCACAGCACGTCAACCCAAAAATGTCGGCTGCTCCAAAGAGGAAGATTAGAGCGTGTCTCTTTGACATGGACGGGCTCATTATCGACTCTGAAACAGTCTACACCGTCTCGTTCTCGGAGATCTTACAATCGCCAAGGTTCAACCGTCCTGAAGGCCTAACATGGGACAACAAGATCAAGTTGCAAGGTTTACCTGGTGTGCAAGCAGCTCAGACATTAATTGATGCTATGAGTTTGCAAGGCGTGACTGGAGAAGAGTTGTACGCGTTGACTTCAAAGAGACAGGAAGAGCTCTGGCCAAGCGTCAAGTTCATGCCTGGTGCTTTGGAATTGATCAAGGAGTTGCATAAGAGGGGAGTTCCTATGGGGATATGCACGTCTAGTGCCAGGGACAAGTTTGAGTTGAAGACAGGCCATTTACAGGAAGGTTTCGGGTTGTTCAAGACGGTTATCACGGGTGACAACGAGGTTATCAGAGGGAAAGGTAAGCCGTTACCTTTCATTTGGTGGTTAGGATTGGACGAATTGAACCACAGTTTGGAGTCTTCTGAAGATATTAAGATCGAGGAATGTTTGATCTTTGAAGACGCTGTGCCTGGGTTTATCTCTGGTAAGAGGGCTGGAGGGTACGTCATCTGGGTTCCTGATCAGAATGCGTTGGATCTGATGTCCGAGAAGGAGGTTACCGATTTGGTTGGTGTGGATGGTGAATTCGGGGAGTTACTGAAGAGTTTAGAAGACTTTGACCTGTCAAAATATGGACTTTAGAAGTGTTTTTTTTTGCGCTTTTCCTTTAGAATGCATGTATAGAAGTCAAATAAATAGAGATCTATTGAGAATAAATAGAGTTAGAGAACAAAAAAGGTACATTTGCAAAAGGAGATTGCATATATACTAATGAATTTATAAAGAATTATAAAAATTTTTTGGAATGAATTAAAGTAGGGCAAAAAAGAGAGAAGAAAGCAAAACCACACGCCGAATACTTGAGAAATACAACCAACCAACTAAGATTGCGGGTTCAAGTCAAAATGATTTTGAGAGAGAAACGTAACGACAAAGAGAGTTTGCGTAAGATCAATAAACTTCAAAGATGTGGAATTGACAAAAGACTAAATACAAAAGGACAAAATAAAATGGACCAATAAACCACAAAAGTTGGAAGAAAGGAGAACAAAAAAAATAAACAAGGTGAAAATAGTATGAATGTGTATAAATTATGTTGGTTAGATTCTGCTGTTATTGTGTTTTAATTTTATTCTAATAAGGAGCATTACGGAACAAGAAGGAGATACTCTCACCGTTATGTAGCCTTCTAATGGATTCGGCCAAGACACCAGAAACGTCAATAGCGGCTAATCTAGGACAGGCTTTCAACTTTTCTTCGAATGGGACAGTGTTTGTACAAACAACCCTTTCCAACTTTGAATTGTTGATATTTTCGATTGCTTTCCCACTCAATATACCGTGGGTCACTATAGCAATAACGGATTTGGCACCGTTTTCAAGTAGCACCTCTGCAGCTTTAGCTAAGGTACCACAGGTATCAGCCATATCGTCAACGATGATACACACTTTTCCTGTCACGTCACCAACCAAGACCATTCTACTCACTTCGTTGGCACGCGCTCTCTCCTTATGTATCAAGGCAAAGTTCAAGTCCAATCTGTCAGCCAAACCGGCAGCTCTCTTGGCACCACCAGCGTCAGGAGAGATTATAATTGCGTTGTTAACGTCCAAATTTTCTTTGATATATCTGACAACTGAAGGTTCGGCGTATAGGTTATCGACCGGCACGTCGAAGAAGCCTTGGATTTGGGAAGCGTGCAAGTCCATCGTTATAACGTGGTCACAACCGGCGGTGGTCAACATGTCAGCCATCAACTTGGCGGTAATTGGAGCCCTACTTTTATCCTTTCTATCTTGTCTTGCGTAAGGGAAGTTAGGTAACACTGCAGTGATCTTTCTTGCAGAGGCAGTCTTACAAGCGTTGATCATGATCAATAGCTCCAACACTTTGTCGTTGACGATACCAGAACCAATTTGCATGATGATGTAGATGTCTTCATCTCTGATAGATTCCCCGATGGAAAAGGACACTTCTTTATTGGAGTCACGCTTGATGTCAACGGGCGTCAATGGTAGTCCGAGTCTTTTGGCCACCAGTTCGGCTAAACCTCTGTGGGTGTCACTAGCTAAGAGTTTGATAGAATTTGAAGTCATATCTTTGTGTGTGTGTATATAAAAAGTGGTAATTCGCTCGAAAGAAAAAAGGGGCGAGTTGGAGGAGGATGGGATGGTGAAATGCAAGAGTGGCTGCCAGCAGTTCTGAAGTGATGATGAGGGCAGATTAAGAAGGTTAAGAAGCAAGCCAAATGGAGGAGGTGGTGATTCACAGAGAACAGGAGCAGAGAAGGAGCCGGCTGTGAACCCCATAAAGAAATTGAAAAAAAAAAAAAAAAAAAAAAACAAAAAATTACAGTACAAGCTGCTGATAGAAGAAGCAGTGCGATTAATGTTAAATTTTTTTTTTCCCTCAGCCCAACAGAAGTTGTGCAAGGGTGCAGATAAAGTTCCGGGGTATCCCCCCAGTTATGTAAGCTACTGGCTGCGATCTTAGTCAGCTCCGGGACGGGGAGCCGAGGCTGGATCTTGATTCTTGGATCAACAGTGGCAAAGATCCAGATTGAGGGTTCGCAAAGAGTCTACCTATTACTTGAGCCATCATCACTGCTGCCACTCGTATATATATATATATACCATTGGTAGTCGATCGATTCGAGATCCAAAACGACTTAGACGACTTAGACGACGAAGAGACGCAACTGTAACTGCAAGCCGGCGAGTCGGCGACCGCGCCGAAAGAAGCGAAACCTGAAAGCGGAAGGGGCCTACTAAACATGCATTAATATATGATATCTCGATCGATGTTTGATAAGCACGGTTTTGATTCCGTTCACCTACCGTATTGAACAACGGCTCCTTCCATACTTCACCACCGTTTTGGACATTGCAACGATGAATTTATCCAACATTGATTACAACAAGCTATCACCGATGAGAAGATCTCAGGTGCACCAACAGGATTCGTTACCATCCCCACCAGATTCAACCGCAACATCAACGGTAACATCTTCCTCCTCGGCATCGTTTAACTTGCAACCCCCATTGAAAGTGTCACCAGCAGATTTTTTTTCAAAATCAAAAGTACCCAAGATGATATCACCCAATTTGCCGGGAAATCTAATGTCGAAATTCAGTATACCTCAACTAACCGTTGAAGATCTGACAAAACATACCCAACACCTGCAACAGCAACAACAGTCACAACAGTCACAACAACCACAATCGCACCAGCAACATCATTACAATTTGTATAATCAACACCATAACAGAGTTGAATCACCTCTTCATGAAAGTAGAAGTTATAGTCTTGGACATAACAACAGGCAGAGACGATCCGAAGAGCACGGATCACCTCTGTCTCCATCTATGGCTACAACCCCACAACGATTACAATCTCCGATTCACAACGTTCCTATGAACACCAGCACAAACTCAACTACAAAGAAGGAATCCTTGATTACGAAAGCCAAGAATTTGAAACACCTTGGAGAGTCAAACTACAACAACCACTCTTACAAACTTGCATTTTTGAATTTCATAGAATCGCTCTTGTTGTTCATCACCGAATTCCATACCAAAGAGCAAAGAAACAGTGGATCTGAGGGCAACACGTTGAAATCTCGAGAGAAAGATTGGTTTGGATTGATCAAATATAACAACAAGATCATAGAGAATTTCAACTTCATCACTGGTAGCAATAGCACTGGAACTACACCAACGAACAATAACCAATTAGACGGTAAGAAACCTGGCAAATCTGAACTCTTCCACATGATCGGACTGCTAAACTATCTCAACGCAGCGATGTTACTTCACGTGCATGGATTGAACAACACACAATTGAAATCGACAATAAAGAAGTTAACTGATCTACCTAACGACGAAGATGACGAGAACCGCAACCATGCCAAATTGGTTGAAGAATTGACCGATGGACTCATACAATTGAACATCAAGTTGTTGAGGTTGGACAAATCGAGCAAGAGTTTTTCACGTAAAGGTGAGTCCAGAATGGGTGTGCGGTTCATCCAAGAAAAATTCCCCGGTGTTTTTTACAAATCAAAGAGGGTCAAAGAGACAAATTTGGGTCACACCGGCGATCAAGGAACTGCTAGGGAATCGTTCGGTGAAGGTTACTACTTGCCTGTCGTGTCCTATTCTTTTGTTGATGGTGGAGAAGTTGATTTGTTGGTCAACGCTGTCAACTTTAGCTTTGCCGTTCTGAAGAGATGGTGCGATGTGGATGGTGTCGATTACCAATGGAGTCTTTGAACGCACGAGTATAAGGAAAATTTGGAAAACCGAGAATAATATATATATATATATACCTGAGAAATAGTATATAGACTAATATCGATATTAAATAATAATGATAATAAACAGAATATAACGAAAACAAAATAAAAAGAAAAAACAAGGACGAGGGGATCAACAAAAGTACGATTAAAATCAAAAGCTTGAGAAAATCTAAAACAAAAAAAGATATACAGATACAATGCCCAGCCTATGTAACACACACAAGAAAAAAGGGGGTAAATAATAATAATAATAATAAAAACGATAATTAGAAAAAAAGCACAGACAGTACCAAGGAAAGCCCGCTAATAGACAAAGAAAAGGTAATCCAGGAAATATAAACGGCTGATGTTAAACGTTGTTCATACAATGGACAGAACGTCTAAAATAGCAAATACAGTTCTTCCTAAAAGAATTGTTGCTAGTAAGAATACTCCTTGCTTTTCTTTTCAATTTGATAGGTGTTGAATTATTTGTCATTTGTACTTTTTTTTTGATAAACTGTTTTTATTATTTGGTTTGATTTTTTAAGCAAAAAGAAAACACATTCTTTTTGGTTGGTTTTTCATTTTTTTTTTCATTTCCATAACCATTCCATATGCGAAAACTACCCCATAAAAACAATCTGAAAGCCGTCAAGCAGCCAAGGTATCTGGATAGAAGTAGAAACTCATGGCAATGATCAAGTAGGTACACAACAACATGACACCTTCCAACCAGTTAGATTCACCGTCCAAAATCAAGTAATTGGTGATCAACACAGCTGTGAACATCACAGCTGTTTCATAAGTAGAGAAGTACAAGCTCATTGGGACACCACTGACCCAACCGACAAGCACCAAGAATGGAGTAACAAACAAAGAAATTTGGATGGAGGAACCAACCGCAACACCAACCGCCAAATCCATCTTGTTCTTGTAAGCAACCAGAACTGCAGTAACGTGCTCAGCAGCGTTACCCACGATTGGAATGACCACCAAACCAATGAAAGTCTTCGAAAGTCCAGAGGATTCCACTATACCATCAATCGAGGAAACCAAATAGTCAGCACAGAGTGAAACCAAACATGTGGTAATCACCAAGATGACCAAAGAGGAGGTTGCTGTCAAATGGGTCAAATCAGTCTTTGAAGACAGATCATAAAGAGATTTAGGTCTTGAAACCAAGAAAGATCTTCTGTGGTGGGCACCTAACTCATCAATTTCCGACGTGGAGACGGTGGCTTCAAGTGGAGCAGGAGTCGAACCAGCAGACTGGGAGATGGAGGAAGATGATGCCTGTTCTTCAAGATCTTGCTCGGAGGATTCGTCAAATAGGTGTTTGTGGGTATGCAATTGGAAGAATAAGTAAAAACAGTAGACAATCAACAACAAGATGGAGGTGCCTCTAGAGAATTCCAAGATCTTATCATCCAACCCTTTAGTCTTGGAAGGTAAAGACGCATGGAATGCTGCTGGCAATAGCATTCCAATGACTGATAAAGCCAATAGGGAGGTCATAGTTTGAGCCACTGTTTGGTTGAACGATTGTTGGGGGTATTTCAAACCACCAGCCAAGAAACAGCATCCTAGAACCAACAACAAGTTGGATAGGATGGAACCCAACATCGAAGCTTGAACAACGGTGATTTGGTTCTGTCTTAGGGCAATTATAGAGACGATAACTTCGACTGCATTACCAAAAGTGGCATTTAACAAACCGGCCAACGAGTTGTTATGAATGGACTCACCTAATTCTTCTGTACTGAAGGCAAGCACGGAAGCTAACGGAATGATAGCCAAAAAGTTGAAGATGAAGGTGAGACTTGCACGGAAGTGCAACTCACCAGCAATTATACCCAATGGGGCAAACACCAATAGGAAGTTGATAGGGGAGGATTTAAAAGTTAACTTTGCGATCTTGAAAGAGTGAGACAAAACAGAAGGGACAGTTCCCACTGCCGGGGATCCACCGTTAGGTAGGAGAGAGGAGGTTTCGGAAGGCATTGAACAGGTTCAGACAAGAACACACAGCACAGATTCGAATCTTAAAACGAGAACAGTACAGGTAAAAGAGGTGATATATGAACGATATAAGATAATTGGTCTGTGTGTATTCAGGGCTGAGATGGGATAGGATAGGGAAAGGGTGGGAGATGAAATATCAGATACAGTATAATGTAATATGATATTGTGGAGCCGGAAGGACAAGAAAATGAGTAACAACAATATATATATATATATATATATTTATAAAGCTTGTTCTCTGTAACTCATATCGTGATGAATGAGGATGTTGGTAACACCAACCACCCCGACGAAATTTCACATAATTGCCATGTATACACGCATGCAGTGCCCGTGTGTAAATGAATGCAAGGCCCTGAAGACTGAGTTCACCCTGTTCCCGAAGCCACGCACCGCGCGCGCCGAAGCAAACTCCAAATCCCCTGGCCGCCGTAGCAGTGGGCACCGTTTGACCACCCGCTGCCACTGCGCACTGCGCAGTACGTACCCAAGCAAGCGCTGGCGCGGGCGGCGGGGGCATGCGGCCGAAAAATTCCCACCAGCAAGCCAGCCCTGTAAACAATTTGCGCGGGGGAAATTTTCTGCTTTTTCACTGGCAGGCACTTCCAGATTTTGCTGCCAGGCTGCTCACATCGATGGAGCCCTGGTGGTATTTCCAATGCCCCCTGCCAAAATATGCTATATGTTTATTCAGTGACTGCCCGGCATGCCTGCTCGACACTGCCACCTCAGGTTGAGATGATCAATACAGCATATATATATACCAATCAATTTACTAAAGCTGGCAACTCCATATAATTGTTCCGAGCTGCGCCCCGTCCTAATTGATGTGCTTCAGATTAAGAATTCGTCTAGCAGCCATCGACACTTATCGTCAATTTGCTTTCTTACTGCGTAATTATTAATATTATAGTTACAATTAACTGCCTTCTTCCCAATCATTACTATCCTTCTTGCACAAATGGCAGCTACCATTCTTCTGGTTTTAATCGATATATAAGCTAGTCTGTGCTTAGATAAGCCATGGCGCTTAGTTTTCAACTTATACGAATCCTCCATTCTCCGAATCTGCTTCTGCAAATTCCCCGTCTGGGCGTCTGCGCCGCATTAAGTCAGGGGTGACCTAATGCCGCCGTTTGTTAGGTGTTTTAAGCGTCTTTGTAAATTAAGTGATGGGGAGCCTCAACTTTCAAGTTTCAACCAGGGGCCCTTCTCAATCTCATGAGTCTCTCATGCTGAGCTGATCATATAGTCGTTATATCTTTTAGCTCCCATGGATATGGATATCGCTATTGGATATAGCGATTTATATATTGACATCCATGGGTACGGGTATTGAAGACAACCAATTGACTGGAATTTCAATGTTTGCTAGGTACCTACAAGTACAACATAGATTATACATGCACATAGACTATAGGTGTCTATCGACGCTTATCGACGTTGGCTCTGCGAACAAACCAAGTATTCTTCAGTACTTCGGTCCTTTTAATTGTTTCCTTTCTGTTATTTACTACCTTATGAGTCCTTCTCCTTAGTAGAGGCGTCTTAGGTCTGAAAACAGTGGTCTTTACGTTCGTGAGAGATTAACCGACGGACTTATCCACACTGCCTTTCAGGACTCTATACATCTTATTTGGTCCATACTCAGATCTTCATAAAGTAATCTATATTTATATATCCAGTAAAGTACCTGGAATCCCCCATTCCTGCTACCAATTTTCTCGTAAAATACGAAATAAAGCATACAAGCACTATATGGCTTGAGATGGCACCAGGAATTATAATTATTATAGGTAACGACCGGTTATTTCAGAATCTAACAAGTTGAAAGCCCATAAAATTAATTAATATATATATCCGTGGCGATAGGACACAGCAGCACCACCTCCAGCAGCTGGAGTGTTAAATGATATTGAGCTTTAACTCATGGTCCATGGCATAAATATGATGACGAAAAATGATATATCTATACTAACAGTTAACTTAACCATGCATATATTGGTTTAAACCTAAAGTGAGTCCAAATCCCTTAGATAATACAATATACACTTTCCGACGTAATTATATTTAAATGCCAGGAGCCAGACGCATAACTATTAATGATATTACAATTTGCCAATTCATTTCTGGAAGTGATGTGGAAACATGCCTTTACATGATCTAATGTACGTTCATCCATAATTGGGAGTTAAATAATCAACGAGGATAGGTTTTTTTGTCCCGAACCCAAACACATTAGTTTATACGATTCGCTTGGAACCTCAACATGACTTACATGACTCACATTCTCAGTCTCTCTCTCTCTCTATATATATATATATATTCTCGAATCCTCGATGTATATGCCGTTTAGGCTTGAATAGCATAGCAAAGACAAACAATTCTTACAGGTTAGCTACCATTTGCTCATTAAACGCCATATGTTATCCAACAAAGCTGCCTTCTGAATTTAGTTCGTTGTAGGTATGAGCTATGGGAAACAGCTTTTCCCTCTAACTTTTGCCCAGTGTAATATTCCACTTCTTCTTATTTAGCATTCGTAAAATTACAGAAAAAGCTTGTATGGTCTTTGAGAGGAGGTCATCAGTAGATCGCAAGCAATTAGTTGAATGCTTTCCATATATAAGGTATATTGATAATGACGATGTGTCTGTCATTTGAAAATAGAAATATTATCTGTGATCACTTGTAAACTCTTAATGCAACAATTATTTCAGATGTCGACAATTAACTTGCATATCTTTTTCAACATAAGAACAAATCGATATACTGCCACGTTTTTTGCTACAAATCCTAATATCATAAATAATAACTTCTCTCAACGCTAATCTGGGGTTGCAACAGCAGGATGACCATCTAGCACCAGCTCCTAGTGAAAAGAGATGAGATAGCTTCACTTGAAACCTATATGTATGTATTATATAATTTGGCTGTTATCCGAAACCTGAGAGTTGAAAATTGCCTGCATTATCGTATGGTGTAAATCGAACGAGGATCGTCATCAACTCCGGCACGATATGGGGCCAGCTAAACCTTCCATGGCGCACCACCGTGGATGTTCTGAGTACAACTAATAAATTAATTTAAGATACGTGTTGAATGCACATATTCTTAGTTGCCGAGTTCACGTCGAAAATGGCAAAGACGCGACGCGACACCAATTGTGGGCGGGCTTTTTTGTCCTGGTTTTTTTTTTCACTCCCCCTTTCAAATAGGCACGCTCGTTTTTGGGGGTCAATGCCCGTTTGGTCGTTCATTATCCTGTTTTCTTCCTATTTACCAACATCCTATCGGATTATGGTTTTCTTCTTTTCTTTCTCCCATTCTTTCTTTAATTTATATATATTTTTGTCCATTTTCCCTCATTCGACTTGACTAAAACTTTTTTTTTTCGTTTATTCTTTCCCTCTTTTATCTTGCCTGTCGATACATTTTATTTGCTACCACCTTTTCAAACATCCGTTCCTTCTTGATTCAAAAAAATGTCCGACCTGCAAGCTATGTACATCTTCTTGAGAAAGTCTGTCTCGTCAGAGATGATACAGTTCCTAGTATCCACAACAAACTCCGTCATTGCCATTCCTCAAAACCACTATCCTTCACCTCCGACCTCTCCAATTGACGATTTCTCACAAACCAAAAACGATTTTCAACAGATACCCGATCTCTACACCTTCATCGAGAAATTGGTGGTTTACACCCACGTCCAAACTTCAACGTTGATGTCAACGTTGGTCTACCTAACCAGACTCAGATCGATACTACCTCCAAATTCCACCGGTATGGAAACGACGAGACATCGTATCTTCCTAGGATGTCTGATATTGGCTGCCAAGAATTTGAACGATACCTCTCCAATGAACAAACATTGGGCTCAATACACCGACGGCTTACTCACTTTACACGACGTCAACGTTTTGGAGATGGAATTGATCAGTTATCTAGGATGGGACAACCTGAGAATCTCCGACGAAGACTTGATTTCAAACTTCAGCTATTTCTTGGGCGATATCAAGGTCAAGTTGAGATTGAAGCAGGATTTGAAGTTGCAACAGTTACAACAACAACAACAGCAACAGTTACAATCATACAATTCCGAAACTTACAACGTGTCAAAGAAACCCTACCTTCCTTCTCCTCCTTTGCAACACGTGAGATCAAACTCAAACTCATATTACCAACGTATTTCCTCCAAATCGCAAGCTTCAAGTTCGACAAGTTCTGTGCCATCCTTAGTCTCATCGACATCTACAAGTTCGATCGCTTCTACGACTGAATCGATATACTCAATTCCAGAGACACCAATGAGATCTGCAAACTTGCCTCCTTCTAAACCAGTGCTTAAACCTGCCCTCAAACCTGTTGTTTTGAATGATTCCAATTACCCAGCCAGATCAAAACACGTTTACGCTCAACATCAACATCCACATTCACAACAACAACAAAAGAACGCCTACCAATCACAACAGTCTTGTACGACGGAATTCAAACCGAAACCACTACGCCTTCTCAATATCGATAAGCTCTCTTTGAAAGAGAACAACCACCATGCCTATGATGATTTGACGGTAAACCACTATGATGATGTGCTCAACTCATCTAACTATGGTAGCCTGCGTGTCGTCAATTCCGGCTATTAAGGAAAAAAATAACACAGACTAGATCCCAGTTTTTTCCTTGATATTTATTTATTTATTTATTTATTTATTAATTTATTACTCCCGCTTTTTCGACTTAATCATGTTTACAATATCATATTCATTTATGCGTTTCAGTTATTTTACTTTTTTTTTTTTGCTTTTGATTTTGACAGATTTATAGTTTGTATATTAAAAATCACAATTACTATTGACGTACTTTCGTTCAACAATTAATTATGGGACACAAACCCATCTGCAATATATGATGCCTAGACGACTTCACACAGCTCTTGTTTGAGAGTTCCAAGGAGAAAGCCTATAAATATATACCTATCGGACTATTTCTACAATAGGCATGTGTATTACATTGCTATATATATATAAGCTGGAATCTTGATGTGGCGTAACTCTAAACCGGGTAACTTCAACGGCCGTGGGATAGATTTCCTATTGAGGCCGGCTAGCCCGAACCACACAGGATTTCCGTGCTCGCACGTAAATCGGGATATTAAAATCCGCCCCAGCTTTTTCTACATACATCGAAATACAGTCTCTCTCTCTCTCAATATATATATCTATTATATCTGCTTCATCCCGAACTCAATTGAAATCTTTTAAGTCACTAATATCGCCACGTAGCACAATGGCTGAATTAGATTCCCAAGTGATCATTATCGGAGCAGGTATTTCAGGAGTGAAAGCTGCCACCACTTTGCAATCCAAAGGTATCAGCACGTTGATCTTGGAGGCCAGAGACAGGGTTGGAGGTAGATTATACACCCATTTTCCTGAAGGTTCGAAATATGGATATGATCTCGGTGCCTGCTGGTTCCATTCTGCCGTTCAGAATCCATTGTTCGCTGCCTCGGTCGAAAAGGGAAACGTTGACTACTACTTTGATGATAACTCTGCCATGGTTGTTGGTCCAGACGGGCCGTTACCTGGTGATTACAACCTAGGCCCTATCGTTGATGAAATGAAGTTGTACGCTCAATTGGCTGAAAAAGACGATACTTTGAAGAACTTCTGTTCCCAATATTTATCCAAACATGGCAAGTTCCTAACGGAGGCACAAAAGAAATATGCTCCTTCACTATTGCGGGTCTTGGAGATTCCAAACGGTACCTCTTGGGATATGTTTTCAGGTAAATTATCTGCCGGTGCATACAGTGGTAGGGATGCATTCAACAGTTCAGGTTACAAAACCGTCATTGACAATGTTTTGGAAGACTATCCAAAGGAGAATATTTTAACTAAAACGGTGGTTAAGGCCATCACCAAGGTCGAAGATGGCGATTATTACAAGGTGACTACCGACTCTGGAAAGTCATTCAAGACTTCGTATGTTCTAGTCACTGTGCCACAATCAGTCTTGAAACTAACTACAGAGGACCCGGATGCCATTGGAGCGATCAAGTTTACCCCAGAATTGCCAAGCTCTATCACCGACAATTTCTCTAAGACGCATTTCCAATCCATCGCAAAGATTATCTTAGAGTACGACGAATCATTTTGGCCAGACGTGGAAAAATTCATCGTCGTTCCAAAACCTGATGACTCTTTAACTGAGACTCTCAACCACCCAAAAGTTGCATTCAACAAGTTACCTACCCCTGAAGAAGCGTCCAAGATTGAACCTTTCGACTTCCCATGTGTTGTTTCCAATTTGCAAGCTGTGAGAGGTATCCCAGCTTTGATGTTTTTGGTTCCTGCTCCAGTCTCACACCTTATCGAGTCCGATGCAGAAAAATACGGATTGTCTTTGATTACCCCAGTGCTAGCAAAGATCTCCGGCAAAGCAGCATCTGAATTACCTAAGCCAAAGGTTGTCGTTTCTTCTAAATGGTCCTCCGATCCATTCAGTAGGGGTGGTATTGGAGGTAACGATGTAGGTGATGTGTTGGTTAACGATGGTTTGTTGGATGGATTTGGTAACATTAGATTTGCAGGTGAAGCATATTGTTATGAAGGGCATGGTAATGCACATGGTGCATACATCAGCGGTGAAAAACAGGCCAACATTATTGCATCCTCCATATTGAAGAAATAATCGTTTTTTTTTCAAATAGTATTTTTTAATATAGATCGATACACCGGAAATGTCTTTTTTTGTGTCTTGTGGCTTGTATATAAAACCACTTTTAGTAAATCAAGTAGTATAACAGAAATATCGTTCATTGGTAAAAATAGAGTATAATTCCACTAAGTTCGGCTAAGTTGGATTTATAAAGCACAAAAGAATTCGTCTGATCTGTCGTGCAGCGTGTGATCTGATGAGACCGAAGCGCGTTGCACACTTGCGCTCCGCCTATCTAGAACAGTGCCACAGATCCACTTTCTTTACTGACGTTTGTTTGTTTGCATATATATATACCCTTCTGCTTCGAGAGTGTTTTTTTACAACTGCGTCACGTTGAATTACTTGACAGTCCAACTTGAAAGAAGCAAAACCATTCGAGGATGTCTGACTACCAATCAATCAAAGAGTCGTTTGTTAAAGCAGGTCAATCGCATCTCTTCAAGTTTTGGGACGGGCTAACAGTTGACCAACGAGAATCCTATTTGAAGCAATTGTCTAAAATCAGCGACCCTTCCAAATTTATCCAGGAAGTTCAAGATGCTATCAAATACAGCAATTCCGTTTCTGGGGCTAAGAACTACGCCCCATTACCAAAATCGTCGTACTCCAGTACTTTGCTCGATGAACAAATAGTATCCGAGTGGAATGAAGCAGGCTTGAAGTTAATCAGAGAGGGTAAGGTTGGTGTCGTGTTGATGGCTGGTGGCCAAGGAACAAGATTGGGTTCTACCGAACCTAAAGGCTGCTATGACGTTGGGTTACCTAGCGGGAAGTCTTTGTTTCAGTTACAAGCTGAAAGATTGATCAAGTTGCAAAAATTATCAGGTGTGGATTCTGCAATTCCATTGTACGTAATGACCTCCGGACCAACAAGAAAGGCAACACAAAACTTCTATGAGAAGAATGAATATTTTGGATTGAAAGCTGATCAAGTTTTATTTTTCGACCAAGGCGTTTTACCTGCATTATCTTTGGATGGAACGAGGTTATTAATGGGAGGGAAAAATGAATTGGTTGAAAGCCCAGATGGGAATGGTGGATTGTACAAAGCTATCTACGACAATGGTTTACTACAAGATTTCGAAAGGAGAGGAATAGAACACATTCATATGTACTGTGTGGATAACGTCTTGGTTAAAGTTTGTGATCCAGTATTCGTTGGATTTTCAAGTCTGAATGGATATGACGTGTCCACTAAAGTCGTTAGAAAAAGAAGCGCTAATGAGAGTGTTGGCTTAATTGTCTTGGATGATGATTTAAAGTTACCTTGTGTTGTCGAGTACAGTGAGATCAGCAAAGAATTGAGTGAAAAATTGGATCAGGATGGCCTACTATATCTTAGGGCAGCCAACATTGTCAATCACTACTACAAAGTTGAATTTTTAAAAAAGATGATTCCTGAATGGATAAGTTCAAGAAAATATCTACCTTACCACATTGCTAAGAAGAAGATTGGATCGATTAACGACGAAGGCGAATTTGTTAAAGCAGGTAAAGAAGTTAACGGAATAAAAATGGAACAATTCATCTTTGATGTTTTTCCTAGCGTTTCATTGGATAAATTTGGTTGCTTGGAAGTTGATAGAGCTGAGGAGTTTTCACCATTAAAGAATGCACCTGGCTCCGAAAATGATTCACCGGAGACTTGCAAATTGAACTGTTTGAAAAGGGGAACAGGTTGGATTAAGAATGCTGGCGGCATTATGAAGGATGAGGAATTGGTAGAGGTGAGTCCATTGACTAGTTATTCAGGTGAAGGATTGGAAAAATTCAATGGAGTGGCTGTTACTGAAAATATTGTGTAGATGAGACGCCCCTATGATGTATAGATAGATCTGTAATAGAGAAAATTAAAGTACGAAAGTGAACTGTAAAACTTTAAATCTCCGATTTTTACATCCATTTATATCCACATATATCGACAACGAAAGAGATCTTTTGTCATTTAGATGGTTTATATATTATGATATATATATATATTATATATATATATCGGTTAACGAATACCTGCGGGATGAGTTACGAAAATTCAGTGAACGGCAGCTATTAAAGAGCTGTAGAGATCGAAGGAATGAGGGAAACCTTGATTGTTGCCAAACAAAGCGACTCTGGCGGAATGTTTGACAGCTGATGCACCGAAGCTTCTGCACTGGACGGAGCTGCCGTGGTCCTGCCGGTGCCCGTGCCCGTGGCTGTCAGCTTTTAAAATATTTGCAGTGGATGGACTGGTGCTGGCGTCGGCACTTGTCACTGAGGCTTGAAGCCTGCCCACGGGGGACAACGGGGGCAACTGCCTGGACGAATACCACCCACGCGGGGGCCATTTATTTTATCGTGTGGAGGTCAATAAGCCGCTTACCTAATATGGTGTGGTTTTTGGTATAATATGTTGGCCCTGATGCAACCATCGGTGTTGTGAGAAATTAGAATCAGACAACTCCCCTTTTCAACCCAGTAGCATGGTTTGGTTTTGCACGGGGTGCTTGGAGATCGACCCATCCGTCGCAGCTTATCGTGGACGTTAGGACTTTAATATTCTATAAAAATAATGTACTATATGTCATATATGTAGTACATTAGAGAAGATTGTGAATCTGGACGAACAGCATCCGGACGCTGCCCTTAGAATTCGGGCCTGCTGGTACGAGCTGTCAGCTGTTAGTCTTGGATGCTCTATATATAACGTTATATTATATATAATATATATAGGGATGCGTATTACGGGCACAGCATGTAATTAGCATACGAAACGTGTTTGGCATGGGAAATTGGTATTTTAACGTAGACAGTTGTGTGTTTGGTTTTTTAAGCATATTCCTATTCTAAGAATATATATAATATATATTAGTTTGAATTGTATATTTCCCACAACACAGTCGATCCACCAGGGCTGATCAGTGATCAGTGGTCGATTCGATGCTTCTCTCCGGGAGCAGGCGGAGGTCCACTGTTTGTTGAGGAGAGACACCACCCATCGGTGGTGGCCACCAGCTTGGAAAAGCTAAGTCCGAAACAGGCGACCCCCTGAAGGTATGCAGCAGCGCACCAGGTGCCAGGCAGCCTGGTTTGGCGGCCCGGCGTAAAGTGTGAGCTAGTAGTATTGCGGAAGGGGAACAGGGAAGGGAGACGGTCAGATAGAGAGGGATGCACGCAACATCAGGCTCTCCCCTTAGATTTTGTAATATATATATATCATACTCACCTGCTGCTCCATTTTAATTTGCGGTTTTGCCCCCTTCTCCCTTTTAACCCTATTGTTTTCCTCCGTTTGTGCCTCGTGTAAACTCAATTGCACTCAATTGATTTTTATTTAACCCCATTGTATACCACGATGTCTGACATTCCAAAGAAATTTCACAAGAGATCGTTGACCGGTTTCACCCCTACCGAAATTAAGGCCATCGATAACTCGATTCCTATCAAGGCTAGAGAGATCTGGACCAAATATGCCGTCAAGGAATTCACCTCCTCTGATGAATTAGAATCCAAGTTCATTGACCATGTTGAAACAACATTGGCTAGATCCATGTACAACTGTGATGACTTGGCTGCTTATCAGGCTTTGTCCGATTCCATTAAGGATAAGTTGATCTTGCACTGGAACAAAACCCAACAATTGCACACTTTGAAGGAAGTCAAGCGTATCTACTATCTATCTTTGGAATTCTTGATGGGTAGAGCATTAGACAACGCAATGATCAACTTGGAAATCAAGGATCTGTGTAAGAAGTCTACCGATGAGCTAGGTTTTAACTTGGAAGACATCATCACTACAGAGCCAGATGCAGGTTTAGGTAACGGTGGTCTAGGTAGATTGGCTGCATGTTTCATTGATTCCATGTCCACTGGTAACTACCCAGGTTGGGGTTACGGTTTGAGATACAATTATGGTATATTCTCTCAAAAGATTGTTGATGGTTACCAAGTTGAAACCCCTGACTACTGGTTGAAGTTCGGTAACCCTTGGGAAATCCCTCGTTTTGAAATTCAAATCCCTGTCGATTTCTATGGTTACGTTTCCACTGTCAAGGATGAGAAAACCGGTAACTTGGTCAAGCAATGGCAAGGTGGTGAAAGAGTTTTGGCAGTTGCTTACGACTTCCCTGTTCCTGGTTACGACACCACTAACGTTAACAACTTGAGACTGTGGTCCTCCAAGCCAACAAATGAATTCGATTTCGAAAAATTCAATGAAGGTGACTACACCAATTCCGTTTCCCAACAACAGAGAGCAGAATCGATCACCTCTGTCTTGTATCCAAACGACAACTTTTACGCTGGTAAAGAATTGAGATTAAAGCAACAATACTTCTGGGTTGCTGCTTCTTTACACGATATCGTTAGAAGATTCTTGAAAACTAAGAAGCCATGGGCCGAATTCCCAGATCTGAATGCAATTCAATTGAACGATACCCACCCAACTATCGCTGTTGTTGAATTGCAGAGAATTTTGGTTGATTTGGAAGGACTTGAATGGTCTGCTGCTTGGGATATCGTCACCAAGACTTTCGGTTACACTAACCACACCGTCATGGCAGAAGCCCTAGAAAAATGGCCATTAGACTTGTTCTCCAACTTGTTACCAAGACATATTGAAATTATCTACGAAGTGAATTTGAGATTTTTACAATTTGTCGAGAAGAAGTTCCCTAACGAGAGAGACCTGTTATCCAGAGTTTCTATCGTTGAGGAATCCTCTCCAAAGAACATCAGAATGGCTAACTTGGCTATCATTGGCTCGCACAGAGTTAACGGTGTCGCAGAATTACATTCTGAATTGATCAAGACCACCATCTTCAAGGACTTTGTGAAGATTTACGGTGGTGAAAAGTTTACCAACGTTACCAATGGTGTGACACCAAGAAGATGGTTAAGACAAGCTAATCCTGAATTGAGTGAATTGATTGCTGCTAAATTGGGCGGTTATGGCTACTTGACTAAGTTAAATAAGTTGAAAGACTTGGAGAAATTCTTGGATGATGCCGAATTCAAGAAGGCTTGGTTGCAAGTGAAGTTGAACAACAAGAAGAGATTGGCTTCTTTGATTAAGACTTTGACTGGCATTGAAGTTAATCCAAACACGCTATTTGATATTCAAGTCAAGAGAATTCACGAGTATAAGAGACAGCAATTGAACATTTTCGGTGTTATTTGGAGATATTTACAAATTAAGGCCACTCCAGCTGCAGAACGTGAAGCCAAATGGTTACCAAAGGTTGCTATTATCGGTGGTAAGGCCGCTCCTGGTTACTATGCTGCCAAGAAGATCATCAAGCTAGTTAATGCAGTTTCCTCGGTTGTTAACTCCGACCCAGATATTGGTGACTTGTTGAAGGTTGTCTTCATTCCAGATTACAACGTCAGTAAAGCAGAAATCATTTGTCCAGCCTCTGATATTTCCGAACACATTTCTACCGCAGGTACTGAAGCTTCTGGTACTTCAAACATGAAGTTTGTTTTGAACGGTGGTTTGATTATCGGTACCGTTGATGGTGCCAACGTTGAAATCACCAGAGAAGTTGGTGAAGACAACATCTTCTTGTTCGGTAACTTGGCTGAGGACGTTGAAGAATTGCGCCATGAACACCAAATGGGCCGTATTGCCATCCCAGATTCTTTGAACCAAGTGTTTGAAGCTTTGGAATCGGGTCTATTCGGTTCCTACGACGAGTACAAGTCTTTAGTTGACAACGTCAAGTACCATGGCGATCACTACTTGGTCAGCGACGATTTCGAGAGTTACTTGGAGGCTCAAAAGACGATCGACCTTGAGTTCACCGATAGGGAGAACTGGGTTAAGAAGAGTATCATCTGTGTTGCCAACATGGGATTCTTCAGTTCTGATAGATGCATTGACGAATATGCTGAAAACATTTGGAATGTTGAGCCAACTATCGAAAGGGTTTAATTAGATTTTTTACATAAAGTCGTATTCTTTTCTTCGTTTTTTTTTTTTTTTCTTTGTTACTAGGTTCGTTGGTTACACGCTTCGTCTAATTATAGTTGGTGCTTGTGGTTTTGTTTTTACCTGATTTTCTTGTGTTTTTTCTAGTTAATTGTGTTCTGAGGAACTATTTTTTCTCTTTTTTTGAAAGTTAAAAAGGAAAGCATTTATGTTAATCGTAGAGTTAAATCTTTATATGACACAGAGGTAGGTGACTAGTAAAATAAAGAGAAAATGAAAAGTAATTAATGACAGGGAATCTAGAACACGAAGATAAATATACAAAAAGAGTCAAGTAGCCATCACTTTTTAGATTTGGAGGTGCTGGAGCCGATGGTAATATTAACTTTAGGAGGCACGGTGAAACCGAACGACTTACCGACTTTGACCAAATCCAACTTATCGACCTTGTAAACGGTTTTCAAATGGTGAGAAGCGTACGCTTGTAAATATGATCTGTAGCCATCTTTAGCAGATTGGTGTAACCAATAGTTGTTTTTGACTAACTGCTCCAACTGGGATTGAACGTTAGCGATCTTGTTCGAAGGGAATTCGTATTCGTTGAGAGGAACTTTTGCCGATTTCAAATACCTTAGGAAACCCAATTCGGAAGGAGTCAAGAACATAAGGGATTTACCAGAGGTGTTGGAACCTCTTGCAGTTCTACCGACTCTGTGGATATAGTCACGAGGGTCATCAGGTGGGTCGAATTGAATGATCCAGTCAACTTTTGGAATGTCCAAGCCTCTAGCAGCCACATCGGTACAGATCAAGATTCCTTGCTTGGCGTTACAGAATTCAAAGAACGTGTTGGTTCTCTTCTGCTGTTTTTGCTTCCCGTGAAGATCCAAGACAGGTAAATCTATGTAGTTCAATAGCTCGGCGTAGTATTTAACACAGTTACAGGACGACAAGAAAACAATCACTTTCTTCTTTTGATTTCTCTTCAAGAAGGAGAACAAGAGGAGGAATCTCTTGTCAGAATCACAAACAACATAACCTTGTTCCAAGCTGTCAACGGTCGAAGTCTCTCTGTCTTGGTGGACGTTGATGTACAATGGGGCTTTGTTCAAAGACACCCTTGCTAGGTCTTCCACTTTTGTAGTCTGTGTAGCTGAGAAAAGCATCGATTGCCTACTTTGGTTAGGCAAAATCTTGACGATCTGCTTCATTTCGTCTTCGAAACCAATTTCCAAGATTCTATCGGCTTCATCAATGATCAAAGTTTTCAAGTTCTTGAAGATGAAACCTTTGGTGTTTTGTAAGTGATCCAACAATCTACCCGGGGTAGCTACCAACAAATTGACACCTTTAGTCAACTTCTCAGCTTCTTGTCTTCTGTTGGCACCTCCTATCACGATACCAAAAGTTTGAGAGTGGTTTTCCATCAACTCTCTGGCAACACCAAAGATCTGTAATGCCAACTCTCTAGTTGGGGTAATAATGATGGCACCGGTACCGTTACGTGGTTTAAACTTCAAAGAGTACAACAACTCAATAGCTGGAATGAGGAAAGATAATGTCTTACCAGAGCCCGTTTTGGCAGCACCAAGTACATCTTTACCAGCCAACAAAGGAGGGATTGTTCTAGCTTGCACTTCAGTCATCTTGGTGAATCCCATATCCTTGATAGATTTCAAAGTTGGTGTTGAAAGGTTTAGTTCGGTGAATAATTCAGGGATCTTGGAACCGATGGTGATGTTTTCGTTTGCATATTTGGATTCTTGTTTGGAGACAGCTTCGGAGTCAAGGTCATGGTTCTCTTGATCCGATTCACCTTCCTCCGCTTCTATGTCTAGTGGTTCTGGTTGCTCTTCTTCAGAAGATGGTTCATCTTCATGAACAGGAGCCTTAGGATCTTCTTCTTCTTCTGCTTCTAGATCTTCAGTTTCTAGTAAAGCGGTAACGTCTTTGTAATCATCATCCAACTTGTTGACCAACTTATCAGTGTTTTCTTCCGTGTCTTTCTGTTTCTTTTCCAGTTTTTGTTTCTTTGTGTGACTAGGGGAGGCAGACAATGTTCTGCTTGATCTTTTGGAAGACTTGGCCATTGTGTGTGTGTGTGTGTGTTTTACGTAGAGTACTCAAGAGCTTTCAATAGTTTTCAAGAGATAGACACATGCATAGATGTAGAAGCTAACATGTACTAAGAATTAATTAAAAAAAAAAATTTGACAAAAAAAAAAAATTTCTACCTGCAGAACTGGGAAACGGTAAGGATCCCATTTGCAGAAACTTCTTCGATCTGCTAAATTCCAATCTGTCTTACAAAGTTATTAGCTAATCTTCCGTCTAGCGGCTCATTTTCGATCTGAACAGAGCTCACAACCTTTATCTTTTAAACACTGATAGGAACACCTCGTTGTGCTGAAGAGTTAGCGCCCGCCTATTCACATTCTCTCATTCGTGGAGAAAAGCTATACTTGAAGAGCCATTCAAAAGATTGTGTAAGGTAAGACAACAAGGTTTAAAGTCAGCTTATTATCACAGCTTGAAAGCTGTAAAATCAACTAACAACCAGTCAATTTTACTTGCCATTCAATCATGACTGGTATCACAATGGATGATGTTCCAGAAGTCCAATTAATCACCAGCATTAACAATGTGCCTGTTGGCTGATTTGTCGTAGTTAGTTTTAGGTGCTGTTCTGGTCATATGGAATGAAAACTCCTTGGGCTTAATCGTTGCTGATTTCCTCTTATGTGGCAGCGCTCCATTCCAAACAGGCCACACAATAACTACAAGAAACGGACGTCTTGGCTATTTCGCATTTGGCCTAGAGAATCAGCTCAAAACCACTCAATCAACTGAAATCATTGAGTGGATAGAAAACATCGAAGATAGTTTTAGAAGAGGTCCACAATGGAATTACAGTTGACTGTAAAGAATGCATGAGCAAGTTAACCAGGAAGGCAGAAGTTACAGGCAAACAGTATTCATCAAAAACACTTCCTTTTTGCTGTTTGGATTTTCGGCTCCAAATGGAAATGACAAAACTCTTATCTGGAGTTTCCATCCGAGAAAAGTGTGTCGGTTTAATTGGTGTTGAAGTCTATTAAAGAAGTAATTGTTGTTAGTTTAATTGTGGTTAATGAACATTTATATACGCAAGGGTGGTCATTCCGGTTGGGTTGGGGCAGGATAGAGACTTGGCGGCTAACTTTTGATTGTGCGCTTTTGTCCAACCTTGCAGTAACTATACTTTAATGTAGAAACTGTAGAGGCTGTAGAGCAATTTGGGATTTTCTAGCACCCTTTTGGTTGTCCAATAGACGGCGCCCAAACTATCATAATAAGCATAAACAACTTTCAGTCCACGTGCTTTTACTAGTTCGAACTCGCACCGTTTGTCCTGGCAAAGAAGACTTTAACTTCTTCGTATTCTTGTTCCTTATAAGGAACAATAGCCATAAGTTGATAACTTGATTGTGCTGTGAGTGTGGACATTCACCGTTCACGCCGCTACTGTCTTGCGTAACGGCTTACTTCAGCGTAACACTCACCCAATGGCCATCGCGATTTGCCCATGGTCATCGTCAGCTCATCTTCACGCCCCGTCGTGGTCTGCGAACTAGGACACAACGAAGATCTCATGTGATATTGCCCGCATTCTTCAGCTGTCATGAGTTCTCCGAGTCAGTCAGTCGGCTAAATATGAGGATTTATTGGTCCAGCCATCCAGTCTGGTGTTGCCAGTTGCTCTTGTTCGTGACATTAATCGACTACACAGCAACACGGCGTATAACACATGTATGAGTTGAAAGCGCTAACGAAAACGCAACATAGGCGCCCTCACACGATAGCAGGCAGGCAAGAAGGGAAACCAGGCATCGTCAGAATGACTACCCGTACCCGCCACTGGCCAGTAGAGACGCCAGCTGCCACTCAGACTCACCAAAAGCCATCGACTTCTGCGGGGTTCAAACTTCACAGTGTCACCACACAAAGCCTTTACAGGGTACACGGCGGTGACCACCGAATCTGTCGCAGTGCGTTCACTGCGTTGGCCCCAGATTATATCGATAACCTAGCTATATATATATATATATATATTCATGTAGCTTACAATTGATCCTCGTCATGGATATATATATTCCAGCTTAATCTGTTAAATTCGAACTTTATATCCTATAATCTTTGGAATTAAAAGCGTCAACATATTATATGCTGCAGTTGTATTGCTTGCATCGACCAGTGCCATGTCTATGCTGAATTAAAAAAGAAAAAAGAGACGTACCCGTCACATCCGGTTGGTTGTCCTCACTCAGGAGCCAGCAGAATCTCTAATATGGAGCTTGTTTTTGGCGTTTGCAGGCCTTACGGTTCATTTATTATACTCATGATTACGTACAAGATGAGGGTGAACACTGAACAGTGCATGTTATATATTTGATGTATATTATAGTGTACTGCCACCATGCGGCTGATGTTCCAATTTGGGGCAGCCATCCCTTCAATTCACAGTTGCTAGACCACACTCTAAGAATCCATCTATCGTGATCACTCAATTTCGATCCTCATATGCCTACATGATGAATATATAATCAGAACCTCTATGTGATGGCCACAGCTGGTGGGACCAACTAATCTGTAAACAATTCGGTTGTGAATGAGGGAGTTGATAGTCTCATTTGAAGTGCCCAAGGCGAAACAAGTTTGTCACCTGCGCCAGCGGGCCAGTGAGCCAGTAAGCCAGCGACCATCTGTAAAGTTATAAAAGTTTTATGAATTAATATCACCGGCCGTTTTATTCTATTTAACTTGTATCGCAACACTTCCGAAATCGTATTCGGTTCGATCAACTTAATTCCAATTATCGTTTACGTGTACGAGATATTATGGATGGGTGGGTGGGGCATTACAAGGCATGTAGGTAGTACTTGATATATACTTGATCGAATTAAACGACAGTTAGTATTGCTGTTTCTGTTTCTGCGTTGGCTGTGGGAGAATTGCTGTTCTCAGCACCATCACCGCCTATTTGCAAGCATGCAGTAAATATATATATATATATTATATATATATATATTATGCGTTAAATATTGGGTTAAAGAGAGCACACACAACTGGGAGGAGAGAGAAAGGATCAAGAGAACACCGGCAGTTGGACGTTTGGCAGCCCCAAACTGTAAAGTAAAATGTGTTATATATATATATATATATATATATATGCATGAATATATAAATTAATTAATATATCATGTATAAATCATAAATATATATATTTATACATAAATTTGTATATATTAATTTGTATATATATTATATATATATATATATATTATAAATTTTGTATATTAACCGACTGGGCGCATGAGTAAATTGTTGTATTGTTCCCTCACTTATCGATCCTCGTGCAGTTCTCCTTCTTTCTTGTCTCACACACACATCTATGTATATTGTATATTATATATATATATATTTCAATTTATATATATGGATACTTTAGACTTTCTTCCCTCCACTTTGCTTTCCTCTTGTCTTTTCTCCTTCCCTTGTCCAACCACCCTTACCACCACCACTTACTATACCTCTTTTTATCTTTAGTTCGCCTCTTGACTGATTTGTTCATTCACTTAGTTTGTTTTTCTGTTTCTGTGCTTTTTCTCCTCTATCGTTTGGTTCTAAAACGTCCAGTAGACCATTTCTTTTTTGCTAGTTTTTCCATACTCGACTCTTAAACATCTCTTCCAATCCAATACTCTTCATAATGTCATCTTGCCCTCCTTCCGGTGGCAATAATCCACAGAAAAAAAAGACAAGAAGGCGTCACAAGAATTCACACCATGGTTGCCAGCCGTGTAAGAAGAGAAAGATCAAATGTGACGAACGGTTGGTGCCCGGCTGCATGAACTGTGAAAAGATGAGCTTGACATGTTCCTACACCACTCTATCACCCGAAGAATTGAACGAGATTAGAATAGCTCATCATTTGAAAGAAGAAAGAGAACTTGGGTCGATGACGGTGACTCCAGAACAACAGTTTTCCCACAGTAATCAATTCCCCCCAAAGATCCCCTATCATCATAACCACCATTACCGCGCTGGCTCTTCAGCTTCTACCATATCTCAATCAGATTCTTATCAAGGATCCCTTTGGATGGACCATCAGTTTTCGAACGACAGAGGCTCCAATTCTAAACACAATAATATACACAATAACGAGGGAACAGTACCGTCAAATCCGTTGTACGATCCAAATGATATGTTGAACGATTCCTCACGATACGTCAATATTTCACTACCTGTTTATAGCCTTGAGATTCCTTTGATCAAGAATTTCCGTGATAGTATTGAAATGATTGCTGGTGGTCATTTCAACAAGCATCCAATCAGAAACGAACAATTTTCTCAGTACATCGTTGGTTACTATTCCAAATTGTTCTTCAACAAAACTACAACTTTGTTTCCTTTCACAAAATTGGGGAGAAGTTCCTTTCTGCTTTTCTCTTTAAAATATTATAAGACGATAATGAGAACTCAGACCAATTATAGATTTGATGACCATAAAAGATTTATGAAGTTGTCAACTAGACTCTGTTCAGAGCTTTTGAACACCGCCTTGCAAGTGTCTAGATCTTTCATATCAAAGTACAAGATCTTATCTTACGCACAGTTTGAAATTTTGATTTCTTCTACCCTTGCTTTGAGTTGGTCCTCGATATATGATGAGTATGACTTGGATAAGTACGTTGCATTCACGTCGGGGATATTTGCTATGGCATTTTGTGGCGCTGAGTCGGACAAGTTCAGAAGTCCTGATGATGTTAAGATTAGCACCTCATTCTTGGGCTCGTCTCTAGTGAGCAGTTTCAAAACGATTTACTTTAAAGACTACGACCCAGCGTTTTTGAAAGAGATTTTGCAGAAGCTAGTTTTTTTTAAAACGATTTCCAATATAGATGACAATGACTGCGACCCATTATTGAAGGCTAGGTTTACTTTACTTTATGATTTTATTGACGAGTATTCGGAGTTATTGGTTTCGCAGAGAAAGCAAGGTAGCTGTTTGTCTTTCCCAATTGATTTTTCATTAAGGATGATCATCAGATTTGCTTCCATTCTACCTGCAGATGTCGTTAACGTTGGCTCCATGAACGAGACGGAGTTCATTATGAGACTCTTTTATATCACTGTTGGTGAATCTCTATGGGCGCTGGTTCCTGAAATTACATTTATCACATTGTCTGACTTCATGGGGAATTTGAGATTGTTATTTCAAGAGTTCGCCAAGCCTGAGTACTTATTTCGGGTATGCAAGAACCATTCATCAAAGTACCTTGGCTTTTCCACCTATTTGTTGAGAGCATTTTCGTTCTTTAAGAAAAGACGTAACTTACTCTGCAGAAATTTACTGTTCAACCATTCCTTCCAGGACTTCAATCCAAGCGACCTATATAATCCTAACCTGGTCCACAAATTCATTGCACATTCTAAAAAATTGAAGGGAACGGATGAACTACAACTGCAGTCACTCGAATCTGAGGCAATCAAGTTCGAGAACTATCCTCACAAGACAACTAACTTCAACGGTGCACGTGGTACAAAACATGACCAGCATCATTCTCTTCAGCATCAGCACAGACATGTATCGCACAATCATCAACAGAATATAATTACACCAACTTCTGGTTCTTCTTCTGTGATCTCTGCATCTGTTAATGATTCACCATCTTCTGAATCTGCTAATTCGTCCTCTTACAGTGACCCTTTAGGGTTATCATTGGGACCAGTTTTTGGTGGCTTAACGATGCCAGAGATAAACCCCGATTACAACAATGGATCCTTTTCGGATAGTAATAGAAGCAGTGATTCATGGATTTCATGTTTGCCACAGCAGCTACAGGATTCAAACATCAATGATCCAGGAGACGAGGCTTGTACTATTGAGAATCCCTTCAAAACCTTGATCAAAAACAACTCCCTAGCTCAGAACGTGATGTTCAAAATGGATTTTGATCCTGATGAGCTTATCACTGCTGAGTTTGAAGCCATGGCTGCAAATACACGGGTTCCAATAGAAATTACGGAGCTTTGCTTCGTTTTGAGAAAGAAGGTTATTGAGTATGAATGTTCTGGATTGAAGAGTTAGTCTAAAATTCGTTTGCTAGTTTCTTTTCTATGCTCTTCCTAGTTACTAGATTCTATGAATCTATTTATTTACTTTTCTCTCTCACAGTTACGTTTTCTCTTCTGATGTGATGATATCATCACCCAAACAATGTATAATAGCCAAAAAGATAGCTACACCATTCTGTGTATGTTTCTGCTTTTTATGTCACTTCAATCTTTTTCGATCTTTCGTCAATTTTTGAAATCCGCTGTAGTACTCCGCTCTTCAACTACAATTGAGAACTCGTTGTTTTTCTTTGCTACAAAAGAGTATAAAAAGGGCCATACATATAGCTGTTTTCGTAAATTTTGTTGTTAAAACATGTCGGGCAATGTCCGAATCATCGGTTTCCCGATTTGTACTATTAGGCAGTTGCATCATTTACAACATCTCTCATACAAACATCACTTGCTGTTTCAATTTGTTTTTTTTTTTTTTGATCTTTTTCTTTGCAGTAGTCTTTTTGTCTTTTAATTTATCGAATAACTCTAGTTTTATTACATATTATGTCAATGAATCCCCCCTTGTCACCGAATAGAACAGGCGCAAATGATCATTGCTGGATCTTTGCATCGTGGGCTAACTCATCATTTTTTGTTCCCGATGAGGTTTCCCGGTAGGCAGGACGACTTAATCGTACGGAGTGTGGCTTTTTGGCCTGTTTTCTGATATAGTCGAAGAGATGGTATAATACTTCGTACCGAGATATTTGTTCCATAGTGGAATTTGCTGCCGTTTAACTTCGTCGGGTTTGTAGATCTTTGATTACCTAAATGCCACAATTTTGTGGTAATCTAGTTTATTTCCTTATTTGTTTCGGTTTGGTTCTCGAGTCTCGAGTCTCGACTCCTTATAATTAATATATGCACCGTAATTCTTGCTTTTTCGGATACCGTTTCCCTTTTTGTGGGATAGTTCAACTGTGCATGTTTACACATAGGCTTCGTATACATGTCCACCGTAAAGCAGAAAACTAGCACTTTTTGAATAAAAAAGTTATAAAGTTCAAAAATTACTCGACGTGGATAGCGAAAGGCTATATCTATAATATCTATAATATATAATATATATTGTGAATATTTATTAATGTATCTATAGCTATATCTATGATACCTATAATATATTAAATAAATATATACTTTATATATATTATATATATTATATGCCAACATTTGCAAAATCTGTCTAAAGTCTTAAAAAGAGAACAGGGAGCGAGCGAGTGCGCTTATCAATCTTTCTTTTTTTCCTTCGCTCCTTTATTTGATGAGCTCCGTTTCTTTCAGAAGATGCACACACATATATGTGATTATATATATGGTGTGTGGTGTGATGTGATGAGTACAAGTTTAATAGCTGTTTCTGAAACAACGATTGCCCTCCAAATGTCTGCAAATTTGCAATTTGCTGCTTGTTTGATAGTAACTGCAGGAATTGAAATCCTACAAAGATACGGCCAATGGTATAAGGAATTTGAATCACCTGCCGGTATCAAGTGCATACAAAACTGAAGCCATGTAAAATTACATAAAAGAAAATGCAGTCAGCATATCGATCGAATTGTAGCAGCAGCAATTCAAATTTTGGCCGGCAAATGGTGCCTGATTCGAGTCTCAATCTCCGAGTTCAGCTTATTTGCTCTGTTTTAGTTTTACCACACCTAACGCTTCATTTTCAATGCTCGCTGTTTTTTTGGCAAGCAAGAAAACCTCATGTTGAAGTTTCGTGTATGGAGCACCTCTTAGTATATAAATTATATAATATATATATATATATATGTATTAAGTATATAAATCGAGCTACACACGTGTTGTTCGGCGAACAGCTAGTATGTGATTCCTTAGCCTAACAAATTGTGGGTTGTGGATGAATTGCTTAATATCGAAACAATACCGATAAAAGAAAAACCAATTATTTTTGAATACAGTACTGAAACCTCAGCAAGTGCCCACTAATGAGCTAGTTTTTGGCTGCCGTCAACCTAAACTAAAACTCTCAATTGCGATTTGCCAATGCTTGGCAAGACATGGTTTTAAGGGGTACTCTTGCTGTTCTTTCCTTGAATATAATATATGTTTATTCTGTATCGACTGATAGCTGTTGCAAGCTTTGGAAGCAACGAGGAAATATCAGTGCGATATTCGCTGAGAGTAAAAGTAGAACACCGGCGATCAGGAGCATTGCTGTAACGGTAGCGGACATGTCTCGGTTCATTTTTCCCTAGAACAGACCGCCCCCCGTTCTGAAGCTAATTTAACCATAGGCACTGTTTCTGGGAATATCTCTCCACAGTATTGATTGATTTATATCGTTGTGGATTCTTTGAAGTGTGAAAAGGTGAACTTTGGTAGGCGGAAGAAACGATCGCTTTCGAGTACAGGTGTTATAATCTGGTTACAGAAAATGACCATCCCTCATCAAGATTTTGGTGCAGATAATCATGCTCAACCAATGAACTGATTCTGATGCAGAAAATGAAGGTCTTCAAAGAACAGAAGGTAAAAGTTCAGTATATAAGCGAGCCCGATATCCTACTTGACCATCTTCTCATTCCAATTTTGATGGCTTGATGTCAGTACTGAATCCAAGTTACTTGAACAAAAAGAAAAAAAAACCAAGGAAGATGCTTTTCTCTAAGTTATTAGTGGTATTAGCATTCAACAATCTCGTTTCGACTGCTACTCTACCAGGCTACGGTAGGGGAGACGACGGTATCGACTGGGGTACGAGAACAAAGAAGGTGAAGCACTCGAAAACCCATGAGGATCCTCCATCCACAATCGAATCAACTATCGAATCCACAATTATGTTCACTAGTGAACACCGTCAAACATCGAGCACCAGTGAGGAGACTACTCCAACTACCATTTCCAGCTTTAGTGAGCCAATTACTTCCTTAGAGAGTGAAATAACAAGCTCGCATAGAGAAGAACCATCATCAGAGCCTTGCGAATCGTCTGAATCCAGCAGCTCCACCTGGTATCCATCTTCGATAAGTTCATCTGTTTCGGAAACACCTTGCCCATCTTCATCTTATTATGAGACATCTTCTCCATCTTCATCTTATTCTGAGACATCTTCTCCATCTTCTTGGACTTCACTAACTTTCAATGTCTCTTCCTCGGAATCCTGGGGTATCATTACAAGCTCAGAATTGAATTCGACTGGAACCATTACCGTCACCAAAACAAGTTCTTCGTCGGCGTTAAGCAGCAATGTGGAAACAACAATCACTCAGACGGTTTGTGTTTCAGGAACCGCCTGCTATACTACTACCGTTATCACTACTCACTGTCCAGTCTGTGAAAGTGAGTGGACCTCGACTACACCTTATCCTATGGAGACTACATCGGTCATTACTGTGCCTCGGACAAGTACCACTGGAGCTACAACAAGAAGCTATACGATTTCGGAGATTTCTACAGCAGGTGCTTCCAAAGTGTTAGCACAAATGTCGTTCTTGTCTATTGTTCTGGCATATGTATTCCTTGTTTGAAGACCTCCACAAACGTTCAATTCTTAGCCTGAAATAGGCCGTTGAATTTGTATTTTTCTAGGTTTAGTATAGTTTAGTTCTGATTAATTTTGTAGTAGAACGAGGGCGGAGCAGCTATTGATTTCGATAACACTCGCCCGAGGCGGAAGGAGGAGTGAAGCTCATGGACAGAGCATAAGCCTCCCTGTTCCACAAGGGGGACGCGTGATTTTCGTGTTCCTATATCCTCACATGTGTCTTAAAAATATATACATTTATATACTAAGTATCAATCAATGTATGAAAACAAGAGTAGTTCTAAAGACAGGAGCTTCATATATATATACTGGGGTTGAGAGAGGCACGTTGCAAAAGTAATCCCGAAAAACAGATAAGGTCCAAAGTAAGACTATTAAATGGTACTACGTTATATAAATTTGTATTATGGCTCTAAGACTCCAACAGCGGGCGTGGCGCAACAAACTAAAAACATATTATACATGTGTGCATGCAGATCTACACATAAATTTTATGTTTCTAAAAATGGCAACAAAGCCCGAACGGAGCTTCCAGATTCTCCAAACACAGGCGGCCGAGCGACGCACCGACGCTGCGCCTGGGCGCGATGCAGAGTTGCCTGCCAGTGTGCCACTTGGCACTGACAACTGAGCACGGGGCTAGAGTGTAGACAGGACACTGGGACAGTGGACACTGGACAGAGAGCGCGACCGACGGGGAGATCAACGCGAAGAGCCTGAGACTCAGACTCAGTGACCATATATATATATATATAGAATTAATGAAGAGAGGGAAGGGAAAGGTCACTCGCCTGGCAGAAGCTTATAAGTGTGTCGGTTACCGCATTGCGTCCACCAGTGGACCGTCTAATTTATACACTTCCAACAAATTATATATATATATATATATATAATATATACAAAGTACTGTTGGTACATAAACAATCATTCTTACAATATTGCCATTCCGTCTGAACTGGACGCTACGTCGCTTTTCTTCACCTTGTGCCCCAGAATTTTGTTTATTTTGCCTCTCCGTTTACATTCTAATCCGTGTTTTTCCAACGCTCCTCGACTCTGCGACAGAAGACAAAGACACTTTAATATCATACATACACCAATATGAGTGTTCCTAAACAGAGTAAAGCCCAGTTGAGAGCGAACCTCCTCAACGGAGGTGCCACAGCCTACCCGTCCTCTGGCAGACCCCCTGCACAACAGCAACAACAACAACAACAACAACAACAACAACAGCCCCACACATTCATCAACCATCCGCTCCAGAACGCCAAGAGTTACGGCCAGCCCTATGCTGAGCCCTACTATCAACCACAACAGCAACAGCACTACCAAACGCAACACAACCAGCAGTATCAGCATCATCAGTACCCACAGTATCAACAATATCCTCCTCAGCGGAGAAATCAAATCCAGGACCCATACGGACAGCCAGGACCGTATAGACGGCCTCAACACCAGTCCCAACCTCCTCCACAGCAACTGCAACTGCAGCAGCAGCCACTGGAGCCAATGATGCCAAATGGCCCGGATCACAGAGCTCGTTCGTCTTACCCATCAGAAAAGTATGGGTATGGCCAATCTCCGTCCCAGCAACCACAGATGGATCAAAGACCACCTCCTTTGCAATATCATCAGTCTTACCCTCCAGCAGAAAGCCAATATCGTCAGCAGCAGCAGCAACAGTCGCTTCGATCACAACAAAATGGATTTTCTCAACAACATGATCCGCAGGTGATGGCACCTCAGATGCAATCTTCAGGACGTCAACGTTCGTCTCCGCCTAGACAGCAGCAACAGCAAATGGGTTATGGAAACCTAATGAATGACTCGTATCATGGTAGTAATGTCGGATCGAATTATTATGATAACAGCAACTATAGAGATCAGGAGCCGCCTCTACAAGATAACGTACAACCTCGTTACCAGCAACGGAGAGCTTCGCCTACAATCTCACATAACCAGGCACCAAAACAAGAGAACAATTCTTTGCATGCCTTACCTTCCGGTCATTTGCCAGCGTCGAACTCGAGAAATACCAGCATCTCCAATGAATCTTTAAGTGATAAATCGCAGCCAAGGGGTGATGATAGAATCAACTACCTTGAAGAAAAAATTGAAAAATTAACCAAGATGTTGGAGATGCAAGAATTGCGCAGAAAAAATATCTCTTCAAGTTCTGTTTCAAGCAACACAAGTGCTGCGTCAACTCCAACTAACGACCAGTACAATTTCATCACCTCTTCATCTTCATCAAATAATACCAAGGATACGGAGGCAATAAGCAACTACACCGAGACATCGGTTTCGAGCGTTGGTGCATCCACTGCTGTTGGAACTTCTGCTTCTACCGTAGCTAATGATGTTAATGCGGCCCCTCCACTACCTCCCCCACCTACTGCCGAATTAAAATCAAACTCTTCCTCGCCGATCGTGAACTCTTTTCTGAGTATCAACAGAAATCAACAGACTCATGTTTCTAAGAAAGAAGAAGACTCGAAACGAGGCAGTGGGAACTCTTTGATACCCGATGAAGATAAGTTTTTGTCTAGTTATATGGACAGCGAACCAGAGGTGAATACGAGTACTGGTGGTGAAGAGTTACCACCCCCATCTTACGAAGAGCTAGAAAAATCTGGAACTTTGACGTACTCCCAATCGATTTATAGAACTGGTTTTGAAAAAGCTGGTTTCCATTTAGACCACGTTGCTAAAGGAGCTTCAGCAACGTCTTCCAATAGCCAAACATCGAAAGCAGATTCCAGCGTGACTGCTTCGAACGTCGCCAGTTTGAGGTCTAAGAGAAAGCTGCCCCCTCCCATGCCTAAGTTGACTGAGGACCCTAGTCCTACTTTGGCGACATCAGTTCAAACTTTATCGGTTGATCTGCCAGATCCACCACCAAGGCTGATCAGTGATTCCAGTGTGAGCTCCAGTGTTTATAGTGAGCATGGCGTACCAGAGCAAATACAAAAACCAGTTGAAGATCTACGCGAGTTTACGCAACAACCACTACCTTCCAAGAAGAGTTCATCACCACCTCCAAAGAGGATCCCAGAGCTGAAGTCTGAAAATTCAAGTTATCAAAGGGACATTACTTACAAGCTGCGTGAAAACGGTGTCATCGAACCGATTTTACCATCCAAGTCCGAGGTTCCATTGGAGACTATCATCAATAGATTCAGAATGATAAGAGGAAATGCCATCAATGATTATAAGACCTTTACACCTGAAATCCAGTTTGATTGGGCTATCACTTTGTTGGAGTCCTTGTCACGTACCGATCTTATTTCCAAGATGAGCATCGACGGTAACATCAAGAAGAAGCCACTACCTTACAAGAATTTGCATTTGCAAAGATCCCACTTCTTGACCACTGCAGTGAAAGTTTTGGAAAAATTGATCAAAGAGGCTCCAAATGTTACTAGAGCCAGATTGTACTTGGGTGACATTTACTCCGGTGGTATCCATCCAGGACTCATTGCTAGAGATGAGGTGCGTGGTTACGAGTTATTCCATGAGGCAGCAGTGCAGCAGAACGATCCCGTGGCTTGTTACCGTACAGCTTGCTGCTTGGAATCTGGAGTTGGGTGTGCCAAGTCAGTGGAGCAAAGTTTCCGTTTCTTTTCGAAAGGTGCCGATCTAGGAGATCCTTCCTCGATGTGCCAATTGGGCATGCTCTATTTTGCAGGAGTCAACGGGTTCCCGTTGGATATTGCGAAATCGTTACACTGGCACAAGAGAGCTTTTGAAACGTTGAAAGACATGAAAGTCATGGGTGGTGATCCGTTGATCAGTGCCAGATCGTTCAGCGATTCCAGAGGTGCATTGTACACTTTGGCTAAGTTGCATCAGACCGATTTGACAATCTTATGCTTGGATAAAGATACACCGAAGAGCAGACGAACCATTGACCAACTACAAAAGTTGGGTATTTTCAGAAACCAGAAGAAAACTTTGGAATATTACATGGAGGCTGCGAGATTGGGACATGCAGAATCGCAAGCCTCTTTAGGTTACTATTTCTCACAGGGATTCTTCCCGACATCGAACTTCAAGTCCGATAAAGATAGTAGCAACAACGTGAAAGGTAAAATTGACGCTAGACAATCCATCTACTGGTTCTGTGAAGCTGCCGCTTCTGACCATATCTATGCAGCTCTAGGTTTAGCTAAGTGGTACGGCTCGGGTGCACCTGGTATCTTGAAGAAAGACGAACAGCAAGCACTACTATGGGGTAAGAAAGCTGCCGACGAGGGGCAGTTGCCTGAAGCAGAGTACATGATTGGTATGTGTTACGAGCAAGGATTTGGAGTGAACCAGAACCATCAGATGGCAGTTGAATATTACAGACGCAGTTCGAGCAAAGGTTTCAAGAAGTCTACAAGTAAGTTGAAGCAAATGGGTCTGCTTAATTGAATTGAATAGAGAAAAACTAAAATAGGGACCAGAAATATATGTATATAATTGATCGATAAATTGGATCTTTTGGGAGTTTTTGTGAAATATGAATTTGTACAATAAATGAATGAAAGATATAATGAGGATGTTAATATAAAATCTACAGTAGAGATGGGCGTTGCAATTAAATTACTGATCTTATTATAGGGATAGTTGTATGTCGAGATCCAACAGGTAATATTATATATAGATTCAAAGGATGATTCACAATCGCAAAGTCACTATACTTTATCGGGAGCAGTTAAGCATCCAAGACAGAATAAATCGAGCAGCTGTCGATTGCAGTTTGCGGCGCACCTGGAAATAAATTCCGTCGGGCGTCGCCGTCGCCGTCGATTTACAATTTACCAGCAATCGCCGCCGAAAGAGTTTTTGAATTTTATCGATCGATTGATTTCTGGCTGATTGCCACCGCGAGCATTTTTTTTTTTACAGTTGGTGTTTTTTAGCAGCTGAGTGTAAATCGTATTAATTATCTTTTTTTTTGTTCTTTCCTTTTGGACTGGACTTACCATACAATTCTCTTCCCCTTTGTTTGCCCTGCTGCTCTAATCTTGTTCCGTCTGTTTGGATCACACAATTAGTTACACGCTTGCTCCCACCCCATTGAATCTTGCAGCATCGTCCCTTCAACCCAATTTTTAATAGACTGATTCCTCACCAGAAGTTTACCAGTCCACTAATCTGTCCTATATTTGTCCCCCCCTCCTCTCACACCCAAGATATATATATTTCTTTCAACTTGTTTCCACTGAACATCAACTATCATAACTACAATGTCTACTCCAACAGCTACTAAATCTTCTTCTTCCTGCTGCGGTGGTGCTTGCTTGACAAAATCCTCCTGTGCTCTACTCACCTGGGATGATCCTGCCAAGTCTGGTAAAGTTTTTGCAGGTATCATTGGTGGTTTGCTACTTGTCAAATATGTTGATTTGATCAAAGTGTTTTCCTGGATTGCATTTTGGGGTTTAACCAGTAAGTAACTCTTTTTTTTTTGCTTTTACCAATTTAAGGTCAATTGAAGCTCTTCAGTGATTCCACTGTTGTTTTATCTGCATGTGAAACTGCCAGACCACACTATATTTTTTTTCCTTTCCCGAAAATCGACCAATCTCGGTCACACGATAAAAACCCCTGAACTAGTTTACTAACAATTTTTTTCCAATTTAGTTTCTCTTGTCACCGAATTCGCTTCCAAGAAGTTCACTGGTCAAGGTTTGGTGACCAAGTTCAAGCCAAAATATGTCACCGTTCTCGGCCAAACCTCTGAAAAATACGCTACTCATGCCGCTACCATCCTTGCCAAGTATGAAATTGCTGTTCAAGATATTATCTACTCTGTGGATTTCGACGATACCATGAAAGCAGCTGCTTGTTCTTTTGTTGTCTACCAATTGAGTAAAGTTTTCAGTCTATGGACAGCATTGTTCCTATCCACCATCATTGCGTTCACTATTCCGCTAGCTTACTTGAAGAACAAGACCCAGATTGACAATGCCGTTGACACTTACTCCAAGTTGGCTAAGGATAAACTTTTGGAATTGTTTGAATTGGCTAAAGAAAAAGCTGGTCCTGCTTTAGAAACCGCTGAAAAGAAACTGGGCCCAGTTGGTGCTTTTATCAAGTCAAAGATTCCAGTCAGAACTGCTGGCTCTACCGTTGGTGAGTCAACCACTACTGGTCCAGCTGCTCCAACTGCTCCAACTACTACCACTACCACCCCGGCTGTTCCAATTGAAGAGGCTACCGAGACTACTCCATTGACTCAATCGTCTGACGATGCTCCAATTGCCAACCCTCTGTCCTAAATCCCTTCTCATATCTCGACTTTATTTTGTTTTGTTTAATGTGCAAAATTGATGCTTGACCTACAATGGTGATCGTCTTTTATAAATTTATTCTCTAATTGCTATGCAGGGCCTTTTAATGCCACCTTTATATTTCATACTTTTTTAACCCCCACTAGTTCTTTTTTTATTCATTCACAAATTTATTCAAAAATATCTTTTGTTTGACCCATACGTCTTTGTTCGTTGGGTTTTGATCTGTTTATCTTATCACGTTTGTTTTTGTTTTCTCTTTCGGTATTTTTTTGTGCTTGTGTGGGGCTGTGGAGTTTTTTCCCTTGTTTCTCTTCAATTTTACTACATGCTACTCCCTTGTTACCGTTTGTCTGTTTTTTTACTCGATCCGGATTTGATTTAATTTGGATAGTAATGTTAGTCTTTTGGAAGTTTTGTGGTTTTCCCTTTGGCACGATCTTAATTTTCTTTCATTCATTTATTTACGTACTACTTGTAAGATGGTAGAGAATTCAGAGTTATATTCGGAAAGAGAACAGAAACAAGAACAAGAACATAGAAAAAGTAATTGACCGCATAATGGGCCCGTTGAGAATTAAAAAACTAAAATGAGATTTGAAGTGAAAAAAAGAAAGAATAATTTGGGTTAGATCAAATAAAGAGAAAGAAAAAGGACTAAAATTAAGATAGAACAATGACAAAAAAAATTTGATACTAAAAACAAAACGGTAAACTTTCAATAAAATAAGGATAAAGATAAAACCAGAAAAAAAAAAACAAAGAAAAAACAAAAACGAAGAAAAACTAGAATGGAGTAAGAGTAGTTAGTAAAAATAGTAATAATATCAAGGTGGAACCACAAGCTAGCGATAACAGAAGGAAAAGAAGGCCAAAACTGAAAAAAAAACCCGCATTAGTAAACTAAACAGAAAGATGCTTAAATTGAAGTTGAAAAATTACACTATGACACAACAACCACCGGATTCTTTATTCTGACCAGCACTAGCAGTCCCACTAGTACCGGTTTTACCACCGTCATTTCTTTGAACGTGGCTCTTTTCCTTCTTTTTATCGTCACCGGAATCTTTCGAACCAGCGATGTTATTGTGTGCAGAACCGGAACGAGCACCGGCAACACCGTTACTGATATCTTTAGCTTCCTGCTTAGGATCAGGGTATAGAGTTCCTTGTAAACCTGCGTATCTGTAACCGTTATTCATGATGATTCTCACCAAATCGTGGAATGCTTCGGTTATGTTGATGGCATCTTTTGCAGAGGTTTCGATGTAAGCACAGTCAAGCCTACTGGCCAAATTGATGGCCTCTTCTTTGCTGACTTGTCTTTCGTCGATCAAATCGCATTTGTTACCAACCAAGATCATTGGTGCAAATGAAACCATTTCACCTTTGACTCTCATTATCTGGCTATAGAAAGTTGAGATTTCTTCAAAAGTGTTTCTGTCGGTTAGGGAGAACACCAACAAGAAACCTTCACCTGTCTTCATGTATAGATCACGCATCGACGAGTATTCCTCTTGACCTGCAGTATCCAAGATATCCAACGAGGCGTCGATTCCATCCACTTTGGTTTGGAAACGATAGGAATCTTCGATGGTAGGGTCGTATTCATTGGCAAATTCTTGCTGTGTTAAACGAATGGTCAATGCCGATTTACCAACCACTGGCGGACCAACCACGACTAGTCTGAATTCTTTGGACTATTTGAACTTGACAGGGTGACGTATACGTTAGTAAAAGATGTACAAAGTTCAAGAAACAATGAGTGTCTAAGAATAGCAGCAGCAGCAGCAGCAGCAGCAGAAGCATCAATGTTTTTAAAGAAAAAAAAAGAAGGTAGAGTGGAAAATTTTATACATACCTCCATTTGGAATTTTAATGTGAATGTAGTAGTGAATACTATGAGGAAACCTGATTGGAAGAGATGTAAAGTCTGGAGAATGACTTAAAGAGAGCAATGGGTGAAACTTGAAATGCAGGCAGGTATCACGAACTGGTAACTGATTGCCCGGTGGAATTGACAAATTCAGCTGTCTGGAAACCCAGCTCGTTCTGTAGGTGCAGAACGCAAACGCAGAGTCTCAGCCTCAGCCTTCAGGGCGACTTCTAAGTTCTGAACTTTTAGTTTTAACTTATTAAATTTAAGCTGCCCGCGCCGTCGCAGTCGCAGTCGCAGTCGCAGTCGCCCACCCAACTTCCCAAGTTTAGAATTTCATTTTCACCGCATTCAAATTGCGTGCGATTTCCAATTTTCCATGCAATTTCTGTCTGGCAACTTGGCTGTGCTGCGTAGCCGAATTCTGCTTTCGGTGCATCGTTGGCGGTGGACGGGTGTCTCATTAGGTCATGTATTATATAATCTATCTATATATATCTGTTTTCAACTGGTGTCTATTATCTATATCGTATCCAGACAGATAATATATGCTTGTGCTTCCATATCTTTTATCCTTCTTTTCGTAACATCCTCAACTTGCTCAACCACACACCCACTAATACACATCCCTCCAAGTGCCATTGATGATCTCGCAGTTCTTGGATTCTTCCTTCAACTCGCTGCATGACTTGAACAAAGTTGACGCCGTTATCGCTTCTATACAGAGTTCCAGAGAGACCATCAAGCAGACTGTTGGTCACGTGGGATCATCTTTCACTACGGATGAAACCACCAGCCAATTCTTGACCCTATTGGAATCTGCTGTTTTTGAAGATGATGGCCTTGAACAATTGGAGTCCATGATCAATCAATATGGACCGTTGGAGATCTTGACTACCGTTCATAAGCAACTCGTCGAGAGGGCACGTTTGAAACAACTTAAAAAGGTTTATGAAGATTACGAGGATCTCAACGGACAGCTTATCGATTTCAACTATATTGAATTACCAACGCTTATTGAAAGTTGGTCCGGTGTCGATGAAGTTGTCGTTGACAAGATTCTCATTAAAGTGGAAAATTTTGCTCGGATGGTGAGTGAATTTACTGAATCGTATGACAATGCCACCAGTATAAATTTCCAAAAATCGTTAAAAGCAGAGTTGTCCACCATTATTAACGATCCATCGTTGAGAGAGAAACTGGTTGATTTGGTTTTAATTAAAGCTGTGAAACATTGGGACGAACAAGAGCCTTCACCGTCAGTTTCATCTACTGCTCTTGATCTGTTTACCAAGATGCTAAAGTTCCAATCGCTTGATCCTTTATTGGATGCCAACCATAAACCACTATGGGCCTTTGAATCTTTGATTGATAGCTTCAAATTAAAGTTTGTTTATCATTTTACTGGTGACAACGAAACCAACAGATTGGATAAACCTGAGTATTGCTTGAGCTACTTGCAAGGTTATCTCGTTAAATCGCTTCCAATTGCCAAACAGTTGTTTGGTAGATCTTTCAACAAATTAAGCATTAACCTCCCACCTTTTGAAAATTGCTTCATCTTGGCTATCTTGCAACCAGTGAAGTCGAAGTTCAAGAATGATTTGAAGTTTCTTGTTAACAACGAACGGTTATTGAGCCATTTGATATTTGAATTGCAGAATTTTGATCAATATTTGATCTTGAATTACAAGTTTAACGATATATATTCGTTGTTGGTTTATTCCTTAATCCTATCCGATGAAAGTATCTTTAACCAATGGTTAAATAACGAGAAGAATTTTGTCAATCACAGGTATGATGAGTTGATCAATTCCGTAGATGCATTCCAAATTGATCATGACGTCGTCGAAAACGGCAAGACCAAGCCAACAAAATCTGCTTTAAACTTGAAAAACTTGTTGGAAGGTATCACCAAAAATTACAAGCATTTACCGATCAAGTACCAGATGAAATTCTTGAGTGAAGTTCAATTAAAATTGCTCAATTTTTACTTCAATATCTTGAAGCAAGGATATGATGCCCTCGATAAATTAGAAAGATTTGATGAAGTTAGCTACTTAGAAAGATTGTGCAGATTGTGGTGCTCTGCAAAGTTCACCATTGAAACTATGATGAACTGGGGAGAGTCGGAGTTGTTTGTGGAATTATGGAACTCGATCAACCAAGACGACGATTTGAACTCGACATTTTTTGATTCTGTCATTGTTGGTTACAATAAAGATATCATGAGTCAATTGCCCAAGAGAATGAACGTATATTTTGAAAGAGAGCTTAACAAATCCATGAAAAGTTACTTTCAGTTGAACCATTCTTGGACAAAGGTTGAAGCGACTGAGGATGGGTCGCATGAATTGGATTCCACAATATTATCCCTAGACAAAGACTTGAAATATTTACGAAGAACTGTGTCTACATCGGATTATTTGGTTATCAAGGGGAGCCTAATGTCGACCGTTACCAAGTATTTTGAGAATAACATAGTGTATAGCAATAGGTTTACTAAGGCTGGTGCCAAGAAATTGAGATTGGATTATACCAAAGTTGTTGACTCATTGGATTTCTTCAAAGATAATGACAACTACGGTAAGATGGTTGAGTTGCTACTTGTCTTAGAGGTTGACGATGTGGATGAGCTGATAGCAAGTGGTCAAATCAGAATCTTAAGGGAGTCTCAGGTAAGAGAACTGGTTCCAAGAAGACAACGAGGCAGGGTGTAGCCCATGTTTCCGAAACCAAAGAAAAACAAAGATAAGCCACTGTATTTATAGTAATTGATGACATAGATATATATATGTCTATAATGTACAGCTCACAGAGCCGTGACATTGCATGGACCCCTAATGTAACGATTAAAACGACGCATACAGAAATCGGTGCGGCAGAAACTGTGACAGACTCGCAGACTCGCAGCCTACGCTGGTGGCTATAATAGCACAACAGCACAGGCCCGTCCCGATTCCCGACGGCTGCCCCCTGAGACTTGAGTCGCTTCCCCCAGCCTCCAGGCTCCAGTCTTCCAGCTTAAAGGAGAAGAACCATGAGGCAGAACTCTGAGGTAGGCCAGAGACGCGTGAACAAAAACAAAAAAAAAAAAAACAATCCAGGTTTAATCGGATCAACGTTTGCCTATTTGTTTGACACTTTTTGTTCCCTTTCAGTAATTCAATCATATCATTTTTCTCCCTTGGTGGCAATTGGGATCAATTCAGGATCCTCTAGTTTTAAGTGTATAGATCAGGATAAACAAAGCGTATTGTTTTCGAAGAATGGAGGTGGAGAGCAAGTCTGAGACTTCGTCTACCTACGAGGACGAGTTTATGCCTGCGCATTCCACATCTGCTTCTTCTGCAACTGGATCGCCTGTTCCGACTGTTACAACGACAGAGACGCCAAAAGATAAGTCAATGGTGATGATGATGATTGATGTGATGGACAACTTGAATGTTGGCCAGAGCACAGAAACAACTGGCCACGATGATCCAGAACCGTCAGTCGTCGATAAGCCGATTACCGAGACCAAACCAGAAATGAATGAAATCCAGGTTCAGCCAAAACTACAAGATAATGAAATCCAGACTGAAGCTAAAGTAGAGATGGCCGAGATGGTTCAGAGCGAAACTAAACCAGATGTGACACAGAGCCTGACTGACACAGAGCCAACTATCAATGAGATTAAAATTAAAACAACAACAACAACAACAACAACAACAACAACAACAGATATCGATGTTTCTATGTCCGAAGCTAAATCAGAGACAAACGGGCTGCAGGTTGCAATAGGACCACGTCTTCAATCTGAGATGGGGCCGGAGAAGAAAAAGGTTAAAGTGCGCTCACAATTGGAGAAATTACTAGTCGATGCTGATTGGTACATGACAGATCTTGCGAAATCTGCAGCACCACGTAAAAGGGAATCGTCTATTAAATCAATTGCCAAGAGAGCGAACTTTGAAGTTAAGGTAAAGCATCCAAAGAAAGAACTTACCGAGGAGCAGAAGAGAATAAGGGCCGAGAAATATAGGATAGCTAAGGAGAAAAAGAGAGAGGAGGCCGAGCAAAAGAGATTGCTTGCATTAGAGAGGAAACGGTTGCGGGCTGAAGCTGGTGAGGAGGGTCGGGAAATTAAGAAGAAGCAATTTAAGTCGGATAATTACTATTCTGGCTCAGGTCTACATCAGTTAGCTGCAGCTACTAGTTTTTTCACATCATCGATTGGCGAGGACGGACAAGTGATACCATTTGATGAAAGTACAAGGAGAAAAGTCAAAGAAGTTGATAGATATGAGCCCGAAATTGAGGTCGTTAGAAAAGTTCCTTCTTGGAGAAAGAGTCTAAGCAAGAAGACTGCAATTGAGAAGCAGATAAAACTCAAGAAGGAACAAAAAATTGCATCCAAAAAGGCCAAACAATTGAAAAGGGAAGAAAAATTAAAAGAAAAAGCCAAAAGGAATAAGGCAAAGGGTAAATTGCTGAAAACACCTGAGCCAGAGGCTGAACCTGAACCCGAACCTGAACCTGAACCTGAAGTCGAAGAAGAAGAGCCTATTTGGTTCAACGATCTAGCAAATGAGTCACCAACAGAAATTCAACCTGGCCACCAATTCTTCTTGGACTGTATTATGAAACCAGACAATGAAGTTGATTTTGAATCGGTGGAAAATACACCAACTGGAATCATTACTGGGTACGATCTAGTTAAGAACAGTTTAGCTTCTTATGTTTCAGATGATCCAAATTTCCCAATCACGGAGGTTTCGTTACATTTTCCATTTTTCAACTACAAAGAGAAATACCTTTTGGCTTTGCGCAAGCACACGAACGATTTTAACCCCTTTGATGAGATTGGTAGAAACATGGAATTGATTGCTTTGGTGTTTATGCCAAAGATTCAAAGAGATAAAGTGATCAATTTTGAAGAGCCAGCAAACTGTATGATTAGAAGATATATCGAATCGTTCGAAAGTGAAAATCTTCAAGAAGTTATCCAGATAATCGAGCAGTTCAATTCCTTGGTTGACGAACTTAAGAAGACGAAAGAGATGGTCGTTCATGCTAGGGAAATGCAATCTCTGCCAACTGTATTCATATACGAATTACTAAACCAATGCTATATTAGAACAGTTTTGCCTGATTCTAAAGGATTGAAGCAATATAAGGCGTTTTCAAACTATGTTTATGGAGAGTTGATGCCAAGTTTTTTGACGATGGTTTACAAGCAGTGTGAATTGAAACCTGATGATTATTTCATAGATCTTGGATCTGGTGTTGGCAACTGTACGATTCAGGCCAGTTTAGAATTTGGAGCTAAGTCATATGGAGTGGAAATTATGAAGCATGCTTCCAAGTTATCAGAGTTACAAAGTGTCGAATTTCGAAACAGATGTAAAGCTCTAGGACTGAACTCTGGGTTTTTTGAGTTTTTCTTGAATCAATCATTTGAAAACAATCCTGCTGTTAAAGAGATTGTTGATAAATGTAAAGTTATTCTAGTCAACAATTATCTTTTTGATGGTGAGTTGAGTAGAAAAGTTGTTGAGTTATTGAAAGATCTAAAGACAGGAACCAAAATCATATCCTTGAAGCCTATTGTGCCGCACGGGTATACGGTTTCTTGGGGTGATTCAATATTGAACAGAATCAAAAGTAGAAAATTCACATACGGAACCAATTCTGTGTCGTGGACTTCTAACGGGGGTTACTACTATATCAGTGAGGTGATGGATGACATAGTTGAGGAGAATTTGGTGCTGTTCCAGAGTCGAAAAACTCGACACAAAATCGAAGGGGATAGTAGTGAAGATGGTCGGTCCTCCTCGATTCCGTTGAACGCTTTCACTAACAACGTCTAGTTTGTGAATCAGCCGATGTTTTATATAAACCAGTAAAATATTTTGTACCAATAGTTATATAATCAGAGAAAAGAAAAACAAAAATAGATTCTATCTAAAAAATAATTAAATTAAGAAGGATAGAAACAGAACTGGATGTATAGCATTGCCGTATCGGCCGACGGATTCTTCGCCTAATTGTCAAGTCTACTCTACTCTCCTGTCAACTTCTATACTAGACCAGTAACAACTTTTCAGGACAGACATAAAGCTATACCTATATATAGATCTTGTAACGACTATAGGCGTCTATCGACGCTTATCGACGTTGGTTCTGCGAACAAACCAAGTATTCTTAAGTACTTTGGATCTTTTAATTGTTTCCTTTCCGTTATCTACTACTTTAAGAGTCCTTCTTCTTAGAGGAGGCGTCTTAGGACTGAAAACAGTGGTCTGTAGGTTGTTGAGAGACCAACCGACAGACTTATC
>JAJMAB010000040.1:0-31716 GCA_030564825.1 Ogataea sithepensis | reverse complement strand
GATCTATATATATATATATATATATATGTTAAAGTGCTGTAAGCGTGTAACAACTATATGCGTCTATCGACGCTTATCGACGTTGGTTCTGCGAACAAATCAAGTATTCTCTAATACTTGGTCCTTTTAATTGTTTCCTTTCTATTATATACTAGTTTAGGAGCGCTTCTTCTTGGAGAAGGCGACTTAGTACTGAAAACAGAAGTCTGTTGGTTGGTCAGTATAAAAGTTGAGCGCAAGCTGGACGGTAACTCTGCGACAATGTCGAATGGACTGAGCGTCAGGAGTCAGGACTAGGACTCAGGACTCAGGACTCCAGTAGTCAGGAATCAGGATTCAGGATTTGGGAAGCATTCTATAATATTATATATATATATATATGTATTTATTTATATACCCGTATATTCGTAAGCTTAAGTAAAGTTTTACATATACCTATTTTCCTTGTTTGTCATTCTTTCCTCTTTAGTGACTTTCTGCCCCTTTTAGCACTACTGCTTTTACCCTGGTACTTATGAAAACTCTTATTGGTTCACTATCATTTCAGGGCAATCCTTTTCTTTTCCTTATAAACCACCACTGGTGCCTCTTATTTCATTTTCTATATTATTATTTTGCCTTTTTCTCCTAGGAAAAAGCGAGGAGTGAATATTTTTGAGTATAATTTTGGATATATATAAGTTAAATTCAATCTTAATGCAGGAAGATATTATTGAACATTGCATATATATCATATATATATATAGAATATATATGTGAAGGCCGATTTGAGTATCGAAGAATGATTTAGGAGCTTCTATATTGTTTTTAATTTACATAAATTTTATATATATATATATACATCCAAGAGATCTAGACTTTGTAGCCGTTGGTCAAAATGACGGAACGAAGAATGTACATGTATGGCTTTAAGTTCTAAGATTTATAAATTTCTATAGTATACGACAGTTTGATTCATCGAAACAGAGAATTGCTATAATTTGGTCTCACATATATATATATATATATATATATATTATAAATAATACCAATTCGAGATCGATATACCACATGCATGTATACAGACGATTAAGGCTAGTTGGTCAAGCGTTGATGCTTATAGCAGCGGTGTGAAAAATATATAACGCTGTTGATATCTCCCCCATAGTTAAGCGCTAGCAAAATTTATCATCAGCCATTATATTTACCGTTCCTTCTCTATAATATAATCATCTCCTGTCCAACTCCTGCTGTATATACGAGTTTTCCTTAATATAGCGGGTACGCGCGGTAAACTGGATTTTTGGTAGGAGCTTATATATTATATACGGTCAATGAAGGCAGGATGGGCAGGTGTCGGTTAGTATAAGTGGCTAGTGGTAATTAAAAAAGCTATTGATATCTCCCCCATAGTTGAATGATAACAAAATTTATCGTCAGCCATTATATTTACCACTCGTTCTCTATAATAATCATCTTCTGTCCAACTTGATCTGCACCTATACTGTATATATGTATATATATATATCGATCGACCCAGGTCTCAGACATGCCTGCATACTAGAGCCTGATCTGAGAGCTAATGGCATATCGCAGAGGCGCACGCGGTGTTCTCTGATAACTCTAGTGTTAAATCGATAGCCGCCTGTTAATCACAATCTCTTTTGAGCGATACACGCGGAGTTGGAAATTTAGAATTTTGTTGAGTGGGCAATATAAGATATATATATATAATTAATATATTAATTAATGAGCAGTTGTGTTGCGTAAGAATGGCTCTTTTCCTTTAAGAAAGATTCTTTTGTTTGGAGAACTGAATTTTTTTACCAAGGAATCAGTTTTTCAGGCAAGTTTTGACCCTTTGCTCCATCAAATATCTTTACCAGTTAAAACTAACTTTTTCTATATATTAATATATCGTCAAAGACAATTCTTAAATATAAAGTCAATTTTTTTGGATGGCCAGTAAGTTGCATGGAAAAATGCTCGTCATTAAACACAAAAGCAGTTTCGCCAGAGTAAAGGTAGAACTCCCACCCAAACAACAGTTTTTACGTAACAGAGCCGTTCATTGAGAAAAAGACAGTACTTTGCGACAAAACACCGTGACTTGCTGCGTCTATATATATATATATATATAAGTGATGGGCATGCGTGGCGCAAAGATTCCAACGATCGACAACATATATTTTTGGCCTGTATGCACGCTGCACAAGGCGCGGTCTGTAGATGCATGTTAGAGTTATTTTTAATTTATAATTTCTAGTAATTCATATATTAAATATAATACATATTATACGCGGGGGTCACACGGTGTTTAGTCGCAAAGTGCTGTGTTTCCTCCAAGAATAATCATTTTGTTTAGGGAACTGAATTTTTTACCAATGAATTAGTTTTTTACCCAAGGTTTGACCCTTTACTCCATCAAATATCTGTATTTATCATATGGTCGCGGCAAGTATTAAGGTGTTTTGTCGCAAACTACTCCCAAGCAAACAGTAGTTTTTACGTAACAGAGCCGTTCATTAGAAAAAAGACACTATACTTTGCCGCGACTACATATAATCGATCTCAAGCAAATTCTTTTATCGCGGTCGAATTTGGTAAACAAAAACTGGAATGCATAAAATCGAAATTGATTGCATGCCAAAGAAGTATATATGTCGCTAAGTGCAGAGAAAAAGGCAGAACTCTCACGCAAACAGCAGTTTTTACGTAACAGAGCCGTTCATTAGAAAAATGACAGTACTACAGAAAATTGACGGTAAATCAGGATGATGGAAAAAACCACAGAGGACCTCCCTAAAGAGACATGGAGGCTTATGTTTTAGATGTCAACCAATATATATATATATATATATATATATATATAGATTTAAGGTGTAGCATCAATTCGAATCGATTGACTTAGCCTTCTCTTTATGACGTACGTTATAAAGATCAGGACATGGAAGTTGGAAGGGCTTATAATATTATAACTTATAAGATCATATGGATTCAAGTTCTAGATATCATGTGTCTCGAAACCTCAGTGTCAATTGACAGCATGGGAAGATTGTATCTGAGTCGATTCTAACGGGCTAACGACAAGTAATTAATAGGACGATTAGGTTGTAAAGAGTCGAGATTACGACTAGGTTCCATGGAATGATTGGAATGTAGATATGCGTATTAAGGTGGGTTTCAACCAAGGACCCTATATATATATATATATATATATATATATATAATATATTGTGTAATACACGGACTAGGAGTCGAAGGCAAAATCTTACTCTTAATGAAAATTTGCTAAATTTCATTTTATAAAATGGTCAATGCATAGTTGCATGAAGGACGTGGGTATACCGTATAGCGTATATTCGCATCGATATTACGCGTGTGGGTCGATCAACGATGCGAGGGTGGCTCTGACTTTGAGTCTGGAATGAAGCCATGCACATGGAGTCTCACCTCCATTACCCTCCCAGTCCCAGGGCTTCCATGTTCTTTTGTCCCTCCTCAGCTAGTAGCTCTTAGTACTCGCAGGCTGTTTTCTTGCGCGCGCGCGCATATAAATTGGAGATCGATCCAGCGCGCTGGCGAGCTGCATATATCGATCGGGATATACATCAAATAAGGCGTTGCGGCTACTCAAACCGATGGGTAGCGGCGATTTTAGCAGCAAACTGCGATGAGTGGGACGATGTCTCGGTGATGGCTTAGATCGTCGCTACTATTAGCACAGGCCTATCGCTGTAGCTATCAAAATTATATGGCCATGGTCCTTCCAATTGACGACCGATCATTCTTGCATAAGTTTTGTCCGAATATTAATCAAAACTGTGTTTGATTAATTGCATGTGCTCGCTATAGCCGTAGTATAAATGCAAGAGTTTATCAGACTGACTCTCACACATTAATTTAATAACATATGGAACGTACATTTTAATATAGATCTGTTGGTCCATCAATTGAGGAATTAATGGTTGCAGTCAGTAGACGGCAAAATCGGTCTATATAGGGACACCACCGAGATTTCAAGATCTATTATACGTTGTAGACACGTACACATGGTATTGTTAAGTTTGGCCGTTTTGTGAAATCCACAATTAATAGTTTGCATGCACTTATAACAGCTGCGTGTCGATCTTTCTTTCTTTAAAAATTAAATTTTATTGTTTCTTTTTCTACATGTTATTCCGTGTCTCTTTTCTTCACCGTGTCAATTGTTCAAATTGTTTTCTTTATTATTTCTAACAATTTCAATATGGCATGTGTCTTGCAGCTCTATTGTTTATTTCAACATATAATTATTATAGAATTTTTGATATTATAAATTTTTATTTTGTTATTATATTATAAAGATCGTAATTGTAGGCAAGTTTGATTGTGGGTATGCCAAATTGTCTTATAATATAATTTGTATATATAATATAATATTATATATATATATATATATCGATCGGGTTGGTATAGTATATATAATTTTTGATAAAAAACCAAATTTGCAATCCTGATTATATATACATGGTAGTATCCTTAGGATAGTATATCTCTAATTTCTTTTCCTTTCAATAACCATACTTTATGACTAACGAGATGCTTCTAAAAGCAAGAAAATCGGAGTTCATACATCTAACAAGAAAGTTCAGAACCCTTACGATAACGGTATTGGTTCTGTTTGGCTTTTTCGAATTTTTCGAATCCTTTTCAACCAGAAAAACAAGTCTTGGGACTTATACTACCCATTTGGAATTCAAGTTCAAAAATGATATTCTCAGAGATTTCCAACAAGATGAGGCTGAACAGATAGCAAGCAACGACCGGAAAACCGACCTGTTCAACGAGATGCCATACTTTGACATCACCCAAGGTTCTGAAGCCAAAGAAATCAACAATGAGTTTCACTCATTTTTCGATCAAGTGGTTGAAACTTTAGAGGCTACAAAGATCCATTACAAGCCAGATACGGTTCCAGATTCCGAGGTTGACCAATTATCGGCGCATCCTTCTAGATACCAATTTAAACCTTTTATGTTGCAGATAGTGTCGGATCCAACGATCCAAATAAGTTCAGATGTTTTAAAGAAGCTTACGATAGAGAATCCGCTTGGAGTTTCAGCATCTAAGGAAAATATTGAAGAGGATGGGAGACTTAAATCTTTCCAGGTTTCTCACCAGACTATGAGTAATACTATTAGCAAATTGGAGGAAGACTTGAAACAAAGATTTTACAAAGGTGATGGTATTGTCCTCTTGGGTGGTGATGAATATTCTTGGTATTCCATATTAACCATTATCTCTTTGAGAAGGGCAGGAAGTGTATTGCCGGTCGAAGTTATTTTCACTGATCCTAGCGATTACCACAGAAAGTTCTGTGAAGAGATACTACCTGGCTATAATGCTCGTTGCATTAAGGCATGGGAAGTTTTAGGTGAAACGAACCTAAACTATTTGATGACTGCTAACGATATGTATGAGCCAACTTTAGGTAAAAAGCAGGTTGAAGGTTTAAAGTTAGCTATTTTGAAGAACGTTGCTATATTGAGTTCTAGCCTTGAGAACATTCTGTATATGGAGCCAAACGCGATGTGCACTTTCAACCCTGATTACATTTTCAATTCAAGGGTGTTCAAGAGATATAGACTGATTCAATTCCCGGATTTCGAAAGAAGAACTACCAGTCCAATATATTACAAAATCTTGCATAGGGATATTAATCACAAAGACTCCGAGACTCCAAAAAGGTTTTTGAACGATAAATACACCTTGGATTATATCAAGAGCGGTAACTACCACGATTTGGAAGGTACTATTAGTGATTATTCGACCTTTGATGACATTGTGATCGTCTCCAAAAATGTCCACTTGAAAACTTTGCTACTCTCGTTGTACTACGCAGTTAACGGTAACCTATACTTTAACCTTCTCAACGGTATCGTTTACGGTGACGAAAGCGTCTTGAATGGTAAAGAGACCATCAGTGCAGCAAGCAACTTTTGGGGAACCGAAGGCTACCAGCTGTTTCACAAACCGATCATGGATTTCGAAATAGATCAGAAGGATTGGGAGGACCGTTTGTTACTGGATCCCAAAGATTACAAACGTGAACACCAGAAAAAGAGAGATGTTCGAGACAGGACCGTTTTGAACGTTATGCAGTTTGATCCAGTTGTCGATTACTTGAACTTGGAGGCCATATTGGGCAATTTGGACCAACGCAAAAAGGGCGTGAAGAACTATGATTATGATTCTTTGTTCTATAGCAAAGACTTTGTGGAAAACAAGCCTTGCTTTGTGCATTTCAACGAACAGACGAGGAAGTATCTCCTAGATCCGTTTGCGTTATTCCACTCTTTGAAAATTTACGGGGAACGTAAGCTATCGTCAAACTTCCCTCTCATGAAGTTCGACATCGAACAGTATTACTGGAGGATGGTTAAGTTCCTTTTGTGCGATTCCAAGTACGAGTTCATGTTCGGTGACGCTATTGCTGGTGGGGATCTGGAGATCATGTGTACGCAGTTTGTGGACCAGCATATAGAAAGTTTGGAGACACATGAGAAGTTGTTGGTTTCGAATTACTTCGCTAAGAAGTGACCATCTGTATGTGTCGTATTTTATTTCTTTACTTATATTTTTTATCGCTGATTTTTTTGTTCGAGCATCTTTTCATTATTTTATATATATATATATATATATATATAAAAATACATGGTGTACGAAATTGGACGTTTTTATTATGAACACAAGGGGTTAACTCCACCAGCTTTAATTTGTAGCCGAACCGGCATACCCCATGCGGGCCTACATTTTCAAATTGGTGGGGTCACCCCGCTTCGAGTTCTTAGAGTTGCACATATACGGTTGCATGCTGTGGATCCACAAGATTAACTTACTACGTATATATGTATATTTTTCATTGGCTCAGTCGCAAAGCTTGTAGGCCAATGAGGAGACTAATCAAAGTATAGTTATCGTGTAGGTAAAATTCAAATAATACTAGATGAATCTAAAATCAGTAGAAAAAACTAAGTATAGGGCAGGTCAAGGAGGCCTAGCCGTGTGGTTATCTTATCTTTAAAAGCTATAAATCAGAGGCATAAAGGGAAAACCGAAAAAAAATAATAATAATAATAATAAGTCATATATATCTACCCCAACTTGATCGTAACATCATAAACTTATGGGTTAGCCTTAACGAATTCAACACCCTTAGCAATGTTCTTAACCAAAGTTTCCTTAGCGGTAGCAATCATTTCTTCTTCAGCGTTGGTCAAGGAGCCTAAGCCGTGGATTTCCTTAACACCATCAACACCTAAGGTGACTCTGGAAGAGAAGAATTCGACACCCTCCTTCTTGAACAATGGGGAGTCGACAAAAGTTGGTTCCACAACATCCTTTTCACCGGCCAAACCGTTCAAGACAGAAGAGGCGAATCTGGCACCAGCTTGAGCCATGGATAAAGTGGCGGAACCAGCACCACCTTTAGCTTGGACAACTTCGTCACCACCAAATTGAATTCTGTGAACCAAAGCATCGTAGGTTTCCTTTGGCAAACTCTTGTGGTTAGTTTGAGAGATCAATGGAACGATGGTGATACCAGAGTGACCACCGACAACGGTGACAACTTCTTTGTTTGGATCAGTACCTGCAACTTCAGACAAGAATCTGGAAGCTCTCAAGACATCCAAAGTGGTGACACCAAACAACTTCTTTGGGTTGTAAACACCTTTGGATTTCAAAACCTCGGCAACGATAGGAACGGTGGAGTTGACAGGGTTGGAGATGACAAGGATGGCAGCGTTTGGACAGTTGTCAGCGGCAGCCTTGGCCAAGTCTCTAACAATGGATGCATTGGTGTTGAATAGATCATCTCTAGTCATACCTGGCTTTCTTGGGACACCGGCTGGGATCAAGACAACATCAGCGTCTTTCAAAGCCTTTGACAATCCTTCGTCTTCAGGACCATAACCAGTAACGGTGGAGTTAGTTGGGATGTGGGAGATATCAGTGGCAACACCGGCACCCAATCTTAGATCGTACAAGGACAATTGAGTGACCTTGTGGTTCAATTTCATCAATAAGGACAAAGGTTGACCGATACCACCAGCGGCACCTAAGACGGTGACCTTGTAGGCAGAGGAAGCAGTGGAGGAGAATTGTCTGATGGAGTTGGAGGAAGCTCTGAACATTGTGTTGTGAGTATTCGATAAATAATGAAATAAATAAGTAGGAATTGGGGTGACTGAAAAGTTATGAGTTGAGATGATCCAACAAAGAAAAGAGAGATGGAGAGAGAAGAACAGCAAAAGTATGGACTTGGAGTCTCCATCCACACCACCCATCAAGTGGTGAAAAAAAAAAACGAAGTCCATCAATGAATGGGTGGAGAAACACCAGCAAGTCCTGCCCGTCCCGCGCGGTATGAGCCGCCGCCTGCCCTGCTCTACTTGAATCGCCAAAGTTCGGCCCCGCGTGTGGTGTCGCCAATTCCCACTGCGTGTATACAAATTTGCACAAATTCGGTTTATCTGAGATTTTGTGCGTGACTCCCCTCCTTCCTGCATGCCTCACCATGCGCCACAGCTGTCTGGTTGTACTGGGATGTGGCGGACCACCCTCCCACGGCCAGGTGGAGGAGGTCCCTCTTTGCAAACGGGGTGCCCTGATTGGCTGCACCCGCCACAGCAGTAGCCTCCCTTCTGCTTTGTGGATCGATGCCGGGCTGTAGCTTTAAAATTGAAATCATGTTGGACAACTGTAACAATTTAAAACGTCTTCATAGAGTCGATCACATCAGCTTCTGCCGTTCGGTTGGCAGGCAAGGCGGCCACCGTCGTCTCCGTGGTGCTCCGTGGTGCTCCGTGGTGCTCCGTGAACTGTGATTCACACTCGGTGGTGATTCATGATTCACATTCCGCTTACGTGATCACTGCGTTTGTCCACAAACAGATTCCAGACGTCCACCCGGATTATTCCTTATAAGATATGCAGTATTGTTGCCCAGATTCAGGCCGAACGGCCATTGTGATTAGCTCAGCTGTGTCTTCCTCCATGAGCTTCCAGTTAACAAATTTATATAATATATGTAAATCAGAAATATAAAAGGTGGCCGTTGATTTGTGGTTTCAGTCTGACGATGCTAGCCTCTTATGATGTTGCGCAACATTTTTGATTTTGTAAGTTTCGCTGAACCAGGCAAAGTACGTTGATGTGTATATATAAATGGCATGTACGTTTGACGGGGCATTGCGGAAAGTAGACTATAAATCAGCCAAAAAAACCTTTCGCAAGTCCATTTATCTCATATATATATATATATATATTGGACTTGGGAATGTATCTAGCACGGCTGGGAAACCGGTAGCATGAAATTCATAAGGAAATTTTTCGTACGGATAGACTCGTTTGTTCAACGTTGACGATTCTTAGTCATTTGTCTTCTCTTGTAGCAAAGTCAAGATCAATAGCATGTTATGATCCTTTAAAACCTCTATGAGAAATATACAAGTGATCTTCACGCAACGGTCCTCACTTGACGGCTGAAACCACAGGCCTTTGAAATACAAAAGTTATTCTAGTCAACAAATAAGCTGCAAATCAAAGGCAATAGCTGCTCTAGTTAAAAGTTCACAATTTTGTTATTTCTTGTGCATGTTTGAACGTCAAGAATACTTCTTCCAAATTGAGAATTGCTGGTCAAGTAAAAGGAAAAGGCATTTTCTTTTTGCATATAATTGAATTGGCTTTTAAAAGTCGTTTGACCATATAGGACTCCAAAATCTGTACACACGTGGGGTTGCACTGCTAGACATGGATACATGCAAATATGGTTTCAAATGTGAATCTTCTTTGTTTTGTTCCGTATGATTGACTTAAGATAGCACAAGGGGCACGAAATTGACGAAGGTTCAAATTTGTAGCCCTTCTACTCATCCGCATGTTGGGAGGAATGATGATAGTACACCCATATGATGTAATGGCGGACCCTTCAAGGACTATGTTTAATGCATAAATATTTGTTTGTATGGATGTGAGCTGAAATGAGATCTCTGTGTCATAATATAAATTTAGCTCACTGAACAAGAGGAGAATCCAAAGAGGCACTCTGAAATTTTATTTGGCAAAATGGTACTGCAGCATGGTTTATCGTCCAAGCAAGTGAAGTGATAATTTCTCTTATTATGGAAATTTGACTAAATCTTTTTTGACAACTAAAACGGAATTCAGGATATTGACAGTCATGTTAATGTTGTTAAGAAATGCAGCTCTGAAAGTAAAGTTTTTAAAGGATTCATATAACTTCGTTTAGCTGTTAGACCTAGATTAATATAGACTATATTTTAATGCATGGATATATGTATTGTTTTCAGTCCGGCTAGCACAGTGAAATATCCGCTTTGCTTGGGAAAAATTTTGTTTCGAGATTTTACACAAACTGTATATAAAATATCCAAATTACTAGTTTTTTGTCCCCCATCTTATTCTCTACCTTCACTCAAAAATAGACGTATTCTGCTCTAGCCGAGAATATGTTAAGCTATATCCCGTATACAGTCATTCATATGTTGGGTGCTATTGATCTCACTAAAAAAAGAATGAAAAAACAGGCGCAAACCTCATCGGTTTCTCGGCTAATGCATTGGGGGTCATAAGATTGACTTGTACTTTTTGAGATGTACAATAGTAGCAAACGACTATTTTTAGTTTATATATATATAGTTATGATTTGAAGGAGCAGGAAACTCGATATCCAGTTTATAAACTATGAGATCGTAAAGGTTATCCGACCCCTGTTTATATACCCCTATACAACGGTTCCGGGTAGCTTTTTTTGTGTCGCGCTCTGTATATCGTCATGTAATTAATGACCAAGCTATTTTCAAGGTACACATCATGGAATTCTATGGTTTCCATTGAGGTGCATCCATTAAATATAGTGTGATAATGAGGGACCGTCACTCATAAGTTACGAATATGTATATCAAGTATCCCAATACCATATATATATGTGGAAGAGAAATAGCTCATCGCTATATCTTTTAAAATTTTAAAACTTTCACCAATAGAATTGTGATGCTGGAAGTGGTAAATTTGTTAACTTCCCCGTTAACCTGGGATATTGTTATATATGAGTATTTGCTAGTGATATATCAGGAGCATACAAAAGGGAATTTTAAATTACCAGGACCTGGTTTTACAGCAATCCTTGTAATTATGTTTGAGCTTGGACTGTTGGTAGCGAATTTATATATAACAAAAAAAATTTATAGAACCCATAAAATATAAATTAATTGTTTGGGATCCGTCAAAAAGAGATTAAAAAAGATGCAACAATAGCAATTTGTATCGTTTCCTAATTTGTATAATGTACCTGTTATATCATACATGTTGGTGACCTGTCACCCGGCCCTTAACTAACCTAAAAGGGTCAAAATTTCACAATGATTTAAATTAGATGTGAACCAGTTGGAAAAAAATGGTCGCGTATGGAATTTCCACGGAATGTTAGCTCGATTTCTAGATCACAAGTTGAGACACGGACTTATAGTAAAATTATAATCTAGACATAAGCTTTATAATATATATATATATATATATATATAGAATATGAGTCGACCAATTAATTGGTCCAATTATAAGCAAGATGCTATTTATGGCATGTTGGCATATCTATATATATATATATATATAAATTACATGCATGCGAACCCTATTGTCGCATCAAGTGCGGTACGGGGCAATGCCGAGCAGCCTAGAAGTCTAGATCAAGAATATTAAATATAAAGAATTTAACGGGTGATCGATGAATCACTTAATCGGTGGTGGAGTGGGGGGGCCAGACTGCCAGGCGAAGAAGCCTCAAGAAGACGTGTCGAAATTTCCACGAAAAGCGGAGAGAGACGCGTCAGCAGTGGTGTGCGGCGCGTATATTTTTCTTTTTTCCTCGTTTTGTTTGTTTGCGACGCGTCGTGAAGACGCGTGAGACATTGCTATTTCGGGACAAATGGCAGTTTCTTTCTATTTCGGGGTTACTCACACACATGTATATATGTATAGTAATTGTGGTGCCCGCTTGTCTCAACCGTGCGTGCCATATATATATATATATATAGATATATATACATGCTATATATATGCAATTATATATACAACCTTGCCCGCCCCGTTTGTGTGGGCTGCCGTCAATGCCATTGCCACCTAACGGGAACCCGTGTACGAATATGTATGTACACATACTATATGTAATTGAACTTGTAGAGTTTGACGAAATGCGCAAAAAACCAAACAAGGATCGGCTGGTCCGATGATCTGTTTGTAGGCTCCACCATCTCCGCCACCAGGCAGGTAAAAGTAACACCACCGGGAGGGAGTTAAGGACTGGACCCCCGGCCAAGCAACCAGGCTGGCAGGCATGGAGGCTCAGCTCATTAGGTGTCCGCCCATCGGGCAGCCTAGCGCGCACCACACCGAAGCCCAAGCGCGCGAGCGACCCCCGGTGCAGAGCATCCATCCGGTACGTCCATCCATCCAGTACCAGGGACCACGAACCACGGCGTAGTACAGCCAGGGCAGGCAAAACAACCACCACGGACACTTCCCGCTCTGTCTGCACACTATCGGTCGTTCTCCCTGGCGAGCTCTACGTGCTAACCCAAACTCTTCCTACCACCGCTTTCGTACTTTTTTTTTCCCTCTGATAAGTAAAATTAAACTGACGGGTGAATTTGAAGTTATACGGTTAGACCTTTTTCCATATTTATTAAGAGTCCTCTTTAATTGACCCATCTCTTCTCTATAACCGTTTTTGTGACCACCCATTGTCAATTGCGTTGGAAAAAAGAATCTTTTCTTTATCTCCTCTCATACTCAGGCAAATTTCTTTTCGCCAGGTCAACCTCTTTTTTTTTTTTGCTTTTGCTCCCAATTCATAATACATACATCCGTTGTTGGCTTGTCTCTTTTGTCCTTTACTGACTTCTATTTCTGCTCGTTTTTTGGTGTTTGTCTGTTTGTCTGTTCTCCTAAGTTTCGCCAGTCGTCGTGTCGTTTAATTTGAGCTCCGGAGTCAACAAACAAAGCCTCTTTGCTTCTTCATAATCTTCGAGTCTCGTCACCCTAAGTCTGAGGTGTCTGTTACTTCTACTATGATGTCGTCATCTCCTCCCCCTTCAAACAACATCAAAAACTTGAACCTCAATTTATCAACCACAAACTCAAACCTGACTATTAACTCGTCACCTTTAATGAACGACAATCTCACGTTGCAAACCTTTGAAAATTACGATTTTCTGGACTTGACAAATCCTTCAGTGACTGCGGTCAACCACGTTCAGTCGCATCAGCAGCAGCCAATAATTCCACACCAACTTCATCAACAGCAGCAGGCTCAATCTCAAGCGCATCAGGTACACCACTATCAGTATTTGCGATCTCAATCCCAGTTTCATCAACAGAATTCGGCTATAATGCGAGCCGACGATGGGTCAAATGAAGGTGACGGTGAGTTTATGGATTTTGTTCCGATTTCAAACCATGATGATTCTAATTTACAATACCCTCCTGTATCAAATATACCCGAATCTTTTTCGAACTCAACAATTTCATCGATAAACTCTTCTCTAAACAATGCCCACCAAAATCTGACCTCATCCGTGTCGACAAACTCCATGTCCAATTCTCAGCAGACTCCTCTCCGTTCTTCATCTTCTTCATCTGCCACCAACTCAGCAACGACAATTAGACGTAGATCCTCATCTTCTGCCATTAACAACGGAATAACGTCAAGCACTTCCACATCGAATTTGAATTTGACTATAGCCACTACACCAATTCAAACCCCAGTAAAAAGGCCGAACGCACATGTCACACCGAGACGCGCAACAACAACCAGTATACCAACTTCAATTGTTCCTAACTCTGGCCACAGAAGGTCGAAATCTAGAATGTCTATGGTTGAAAAATCACCAATTCATGGAAATCCTTTCTATACTCCTACATATTTCTTGTCGCCAAAGATAAGTAAGCACAGAAAGCATAAGTCCATCACCACATCAGTTTCCCTATCTCATCTAGATACAGATTTGCAATTACAGAGTCAGCAATTTCTCGGTCATGGTAATTTTAATGGTTCACCTATAAATACGCCTCTGAGAACACCTGGACGTGCAAAACATTCAAATGGTGAACACGAGGAAGACGAGGAAGAAGAAGATGATGACGATGAGCATAATATTGATACTACAGTTGCTGATCAACCTGAAGGTGAGGAAGAAGACGTCGATTCGTCCTATTTTATTAGTCCTTCTATGTTATTGAAAGAGAAATTTGGTGGTAAGCTATCTGAATTGCAATCACAATATACTTCAGACTCTCACTTTACTTATCCTACCACAACTACATTGGCATTGGATTCTGCTGTTGCTGCTGCTAACGAAAACTACTATGCGAACAATAACGGATCTAATAGTAGCGTTAATGGTGCCAATGCTACTGGTGCCAACCCTCCTTTTTTGAATCCAGAGTTTTTCGCTACGATGTTAATCGATTCAGGTAATGTTGAGAGTCTCAACCCTGAGATGTTCATGTTTTCTAACCAACAACCCCCGAATGGTGAACAGCCTCAGCCAACGCAGCAGCAGCAGCGCACAGAGCACCCTATAATGCTGAGGGCCAATACGATGCCCCCATTACCTTCGCAATCGGCTTCAAAGTTAACGAGATCGAGATCTTCCATTAATTTGAGCGATATCGCTGCATCGAAGGAGGCAAAGACAGCTGCATTGAGATCGACCCATTCCTTTGTCGAAAGCAACACTTATTCTATAAGTGAAATCCCGGAAACCCATGAACAAGCCGATACACAGCAAATGAACCAACAATTTGCTGGCGAAGCACTTTCTGCTCCTCCACAACTACCTCCACAATTTCCAGCTGTTCTTAAAGCACATCAGCTGCAACAACCATCGGTGAATCAAATGCATTCTCACGTTTATCCTTCTGGTTTGCATGCGTCTCATTTGCAGTATTTAACACCTCCGAACTCGTCATCTTCATCATCCCCTTTAACATTAAACAGTCATGCTACTGGTTTGTTGCACAATGCTGCAACTAGCAAGACGATGAGAAAATCAATTTCAACAAATCAATTGGAGAGTTTGAAATCCAGTTTGGAGAACCAACGTCGTAACAACGACCCGCAACCTCATTCCAATATATCGTCGCCTGCCAAATCAGATACCGATTTATCGATCACGTCATCTTCAACGTCAACTTCGACGACAGGTTTATCGAAGCTGAAGAAGTCTGGTTCGATCTCGTTTAAGGAACCAGAAACGTTAGATCTTCCTCACCAATCGTCTCGTTCAAAGTCACGGTCAAAGAACTCTGATCAAGAGAAGAAGAAAATTCACGAGTGTCCGTTGTGCCATTCACGTTTCCAGAGACCTGAACATGTCAAGAGACACATGAGATCTCATTCAAGTGAAAAGCCATTTGTTTGCAATGAGATCGGATGTGGGAAGAGATTTAATAGAAATGACAATTTGAAGCAACATTTACGGAAGATCCACGGATTGGCCCCATGAAATTGTGAACAATGTGAATAAGTTTGCTTTCTTGACTTATCTGGTCACCCATCCGTTCATTCATTGCCTTTATTCTTTTTTTTCGTTTGTAATGAGTCTCATTAATTTACATATATATGTGTCTGTTTGTGTGTTTTTTGTTTCACTTCCTTTTGATCACTATCACCGCCGGTTATCTTGTCGTTGTGAGCTTTTATCATCAATTTTTTTGGAAGCTTGGCCGTTGTCCTGTGCTAATCTATTCATCATACTATTCACTAACCAAGATGTTCTGTGTGTGACTGTTTTCTTCTATTACAATGAAGCCTGACAGTTGACACTGTCTGTATTATGTTTAACATTTACAACAATCTCTTTGCATTCGCTTTTTGTTTTTTATTATTATTTTATTATGTTATTATTCTTTTGTTACATATTTGTGTTGAGTTTTTCCTCTTACACCATAGTCATGTGTTCATGATTTTTGCATTGCCCTTTTTTTTATTTTGTTACTATTATTTGGATCTGGTTTACATTGTTTACTGTTTTTTTAACTATATGTATGACATAGATCGAACCAAAAGAATTTGGTTCGATCTTCCTTTTCCATGCACGGTCTTTATTATTATTTGCTTTTATTTGTTTTGTTCTATGTTTTTGTGTTTAATTTTAGAAAAACCTTTATTGGTGTTAAGTTTTATTATTATTCTGTTTGTTGTTGTTTTGTTGAACCTGATAGAAGTGTTTGTTTCCTTCGGTTCACCTTTTGCATTCTTTTCATTACTGTTAACAGTCAACGTCTTCTTTTTATTGTTCATTGTGAACCTACCCTATATGTATGTCATTAATTAAACTATTGATGTTCCTTGTGCCACTATACGTTATTTTTTTCCCAATATAGAGAATGGAAGTTGTTAATAAGCTTATTATTTATCGTTCTGTAAACCGAAAGACATATCATTGTATTCAAAATATATTGATAAAGAAAAAGCGTAAATTAAACACAAGATGTGGTCCAAACCAGAAACAAAAAAAAGAAGCATAAGGCCAAAGATACAAAAAAGAATGAAAATAAAACAAACTTATAAATCGATAAAAACAAAGACATCAAAAAACAAAAAAAAAGTAACACTTTTTGTTCAATAAAATGCAAGAAGTTTAGAGTTTATAAAAAATAAAGCTACCGAAAACTTCGTTTGCTTGATAGTGGTAACAGAAAATTATTCTGTGGAACCCATTGATTTGAGCTTCAATCATAATATAATATAATTTTATGGCCAATTACGGTATCTTACAAAGCATCTCTAATTTGGGCGTCGATAGGCAACTCGCCGACATCGACACTAGCAACAACGTTGGATTTGTGGAAATCCTGGTGGGTCAAAGCTGCAATTCCATAGCAAATGGCAGCAATCGTATACAATATGGCCAATGCTAACAAGGATGTAGCTTGCACCGTCAAACTCAACCATTGCACGACGGCGTTCAAGATGTAAAAGATGACTCTCATCCAGTTGGTGTCGATCTTTTGGACTCCCAAGATGAACCAGTCTGGCACACGGAAAATCTTCAATAAGAATGGAATCTCGACAAATGCTAGAATAGGAGATTGGACGATGGCGATGATTGCAAATACTATCACTATGGAGAAGTGGAAGATGTTTGCGATACCTAGTGCTAACGATAGGAAGACCAAGAGTATTCCGATCCATTGTCCGTAAAGACTGTGTTGAAAAAGTTTGATGGTTGTTTGGCTGTTAGTAAATCTGAAACTGAGACTTGATTCCGGAGAATTGCACCAAAAATTTGTTTTAAGGGTATATTTCCAACTGGAAAAAAAAAAAACACATGTCAACTTACCTGAAGTTTCTTGACTTCATGTCATCTCCGAATCCGCTGATCTTCAAGTAGTCAGTGAACGCCATTGTTGATTAATATGTCAATTGGTCAAGATATGTACGTGAATGGCAAATATACCGTGTATAAGTCGCCAAAAGCGTGAGACAGCTGCGGTTGTCAAACGAACAAGTGGTGTTTTAAAAGGCCCTGCGTACAGCAAAGCCATCTTTGAATTTGGCCTCAGAGCGGTTGAAAAGCCGGGAAAAATGCTGGCTGTGTCGATGTTGAAGTTTCGTAGGTTTTCGTCCTGTGCTCCTTTTGGTTTGTTGGCTGTCTGTCTGTCTGAACTTCTTTACAGCACCGTTGGCCTCTGAACAGCATTATCGCCACATCTATATACCATATATATACCCCTCCCGTCTAAGCTTGTTGGTTAACGTTTTGGTGGGTCTGTGTTACTACACTTGAGTTTGTTTTTTAGCCTCCCCCACAGAATCACATACTTCGCCCACGAAAAATCGATCTATCCCTATGAAGGCTGACGATATTGGCCCTGACTCTGGCCTGGATGGGTGCATTAAGAATGTCGACCAGATCGGGCATGTTTATTTAAAGGATCATACTCATGTACCTGATATCGAGGAGGAGGAAGACGGAGATGACGATTCTATCACCGAAGAATTGGAGAAAGTTGGAATGTTCCCGTCTTTTTCCATGAACAGGATACTCAACTTATCTTCCTCGTTGACAAAAGATTATACAACTTCCAAATTTACTGAAAAATTGTCCGGAAACTCGAAAAACCTGACTAAAAGTTCCAAATTCGAGTTCAGCAGGTCTAATTTTGAAGAAATGATCACCAACAAGAGACAGGAGTTTACCAAGATTTACATGGATCTAAGTGATTCGTTGAAAGAGGTAATTAATTCCAACATCGATTACCCTGTTGAGGGATTATACCAAGAATCTGAGCTCAATAATAACGGTAATGAATCTCTAGATATAGCAGGCAAAGAGATTGCGCCTCCCATAGTGGAAGATTCGTTGGCCAAGTATGACCATCTAACACGCTTGTCTTTCGAACAGTTCAGTGACCAATTTTTCTTAAGAAATAGAATCAAACAAATACTGCAGTTGGATATCAGCTCATTAGATCAGAGGTTTTTAATTCAAAGGTTGATGTCAAGATCATATCTGGAGAAGCAAAAATACGAACTAGACGATAGGAATTCGTCCTCTAGTGAAGACGAAGGTGACGATGATGACGATGATGACGATGGTGATGACCGAGTTGTATTGACAGCCAAGGACAAAGAGGCTACTTATTTTAGTGTTGAAGAGAACATTTTGGGTTGCCAACATTACCAAAGAAACTGTAAAATTGAATGTCTGATATGCAAAAAATGGTACACTTGCCGGTTATGCCACGATCAGGAGATAACCTCACATCAATTACAGAGGGCAAAGACTATCCACATACTATGCATGTTTTGCAACACCCCGCAATTTCCGCAGCAGTACTGCATCAACTGCAACATGAAGCTGAGCGAATACTATTGCGACAAGTGCAAGTTGTTCGACAACGATGCTTCCAAAAACATCTACCACTGCGATGCGTGCGGTATCTGTCGCATAGGTTTAGGTTTGAACCAAGATTACTTCCATTGCGACAACTGCAACGCTTGCATTTCGATTGAACTCCGATCAAACCATAAATGTATCGAAAATTCTACCCATTCGAACTGTCCCATCTGTGACGAATACATGTTCCATTCGACAAAGACCGTCGTGTTCATGCTATGCGGCCACCCCATCCATCAGACCTGCTACGATGAGTTCACCAAACACAGTTACAAATGTCCTGTATGTTCGAGAACCGTGGTAAACATGGAGTTACAATTCAGGGTGTTGGACAAAGAGATCAAGGAGTCTAAGATGCCCGATGGGATGGCCGACTGGACCAGCGTTATCAAGTGCGTTGATTGTGGTGGGAAGTCACAAACTCCGTACCACTACTTGGGGCTGAAGTGTGGCCATTGTAACAGTTATAACACGATGCAGTTGAAGTTGATAAAGAGTGGAGGAGGTGGAAGTGGCACGTTGACGCCTGAGCAGAGTGTTGTTGATCGCGAAGAGAGATCGAAGGGTAAAAAAGTTGGGTTCATTGAAAATTCTCTGGATGACAACTTTCAATTTGATGAACAAATTGAAGGTATTCCTCAACTCACGCATCACCATCACCAGCAGCAGCAGCAACAACAACAACAACAACAGCAGCAGCAGCAACAACCACAGCAACTACAGCAACTACAACCGCAAGTACAAATTTCAAGCCATAACCCGCAACAAAGCAAGAATCAGCATGATGGATTTAAAGTTTCAGAAGGTGAGGACGTTGGTGATGATACGGATTACGCGGATAACTTTATTAGGGTGATTAATAACTTTGACAAGTACTCTTCGATTAGCGATGCTTTTAAGGATTGGTTGAATGCTTCAAAGAAGAAGCTCATGTGGGATGAGGATGATTATTACGACGACGATGATGACAACGATGCGAATAGAATTTTCAATCTGTGACCTACTAGTTCTGCTGCAGTTTTTCTAAATGTTTTACGACTAGTGTTTTTTATTTCTTTTGAAGATGATATATGACAAATTCACTATATGGAAACGTACATGAAAAATAAATAATTTATAAATAAAAAAAAATCCAAATTATCCATAGGAAACTTGTATGCGAAAAAGTAAAAAAAAAAGCCGATAATAGTATAATACCCAATAGTAAACAAACAAGAAAACAGAGAAGAGAGGAAACGCCAACAAAAGAAAAATGTCTTTGAGGTGCAGCTCGCCTACGAACTTCTTCTGCTTCTTAGGCTGGCAATTGGAATACTGAGAAGTTTTGATTTTTTTGAGCCGTTGAAGTTGGAACCGGTAGAGCCTGACAAATCGTTTTTGCCAACCGATGGTGACAGGCTTCCAAAAGTTGGAAGGTGTGCTGGGCCGAGGTAATAATCAGACTCGCTGTCAGTGCTACGTCTACTGTTGGCCATCTGCTGTTTGCCATCCAATGTTGTTCGTCTGCTGAGACTAGGCTGTGTGGAAATGGACGACGTGTTGCCTGTGGCAGGCATATTGTTGTTGTTGACAGTGTTGGCAGTGATTGTGGTGGTAGCCAAGGAGTCCTGAGAACGATTTAGAGTTTTCATCTGGTTGAGCTCTAAGGCGTTTGTCAACTTCAGGCCGAGTTTCAATCTGCTCTCGTTCTGCAGTTTGAAATCGTTCAATTTAGAGGCAGCGTCGTCGATTTCAGAGGAAGAAGAGTATGTACGGTCCAACTTGTATTGATTTTCTTGGGTTGGTATCTGAGGTTGCTGTAACTGTGTAATGGAGTTGGACCGTAGGCGAGGCGTGGAGTTGATCGAGTTCGGAACGCTGCCACTACCAACAGACGACGAAATCGATGCCTTTCTAATTGGCAGAGGTTGTAGGTTTCCCTGTTGAGCTGATCCTACTAGAGACGAGGAGGATGATGACAGTGGTGGTACTGAGGACACTGTTGTTGTGGTAGCTGAAGTTGGAGTTGGAGTCGATGGCAAAAGAGAGGAAATTTGAGGTTTCGTAGATAGATTAAACGAATGTCTAGCATTCTGCTTCACTGGTGATACTTCAGAAGCCTGTGAATTCGATCTAAAGGTTCTTGTTGTCATTGAGGACCTTTTGGATATAGGAGAAGGCGCTCCAGTTCCAGCATTTGATGAAGAACCATTTGAGTTTGATGGTGCCGTAACCGTGTTTTGTGGCAGGTTAGTGTTGCTTCCAGAAGGTATATTTGTCTTGCGTGGGGGAGTCGCTCCAGATGGCATCAGCGGAGAGTTTATCGAAGACGTTGTTGTCTTTCTTCTTGCTGTATTCATTTTGGAACCACTACCGGTGTTCAAAGTCAAACTGCTTCCGCTGTTATTAAGGCTGTTGTGCATAGTGGTATTGGATTCATTGCCGCTGTTGCTCATATGAGTGGAATTGTAATTTTGCTGTGGATATATAGGTGACGAATTTCTTGTGTTTCTTGATGAACCTGTGGCCGAAGAAGTTGAACGATCCAGGAATTCTGTATCATCATCGTCCGCATCGGCATCAGCATCATCTGAATCCTCTCCCGAGGATCCTGTTGAGGAAGACATTGAATACTTGCGACGCTGAATCGTAGGTAGAGCTATCTTGTTGCTGAGCTGGTTGCCAACGTACAGAGGATTAGTTGTGGTGTTTGAGTTGCCAGATGATGGGGAATGGTATTTTGAGTTTATTCCGAACGGAGCGTACGGCAGGTTCGGTGTCACCTGACTTTGCGGTAAGAGGGCCACCACAGGTGGTGGTTGTGATTTGAGTTCTTCGTACTTATGTTGCATCTCGTAGCTGTAAACTAAGTCTATCGGTTTCCATCCTTCGTGATTCAACATGGAATCGCTAGCTCTGTACAGTACTAAAAGCTCACAACACTCGACAAAGGCGTACTCTAATGAAAGATGTAACGGGGTGTTTCCATCGTCATCCTGGATGTTTGGATATGCACCGTTATCAAGCAGAACTTTCAAGCATTGTGGAAAATTGTGAATGCAGCAGAGGTGTGATGGAGTGTACCCGTGATTTCCCCTCTGATCGATACAAACGTTGAAGTATTTGAGTAAAAGCGGGAGCGTCTTTGACGCGTTATTCAGGCAGGCGGTATGGATAACCGTATCCTTATCAAAGGTCAACTTTATTTCGTCTTCAGATGTTATCTGTGTATATGATTTTTTGATTGGAGTTATCGTTGGCGGCTGTTGCGGGTAGTTGAGAGAAGATGATGATTTCAGAGACACTGAGGAAGGTGATGGCGGTATCACCTGGCATCTTTCAAAGATTAATTTGAGTAGCAACTCTGATATTTCGTATCTATCATGGTAGGCAGAGTAATGAAGATTGGACCAGCCGTTTTCAGGGTTGATGTTATCCACAAGATCGGGGAACCTCTTCAATAGACGGGAGACTATAAAAAAGTTCCCGTCTACGATGGCACTTCGTAATCTTACCGACGGATCAATCATACCAAAAGGGGTGGTTGTGTCTGGTGATGATGATCCCTTAAATGGTTACGATAAGAAGAGAAATGTTGGGCCGGTGGGTAAAAGGGGGCTAGTGATTCAATGTATGGGCAGTTTTTAAACAAAGAGGAGAGTGAGATAGAAGAAACGTGATCAACAAAGTCAACATCGTGGACTGCAAGTAATAATGTAGGGCTTCAAAGTTGCCTAAAAAGTGAAATTGCTCCATTCGGTAAAGTGCGTGGTCAGCAGGTGAAACTGGAGGAACTTAAAATTTAGCGTTCTGGTGCACAGGTGTACATTCGAGTGCCGCATACACATAGTGTGCGGCTGTGAGGTTTTCTTTTTTTTAAAGTTTGCAGCTTCAATCGGTGCCTCACGAATGGTTCTCCGCTTCCATATATTGGCAAACTGATCGTTTCAAACACCCTCCTTCATCCTACACAAAGGAAAACAAGGTCAGCTCGCTCACCTTACCAAACTCATAATCAATAGACTGTTGGCGTTTTCAAATCGACTAAGAAAGCACCTACTCCAGTGCCTTGTCGTTTAAAGAGCGACATGTTTCAGTTGTTTATTTGGTTGTAGCTCTTTTTGGACTCCCTGAGGTTTGTATTCCACTTGTGGCAGTAGATTCGTCATTTGAAAGTACCTAAAAGTTATTCCGGTCCGGTCAATCTTCGTCTTACTGGGTTAATTTTTAATACTGTATATTTCAGCCTTCTCACCTTCGCTGACTTCGATGCTAGTTTGTATTTACTACTTTGAAGTTTATCGAAAATAAATATAAGTATATATAGTAACTTCCAAAGAGAATAAAGAACTGAAGGAAAATAGAAGTGGAAAGTGCCCCCACAATAGCAAAGCAAAAAAAAAAAAAGAGAAGTGAAAATTTCTTCAAGTGAAGAGAAGTTTGAAACAAGGAAAAAAAAATATTAATTAATGAGAGAAGGAAACTATAAAACCGTAAACACATATAACGAATCTCCTTATCCTATGAAGTAAAAATGAGACCAGTAGTTATTGAATGAGAAAATAAAAAAATATATATCCAGATAAGAAAACACGTATAAGAGAAATTAACCATGACAGCTTGATGAAGAAAAAGATTTAACAATCAAACAAAAAATAGGAGCAAAGACCACAAATGAAAAACCAACTATAATACAAAAAAACCAATATAAAAACCAAAGAGAACAAGAGAAGGATCACTCATGCTTTCGAACCTCGTATACCACTGGGAATACTGAGGAATCGTGACTGCTGTTGTCACCAAACGGCGTTGGGGCATGGTTTATCGATTCTCCACTGCTACTAACTCGGAGTGGACTACTTCCAACGAGAAGAGCCTCCAGTTCAGGACTAAATCTTCCATCCACAGGCTTCAAGCACTTAGATTCGGCTTTGTTTGTATTCAGATGACTCTTAAGTTGATCTTTTCTGTAGAATCTTTTACCACAGCCCCATCTTGTACCATCTTTGGCGTTTATACCACCACATATAAAAGGCTTAAAACAAGTTGAATGTTGTTCCTTAGTGTGTCTTGATAAATCAGATGATCTTGAAAACTTCACGTTGCAATCAGAGCATTTGAACAGCTTTTCACGTTCGTGCACCGACAGCTTGTGCGAAATAAGATTGTGTTTTCTGGTGTATGACTTCGAACATTGGTCACACTTGAATCTGTTCTCCATATACTTTGAATTCTTAGTGGACACTGCCGATGCTGTCATTGAAAATGTTGTTGTTGGTGCTGGTGCTGAAGATGACAGTGGATAGGTCTGAGATGACACAGATGAAATGGAAGATGAATGCGATGGAGGCGAAGGCGAATTGAAATGAAGTGAAACAGGTTGGTATTGTTGTGGTAGAGGGGTCTTGAATTGCAGTTGTTGTGGATGCATCTGTGGATATGGCATTGCTGCAATCGCCTGCTGTTTGGCTAATTGTGCCTCTTGCGATCTTGGAGACGAGTACATCCCGAGTGGGATGGAACTTGGAGAGACGTTACTTGTAGGTATATACTGTGTCTGAGGGAGCGGGACCGGATGTTGGTACAGTGGAGGTTGAACCATTTGGTTATTCGTAAATCTTTGAGATGCTGTTGGTGAAATTGGCTTTGAAATTTGGATATATGTGGTATCGCATGGCTCGATTGGTGAAGAATGAGTACTACTAGATGTGAACTCAGGAAATAGTTTATCTATGCCTGGTAAATGCACCTTCTGGCGTTTCTGGTCTCCCTTCTCTTCTTGATTATCAACTTGAAGTATTCCTTTATCATCTGTCACTTGTTTTTCATCTGGGTAATAATGGAAACTTGATGTTTCTGAAGGAAACTGATTGTGGTGATTGTTTCGAATGGACATCATGGCCGATAAAATGGTAGCGAATGTGTGTGTTTGTTTTTTATTTTATTTTATTTTTTGGTTGTATGTTTGTTGTAACTAATGATGGCCTTATTATTCTGTTTGTTGTTATTCAATAAAATTTGTTTTATATGTATATCTAATAGAACAAATAAAAAAGAGTAAGAAGCAAGAATGGGATCAGGCCAGAGAGGGGGGAAGCATTTGTATTTATATCAGATCTTCATTGCGCCTTCTTCACCGTTGCAATGCATATGTACACGCATGGAACCTAGTAAGGACTAGATCTAAGAATTTTTTGCTATTGTTAAAGTAGGCGGTGGAAGTGACGGGGCGCATCACATGCAAGATTCCCAGCTGTATGGAAGTTTCTAAAAGTTTCATTAGTATACTTCCATGGGCAAAAGTTGCTGAGCCTTCCATGCTTTTGTGCCTCCTGCGCCTGCGCCTGTTTTCTAATATCACGTTTCTTTTTTTTGTTTTTGTGGCTAAAAGGTGCGAAGCTGATATTATTGTTCAGTCAACTCCACATCTAATTATGGCTGTCAGTTTCAACCTCGAGTATACCGCCTCATGAATCTTGTTTTAAAAATATATTTGAATGATTGTGAATCAATATTTATCCGGGCGTTATTGGCCGTCTGATTATGATGGTATTTTTCCGTCAATAAGCATTTTTTTTTTGAGAGAATCGTTATAAGCGAGCTTAATTTATATTTATTGTGCTCTCATTCAATTTCTGGAACACATGCATGTGCTGAAGGAATTGTAGTATACTTTAGAGTTTTTATATAAACACATGCATGTATATTATATATATATATATATATATATATATATAATATATATATATAAAGCAAGCATACACCATAACTATGGTATCCAATCAAACTTTGAAGATTCACTCGCTCTCCAAATTCAGTTAGATTAGCTATTCTTTCTTAAATCTTTAAGCTAGTCATTCGTTCACAACCAACATTGCCATTGTTACAATCGTTGTGACTTTCTCTGATGTTGGATTCTATGTTAATTGGTGTTGACTCTCTTATCATCAAAAGAATACAAGCTATACTGTAAAAGTCCAAATCTCCCCTTCTAGTAACACGGCCTTCTATCAATGCATCTATTCTTATGTGTTTACCTTGAAGTCTCGTTAAGAATTATTTATGCTAGCTGATTGTTTACTAATAATATAGACAAGGTTATACACACCTTCACTCACAGAGAAATAATACTTCCCCGCCTTCATCAAGAACCGTTAAGGAAATTTTCTAAAGTGTTGTTGAAACTCTTTTCATTGTACGCAAACAAACATAAAAAGAAATACACCTCAGGCATGTTATAAAGAAATTGCAAATAACTATAGTTCTGTATGGTCTTTTTAACTTTTGGAACACTTCGGTTAAAGTTTATGCAACTCATGTTTAGGTAGGCTCAGCTTTTCTTATTTTATTTGGGGCTGGGAAGTGGCGCACAGCAATGCTTAGTAGCTGCACGCGAAGCCCCAAAAAAAAGTAATAATCTGTTAACCAACTCTACAAAAAAGAAATTTTTTGGTGGGCTCTAGCGAAGTTATTCCCTAGAATAATTCTGAACTTCAACTTCCTGGGCTTTGTTACTCCACAAGTTGCCAAGATCGGTGCTGTTGTTGCTAAAAATAACGAAACGGATGCCAATGTTATATCTAATATTAGAATATTATATCATGAAGAGCATCTAGTAGAGAAAAAAGAAAACGCTAGGCAGAACTGTTAATATGGCCCAGTAAGCAAAACAAGCAGAGTATCTATAAAAATTGATCCCAGATTTATCATATATCTATCGATATATATAGAAATTTGACACACCAAGGAAATATGGCGTTATAGAATCAGTCACTAAAATATTTCATTTTTAGCAGTCTCGCCGTTCTGAATCTATATATATATATGGGGTAGTAGAATATTAGCCTTAATTGACTTGTCCTTCGTGGAATACGTAATGAGATAAGAATTCATGCCGTTCTTGAAAAACAAAATCTGGGAAGGATATAAATTAAAATGTGCAAGATTGAAAGAACTGAATATAATATATCATATGACTTAATTGGAATTTTACAATTTGTACAGCTCCAATACGGCTTCGAAAAGTAAGTCATCAGGTACAAAGGTAATAGACTTGTGTTCACAAACCGATTAAAAAACTGAAAAGAAGAGAAATCTATATCTATAGATATGTATTTCCCCACACTCGGGATAAAAGAAAAGACAGAATTGGATTTCAAGGTTGTTTTAAGTTCGGATTTACCAAAGGCTGATACTAAATAGCCGGAGGCTAAAAACCTTACGAAAGCAATAAAAAGACTCGGATAGGAAAACTCTGTGCATGGTTATTGAATAAGCTGATAAACTCTATTAATAAAATAGGGGTTAAGAAAATTTGAATTGAATTTGGTCGAAACCATAGAAAAAAGTAACCCAACACTGAACAGCCCTTTCAAAAGACAAACATTTCTTTTTTATTTTTTAACCAGCATGCTGTTTTATTGTATTAGATAACGGCGCAGTTTCTTAAAATGCTTCGCCTCTGCTAAAGAGAAAACAATGTGGGCCGCGTGAGGCTTGGTCCCTTGTTCGCACTTTACACTTGCCCATTTATCTAAATTTATACTATATATATATATAATATTTATATCGATAAGTCGATTTTCACGTTGTTGTCGGACATCGAGACTATATATTGTACAGTTCGAATCTGTAATTTTGACTTCGGAAGTATATCCGATGTAATTTTTTAGACTTGCAAATATTCTAGCCGCGTTGAATTGCGTAGAAAATTAGGAGTGTGCCATATATATATATATATATATATATATATGCATGTATATCTAATACCCCAAACTTCAAAGGCACAATACAAAAGATAGTACAGGAATTATAGATGAGCCAATTTTTCTATAGTTCTATGAATCAAAGAAAGGGGTAAATATATGCTCATGCAGTAAATACTTTGATTGGGTTTTCAAATGGTCTTGTCGGAAAAAGGCTTTCTTGTTCCCTGCAGAATATTCAAACAAGCGAATAAACTGCTGGTTCAAGCTATTCAGACATGTGATATCTGTGCTAACCTTGCTATGCACCACAACATATCAATCTATGAAGCGACGATCCTTCGAATCACGGCCATGACTCCATGAGGCGAGGAGAAAGCTGAAAAATCAGGCTACTTTTTGATTCTGAAATTTATGGCGATGACGTCTGTTTATAAGTTGGCTAATTTTTTTTTGATTTATTAACTCGATCTATGAGCAAAAGCGAGCAATGTACTGCATCATTGGTTTTAACAGCCTGGTTGAAATGCAATAGGCCCTTAAAGTTACATTTATCGGCTGATCGTTGGCATGACCACACTGTCAAGTGACTATCGATGTTGTTCATTCATGTAAAGTGTCTATCATATACTAACAGCCTCGTTGGGAAAACTATATGATCGTAAGACCTTTAGCTTAAGCCAAAGTATGCATGTACGAGAGGTAATAATTCTTATAGAAAGGTTCGCCTCCTATGTGCTTTTACGTTTTTTTTCTTTTTTTTTACTACGCGTTCGATTATGTAAGGAGCACGTCTGTTTGACATGTTCGTGGCCAGTCACAAATTGTATGTAGCGCAATAGTTTACTGAGATGGGATCTTGCGATTCATCGCTTGATTTAGCTCAGCAATATTTGGTAATGTTGTACTTGGGATAGATTCACTAGTTAATATAGCGATGGTAACATAATAATTGATGGGATAAACGGTTCAAAGATAAAAATCATATATATGTTTATGAAATAGTCTCTTAAGAAAGAGATGTTCTTAAACCAGACGGCAACTGAAGGTAACATTCTCAACTACGAGATTCATCAACTCTTGCAGTCACATGGACGATAGGGAAATTCAGTGAGATAATTCTGACGAAACATCAATTACCAAAGCATTCACCGTTTCGGAAGGAAAATCAACTGAAGGGGACTTTTCCGATTCAGAAGCATTAATGATCGATTTCCAGAAGTACAGATGGCACTACCGTTCAACATTCATTATTTGACCGCAGAGCTGAAAACTAAAAAATGCATGCACGCCGAACTGAGATCATTAGGACTGAATCTACCATCGACCTCTAGATTCCTGGAGGATGTGAGTAGCCAGAAAATGGGCTTCGGCAATGTGATCAGAGCTTCATAATTCGAATAGGATTTCTTCATCTTCTTTCGGTTTTTCAACTGAACTCATTCTACTAGCGTATAATATGAATAGTTCACGCTTGATTCGTTAGGCAGATTTGGTTCGTTGTATTTACTTTTATTCTATCCTTGTCTGCTGACCTTGCTAACATTGTCAATCACTTTTCGGCGACCAAGTGGGCTATTTTATCGACGATATCAACGGTTTGGCACTGTTCCATGAGAAATATAAAATCGCTGCCGAACTACTAATCAGATTAGTGATGTCCTTTCTTCTGTCGAAAATGGTTGCATTGGTAGAATTCTACCCCAATTTCCAAATTGAATTCACTCCGCTTGCTTAGATAACCGGATTTAAGTCTGTTGTGTCTTGATTGCCTGTCTGTGTTTGCTTTCAAAGGCTAATTAATGTGCATCCATGTATTTCAGGGATTTTCTATTGGTCATCATTAAACTCAAGTCGCAATCTTGAAACAAAGTTGGAACCAATGCCATTGATTTTCTATTGTCGCGGAGAATCAAGCCCCATTGGTTTGACGAGTTTCTTAATTGACTATCAGTGTACACCACTTTGATCAGAATACAGGGTTGGTAACATAGAAAGCCTCCTTTTGAGAATTTGTGTCCTGTGAGATTAAGTACAAGGTATCGCCATGGAAGTCTATTATGTGCTAGTGACGAATGATCCATTTCCACATCTATCACAGCCAATATATAGTCATCTTGCAAGAATTCGAAGCATACTTTAGTGGCTAGCTTATTGCTATTGTACAACTTTTTGGGTGGGTATTATCTGGAAATAAGGTTAATATGTTTTTGCTAAACGGCTCTTAGGGAAGAATCTCGTTGCAAGATTGCTGATCCACCACATTCTTAATTTTATCAATTGAGTATCTTAGAAGGGAATAGGTAACAATAGACTAACAAGAGTGCTTGTCAAGAATAAATCTATGTATTTGCTGATCACTGGAGCAAATTAGTTTTATGGAAATTTTTAATCAGGCCAATATCATAAATGGATACCAGATAATTAATCTCATTTTAACAAAATCAAATAGCCAGGATATATTGATGACTATCTTGTGTGATTTTAAAGAAGTTGAAAGTTGGAGAAATTTTCGCGTATTGGATGAACTTTTTGTTAAAAAGGGTAAATCGGCGAGGCATTTGTTCGACTCCTAATCCAAGAACAGATCACCATGATAATCGTTGGATGTGTCATGATCAAATATGATGGTTAGTTACCTAATATTTCTTTGGGAACTCTGGATTGAAAGCTTATATATATATATATATATATATATATATATGTAATACACAATTCTTGGTATAAGTTAAAGTTAGAGTGAAATCGACTAGATATTTACCAAATTGGGCAAGTAAAGCATAGTTTCGGTTTGATTTTTGGGAATAAAACAGTAACAGAATATCTACTACATATTATGAGATCCCCAATATTTGGACAAGGGTAATTGTGTTCAATGTCTGAAGGTGATTAACGCTGTGTTAACATTGTTGAGTCGCCTGCCTTCAGTAATCGTAATTCATATGGCCATGCGAATCGTTCAATAGGTTGATTGTAACACTTTTACAAACAAATTCTGTTCAGCATCAAATGATTTCAAAGATCACTTCTCTCGGACGTTACTTTACTGTTCAATCTTTGAATAGATATAGTTAGGAAACAGGCAGTTTGATTGGCTGCTTCCGGTGGTTTCGAAACATTAATGGTATTGCTTTATGATGAGGCTGTGCAACGGTGGAGATTCAAAGTTTTCTGTTCTTCCTTTCCATAAAAAACTTAAACTTAAAATTAATCGATGTCGGAAATCTTGTCTGTTTTGCGTGATCAGTAAACCATAACCTGGCTGGGGATGATACCAGGAACAGATTACAATAGTTAGTATATATTCGAATATATATATATATATGCTATAGTTCTATACAAATGCTTACAGAAGTTGCAAACCATAAGATTGTATTACAAATCAGAACTGTACTACCAATAAGAGTCTGTGTCTATATGTAGGTGTTCATTCCGTGGTAGAAAAAATTGAGGTGAGTTATCAAAAGAGGAGGAGAAAGTCGAGGTGGGGTGGTGAGTCTTCCCGCTGTACAAATTGCCCCTTACGCAGGCCCCGCCACCCGGCACTTGCAGTCTGGCAGTATGGCAGTGGGCACTTGCCACTGGGCCACGGGCAGGGGGGGGTTGCCCGCCAGGTACATTGGCAGGGTGTCGTGTAGCCAGCGGGCGGACGCAGCAGATCTGACACGATTCTGGCGTTCAGTGGAAGGCCTGGCCGTATGTCCACTGGCTGCTTACGCCTGTCTGAGACGGAAATAAAGCTACCGGGCACTGCGGCGCTGTCCAAACTGGCAGTGTCAATCCTGTAAGGCGCTCGGAGTTACCATAGGGTGAGCTTCCCTGGTAGATCTCGATTTTCTTCCCATGTTTATTGCCATGTAAGGCGGGTAGTAATGTCTTGTCCGTATAATATTAAAACTATATATATATATATATCACCATAATCATCCAAACATTGGAAGCTCAGAGAGATTAATGGCATTTTTAGCAAGGAAATTGGCAAATACGTAAGTCAATATGCGTATAAGTTTGTTATCGAGAGAAGAACAGCAACTCTGGGTAGACTTAGGGAACTCAAAAAATAAGCAAAAAAAAAAAAAAAA
>JAJMAB010000039.1:0-138652 GCA_030564825.1 Ogataea sithepensis | reverse complement strand
GGGGGGTGTGTATTCTGTCGCTGCTCTCACAATTTCCAAACGTTAGTTTAAGACTCTAAAATATATATAATATTAGGATGGATCCATCAACGGGAATTCTTCGAAGGCTACGCGGACAGCGGGCGTCGGGCGGCCTGGGCGCGCGTGTGGCTGGCTACGCTACCCGATTGGGCAGCGGTTGCGTACCTGTTGCTGTGTACAGTATGTATATATATATTATATATATTATATTCTTCATATGGGATCGTGGGTTTATATTAACATTGTCTATAGGTTTGATCAACAAATTTGAATTGCCTATACACCAATTTGCTAGTTGGTCTGTTTATCCACCGTTTGCCATTGGCCAGGTATGTAGAGGTCTTGAGTTACTCGGTTTGCCTTAAGGAATTGTAACAATCTTTTAAATTTGTATCCTAGCTCCGGGTGGATCCCCCGGCGGTTTAAACACTGGGCGAATCTCTTTTGGCTGCGAGGAGGAATCGAACCGAGCCAGTTTTGCATTCCGATGGGGCAGGCGCCGCTTTGGGGGATTCTTTTTCCATGGGTTCCTGGTGAAGATGCATAGATTTTGCAGCTTCTTCGTTTGAACTCTGGTGTTCTTTGCCAACAGACAAAGACTCAGCAACATTCTGCTATTCATTGATTTAACCAAGCCCCATCAGCCACCCGATAAGAACCACTTTGATTAACTGGCAGTGTATACGACGCATAATCCGATTTCATTTTCATTTGCAGTTTTGTATATATATCTATAGAGAGGAAAAAAAAAATGACCCATTAACCCTTTTTAAAAGTTGGAATCTGTTCGAAACCAATCCACCAACTCTATCAACTTTGCTCATCATCAGATAGTTCGTCCTCGTCTTCGTTCGATAACCTCACAAAGTTGGGCAAGTTGTCCGGGTCGACTCGTAGTACTGGCTTGAACAACTCTATAAATTCCATATCTCCTTCACCCTTTTCCCTTGCAAACTTCGCATACTCATCAAATATACCAGATAACGACCAGCCTTGGAGAAATTTTCTTATTAACCCGACTAGTACTCCCACTCTATGTTTACCTTTGTTGGAATGGATCAAGATCGGGTAGTTTGATCGGTTCAACAAGAGATTCAACACCGTATTTAAAGCCACTTCATCATTGAACTGATGCTGAGTACCAAACGATGATGGAGGCTTCATTTTGAAGTATCGGAACGAAATGGTTTTCTTAGAATGGATCCATTTGTAATATTCGTAATTGTCGGTCTTGTCTCCCAAGTAGATAATAGTCTTAAGGTTGAGCGTCTCCAAATAGGAGAAATTGTTCGGCTGTGGATGACCGGATCTGAATAAGTTAGATTCTACAGTAGAAAAATTGATAGGCGGCACGTAGTGTGGTTTCTCATCCTTGATCTTTAAAGAGGTGTAAGTGTGGTGTTGCTGGTACTGGTACACCATAGAATCGTTTTGCTGTTGGTCATCCCCATTGTAGAGAGATATGTTGGATAGCCTTGACGTTGCTAGATCCGGATTTATCATTTCCTCGTTTTGTAAAGACGTCGAAGCCAGTATGGGAGACGGCTTATCCAATTCATCTTCCAACTTCTGCTCCAGCTCGTTCAAATGTGACTCGGCTTCGTAAGATCCACCCTTAACCAAAGAATCGCTACGTATCAAGGGCCTGATCGGCGTTCCATTGCCTATACCCATGCTATTGTTGTTGCTGCTGCTCATTCTTCTGGACGACAGCGATAATTGGGAGTCTGATGCTTGGGACCTAAGGTGGTGCTTTCTCGCATCATACTGCCGTAGTTGGTCGAGTAACTGGTCGCCCTGCGATATCATCTTGGTGTTTTCTTTGGATTAGCAGAATGAAACCAAATAAAGCCACTCTAAAGTAAACTGACAAACGGATACGTTATAAAAAAGTCGATTTTATGAGGAGCCAGTAAAAAGTCAACAGTTACACCAGCCAGATTAAAACCATCTATGAGATCGCCAAAACGGTTCAATTTTGGGCTGCTCGAATGGAGCACAAAACCCGTGCACGCCGGAGACGTCGTCGTGTTTTGTTTTGTTCTCACGTCTTTTCGATCCCATGTTCTCGAAGGCCTCTGGCGTACGCTGGTTGTTAACAGCACCTCCTTCTTCTTCTTCTCTTTCTTATGCTCTGGTATTCACTTGTCTGCTCGTATACCAGACTGCTTGTATCAATTGGTTGGTCGTTGGCAAAGGACTCTCGCTCGTTCCGAAGCACCGTGTGTGCACAACCTCTTAGCGTTTCAAATTTCAGCTCATCTTTCCCCAACATTATTGTTTAGATCGTGTTTGTTCTGTTATTGATCCGTCCGATCTCACATCCCCACCTCCACCCAATTGCATTTATCCCTAATTTCAGCATCCTTTATACACTCCAAATTTTAAGAAGAAGTTAGAATAAGCTTGTCTTCTTCAAAGATTAATTTAATAATATTCTAGCATAAATAAAATTACAGCATTAGAACATTGCTTTCCATGTTATCAACTAGATTCCTGTTCACGTTCATCCTTTTCATCGGATCTTCGCTTGCTTTCAGCTTGGATCTAAGCAGAATACTGAGCCTTCCATGGGAACGCAAATATTACAAGAACGGTGATAAAGTGGAACTTCTTGTCAATACGGTAGAGTCCGAGAACAAGCAATACCCATACCATTATTATAGCCTACCGTTCGTTTGTCCACCAACCGAAAATGCCAAACCTGTGCACTTGTCTCTAGGCGAAGTGTTAAACGGTGACAGATTTTGGCAGAGTGATTACCAATTGCTTTTTGAACACGATGAACCTTGCAGAAGATTATGTGACAGAATCATATCTCCTAACGGTATTAGGGTTGCCGACGACTTGATAAGAAACAACTACATGGTTGAATGGAGAATCGATGGTTTGCCTGGTGCTACCACCTTTATTAAGCCAAAGACCAAGAAAGAAAACCACAAAAAATACTACGTTGCCGGTTTTCCCCTGGGATTTGTCGATAATGATATCGCTTATCTGCACAACCACTTTATGATGGTAATCAGATGGCACAAGGAGTCCGGTGATCCAAACAAGAAGACAATCGTTGGGTTTGAAATCTATCCTAAATCCGTAAGTGATTATCACTGTCCTGGTGCTGCCAAAAACTTTGCCAACTTACCCCTGATTCCTAATGGAAATGAAAAGATGTTGGCTAGTTTCACCTACTCTGTTTATTGGAGAGAAGAAGTGGATGTTAACTACGATAGCAGATGGAACATGTACCAGGCCCCTGGTACGCATCCAAACGATGGTAGGATGCATTGGCTGGCTATTATCAACTCTCTCTTGTTGGTCTCGTTCTTATCGTTGGTGGTCGCAGTTGTGTTTTTCAGAACTTTGAATATCGACTTCAAATCCACAGAATACTTGGCTGCCGAATTTGATAACCTCGTTGGTGCTTCGGATGAGAAGCTAAACAATGGTTGGAGATCGATCAGCAATGAAGTGTTTGTTCAGCCAGCTTTACCATTATTGTTATCTGTTATTGGTGGGTCCGGAATTCAGTTGTCGTTTACCATGTTTGGCCTTTCCATCTTGTGTTCATCAGGGATCTCAGATCCAGACACGACCATCATTTCTACGATACTTGGATTGTTTGTTACAGCAGGATTCTTTGCTGGTTTTGCAGGTGTTCAATTCTATAAGAATTTCAGTTACGAACAGAGATTCACGTGGAGACGCGTCGCATTTTTATCAGCCTCTTTGTTAACTGGATTTGTCTTGTTTATCATTGTTGTTGTCAATATAATTGTTTCACTCAAGGATACGTCGTTATCTTCGAGATCGTTACCGTTTGGAACCATCGTGGCCTTGATCTTCATATACGTGTTACTAGAAATTCCGTTAGGTTTGCTAGGTGGTTACGTCGGAAGCAAAACCAACATTATGGACAGACTTCTGTCTAGAAGGGCAGGTACCATGGCACCACCCGTGTCAAGAGATTCAAGAAAGCTCATTCCTGCTCAACCTTTCTACAACAAGATGAGGTATTCATTACCAATATTGGGATTTTTCCCATTTGGTATCATCTTTGTTGAGATGTTGTTCTTGTTCAAGACTCTGTATGTCGAGAAGCTATCATTTTACCACATGTATGGTTTCCTGTCATTTACAGCATTCTTGCTGTTTATTGTCATACTGGAGATTTCCATTATCTCAACTTATTTGAGATTGAATGCTGGAGACTACTACAACTGGCAATGGAAATCATTCATCACCAGTTTCGGTGGGTTATTCCTGTATTTGGCAATTTATACCGTGTATTACCTATTTGCGAAGATGAAAGTGATTGATTTCGTGTCCGCTTTGTTGTATTTGGTTTATTCGTTTTTGATCAACTTTTTAATTTCTGTTGCATGCGGTGCTATCGGTCTCTTCAGTTCGACAGTTTTCGTTAACAAGATTTATTCTTCCATAAAGAAAGATTGAAGGAATTTTTGAAGACAAAGATAAAAAAAGGGAACTTAAACAAGAAGAATAATATAGCTGATTTCACAATATATAGTCCCATGAAATTCTTTCTTACAATGTTTCTCGTCGTAGTTTTTTATCTTTCTTCATCTTTTGCCATTTCTTGTCTTGTCTACTATTCTATTCGATTACAAAGTGTTTCTTTAGTTATTTTTTTGTGTTGTTGATTTCTATTAATATGTTAATTTTCTTTATGTCTTTCTATATAAACATTATGTTTTTTGCACTTGCTAACAATAATACCATAAAAGCTTGAAAATGTTATAGACACAGATTACGCCTATTAGTCGTAATATTTTTCTATTAGGCTTGCTACATCCGTTGTTTAAGATTGAAAATTTCGATGGATTCTTTTAATTACCTCTTATATAGGTTGATTGATGCTGATATTTTGATCCATTGATATAGTTAAATGTAGGAAAATGATTTGTTGACCCAGGTGTCCTATGGCGGGCGCCTTTCAAGACTTCTTTTAATTCGATAAGGATCTTTTGATGCTTCCTTGTTAGTAATATTTTATAACAATTTTGCGCTTATATATATACCCTCTCTTCGTAGAACAAGCTTGCTTATTAAACATAAACACCAGCTCCTTTGTTCAGTGAGTTTAGTCAGTTGGATGGTTTACCTGCCATGAAACAGTGTAGGAACATCAGCTACATTTCTACTTCAAATTGTTATTATAGTAAAAAAAAAAGTAATATTCACATTTAAAATACACAAGGAAGACACTGAAAGTACAAAAACAAGAATACATCAAAATAAATAATACATTTGTCACACATCCGTTAACATGTAGTAATCCTGAACAAGTTAATAACGTCGTTCTTCAAACCTCTATAGAAATGGAAATCATCAATGAGGAAGCCATCAGTAAGGCTACCACCTTGCGACTGGTCGCTCAACACGGAACCAGAGTAGAAGCTGCCCGTTCCTAAACCTAGCCAGCCTTCATCTTGTTCCTCATCTTGTGTGGCTTCTAGCATTAGGGACGAGAATGAAGGGTGTCTCCCAAACATTGAGTGTTTGGACTCCTCCTGCGGTTGGTGGTTGTGTTGTTGTTGCTGTTGCGTTGCTTCCCCGGAGACAGCTTCCGAAAATGGATCGTTTTCGGGAGTTGTTTTCGTCGAATTGGCTAGCTTGATTATCGAAGAATTGTCGTTCTGCAATGCAGTCTGCAATCTGTATATCAACTGTTTTATTATTGCCTCAGCTTCTTCATCCCTTTGCTTTTGCTGCTCCCGCAACTTCTGCTGCTGCTGCTGCTGCTGCTGTTCTTGGTGATATGAAGCAGAAGAAGATGAATTTGGGTCGGAATTATCACTGCCCTCATAGAGACGACCGTTGTTGTCCCCGGTAACTAGCGATGTTACCTCACCAGTATTGAGCGTTATCGAGCTGTACGTTGTCAATCCTGATGGTGCATATAAAGGAGTAGTGAGAACCGAACCATCATTGCTGTCTAGTATACTTTCTGAAGAAGTTGAAGCCGGTTGCTGAGATGACTCTCTAAAACGCCGAAAGTCGTTTGAGTTGGAGGACAATGACAACTCTGTTTTGAAACTGCTCTTTGATGGCTTAGAATTACCATAGAACGAGCGAGGGAACGATGTGGTTGTTGACGATGCAAGACGCATGGTTCGTGGTGCAACTTCAGCACATGACACTGAAGTATACTGTTGTTCCCCTTGAACTTTTTCATCTTGCTGCCGATCTGCAGAGATCGGTTGATATTCTTGTGGAAGCTTCCCCTGCTCTTGCTGTAAAATTACCATCTCGTGCTCGCTCTGTTGAGTGTACGCATGACTTTGTTGTTCTGATGATCTCTGCTGATTTAAGAGCTTTTGTGCTTGCTGCACATCTTTAAATTGTTGGCATGACTGTGGCTGGTGACCTTGGTATTGAAGACTGCTTTCACTGTTTGATGGATTCCCCAAATTATTACTTATGTTAGAATCAGTGTGGAACGGTTGCGGAATGGTAAACACCTTATTTGGTAGCGTCTCTAGGTAGCTATCGATGACTGCTAAATTCAAGTTGTATTTCATCTTGATCAGTAGCCAAATATCAGTAACAAGGCTGATCAACTTGTTTAAACTTGATAGCTTGCCTTGCCAATTATTTCTAAACAATGTAATTGTCGATTCAATCAAGTGGATCTTCAAGTTGATATCGACGTTGAAGGTAGAACAATCGTTCATTCGATCCTGAAGTGATCCTGGGGGTTGTATCTTGAATTGGCCGGCGCCGCTGTTCAAATTAGTTACCAATATCGTCAATAGCAAGATAAGTTCATCAATAGGAATAAAATTCTTCAGTTGCCAGTTGAACTTGTTCATGGATGGTTGCGATAGTTCTATAAAAACGCTGATGTAGTGAAGCAACGCAGGGAGCAAATTGGAAGTCAAGTCGGTATAGTGGTAGTTGAGCTTGTTTGGCACCATCATGAAATTTAGGTTGTAACTTGGGAAATCATTCGACGTCATCAGATATGGGACGACCAATATTTTCTTTTGTAACATTATCAAAGCCTTGTCACTTAAGAGGCTCAACATTAACGTGCAATAATTTATCAAATTCAAATGTCTGTCTATTGTGATTCCATCGATTGGATACTGATCACACTCCTTTTTCAATCTAAACTCTCTCTCAATTTTCTCAAGATTCTTGGTTGACGAATAACATGAAATGTATAAGTCATTTATTTTGAACTTCAGGTTGTTTATATCCTCGCTTTTTAGCTGAAGGTTTAATCCATTCGACAGTTTGACCAAATCATTAACCACTAAACTAAACCTAAAGTTCGAGTTTAAATAGCATATACCGTAGTTCGTCGTGGTAATATCGCTCAGCTTGCTGCCCATGGATCTTTCAAGTAAGTTTTCCATTGGCAATGCGGTATCAAACTCACTCAATTTGATTATCGGTGAAAGATTCAAAAAGAATGATACCAGATTATCCAGCCGAAATATCTGCCACCACACAATTCTTCTTGCTTGTACAATTCTTTGATCTTTCAAGTTGTGAAACACAACTGGATCCCTATTTAACTGATAAAATTGACAAATTCTTAAAATCTTGACGATATTGATTAGAGATTTTCCATTTTTCAAGTTGGAAATAGATTGTAGCAGAATGTTCATCTGTAGCGTCGACAACGACATAGTTTTAGGATTATTGAGACTCTTGCTATTTGACTTGTTGAAAACTTTAAAATATTTGTTCACCTCACTCTTTAGAAGATTAATCTCTGATGAAGGTAGCTGGTAAGTTTCGGAGGCTGCAGATGTATAGTACATGACAAACAACAGCGAGCAGAATTCATACAAGTTGCTCGGATTCAATAGACAGGTTGATTTGTTATACCAATATAAGAAATCATTAATTTCGTTTGGGCAGGGTATTAGATCCCTATAGTAAAAGTAATACTGAAAGAGTTTCTCCAAATTATGTTGTAAAAATAAACCGCAGTACCAAAACTCATCATACTTCTTCTGAAAGGAGTCAATGTCTATTATAGGTAACACTGAATGAATGCTTGTTTTAAAGTTAATCAAAAGTTCGTCAGATCTATCTTTGCTGGGCATGTTGTCTATTATAAGTTCGAACTTTTTCACGTACTCGTTGGTGTAATATCTAATCTCCCGTATCATCTCCTCCTGTTGTGCCTGTTGCTGTTCGGATTGTATCTCTTTGTCTTCCGCAGTCTGTTTTTCAAGTACCAATCTATTGAGTACATATTCTTCATCTGAATCATTATCGGAGTCATTATTCTCCTCGCGAACATTTGTCGCACTAAGCTGATGTTGATCTTCAAAAATGCCTCCCCTCTCATTGCCTTGTCCCATTGTGACTTCTTGTTCTTCGTGACCCGGTTGCGAGACTGACAAGATCGGGAGTGATAAGGACTTGGACAAAATAGCTGGCGCCTCATTTAAAATTTCAGTTTCGTCCTTGCTGTGTGAATTCTGTTGTTGATGTTTTGGCTGCCGCAGTTGTCTCTCTTGATTTTCCTTCTTAGCTGGATTTTGTTGTTGTCTGACATAGATCGGTCTTTTCCCTACCACAAGCTTAGGGTCAACAGGTTTGGTTGTCAGTTCCATAACATCTAACTCCCCATTCTTCTTTAGGTTCTTTTTCTTATCGTTCACAAAATATTGACAAGCCTGCATAATTTCATCTTGTTTAGCGGGGTTCTTTCCAGCCAGACGTTCACAATTTAAGCAGACAGGTTTTTCCCTGGCACATTTGATTTTCCGTTGATGGCAAGGAATACAACTTAAGATCTTTCTCTGTCTTACCTTCTGAATCTTGTAAACCTTACCACTCTCTAGTATTAATGAATTGGTAGGGTGAACGTTTGGTAAAGCACTCTTTGTTCGATGGGGTGCTTGAGTGGATGATGGGGTGGAGGAACCCTGACTCGCAGAGCTTGATCTGGGCATGATGTTTTGGAGGGGGTATTATATCTGTGAAACGGCCCTTGAAGCGTACGGTGGGGTGAAGCAGGTTAAAATATTGCTAGAAGTATTTAACAACGTTGGTAGTAAAAGGAAACGAATGAATGCTTGGATAATGAAGACTCTGAAGATTGTCAGATCTGTAGGGTGGTGGATTTCTGCTAGTAAGCGAATCGTCGTGGGAGACCGTGCAAACAGCCAGGGCGGTCCGAGGGGAAACCGAGGTGGGTTAGCTCGGAGTCGCATGGCAGTGCAGTGCCAGCCTGCCGGCACTACCTAGTACCAGCAGCGGGCAGCGGGAGGAACCTGTAAGCAGGGTTGGAAAGAAGATTCGAACCCCAGCTGGGCACACGGCCAAACGCACGCACCCCCTCCCCCTCCCAATGTCCACACCCATGGCAAGCATATACCAGTGCGCGAAGCCGGCGGCGCATCCCACCGAGGGTGCTATTATTATTAACTGTGAGAGTGATTATTGAGGCATCTTCTAAGCTGTCGCTGGACAAATGCCGCGCACGGAAAATCATCTGAAAGAAAATCTTTGTGTCACTTAGTTATATAGCTATAAGCCGCCTGAATCTCCTTCCCAACTTCTTTGGGTTATAACGGAGGGTTCCCATCAGATTTATCCATATATAGATCTATTCTGTTATAAAATTCCCACCTAACTCTAGCTTTGAAGTTTTGAAATTTGTTAACAGGGGAACTGGCAGCGTTGTGTTTCTCAACCAGTGTTCTAGTCACCATTGGTATGGGAATTCGAGATCGGACTAGAACGTGGGGTGTCGGACTCTCTGAGGGGTGAAGTCCGGGTGCAGATAGGGTGTGGGGTGGGGCAAGAAGAAGGATCTTCGCGAAGTGGGGGAGGGGGTGAGCTTTCGTGTGAGGTAGACGGTTGGTGGAGCGTGGTAAGAATTTATTTCGATCCTGTCCCTCTCTCCGTGTCTCTGTGCATTTCGAATCCTTGATCCCTCGTTGAACTTCGGAAGGCTTCACATCTCTATCAATCCTTATTTTCTACACTCGGTTGTCAAATTTACTGTCCGGTGAAGTGTAGTGTTGACCAGCTGATTCCGATTTAAAACTTTCTCGCTTCCTGTGCTGAGTATCAACTTCTTAGGATTAACTCTAGTTTACACTATATATAATTACAGTGAAAACAAAAAGCTTCTGTCATTAATGTCACGGGTGGATAGGGCCACCTCTATACTATTTCCTATATAGTATGCGATTTTTGAGTTTGGTGGATCGCGCATAAGCTACGCGTCTTGTTTACTTCCTACGCGTTTTCGAATTTTGCTTCCCATAAGTGTGCTACTTGGAATCCTACTTTCTTTAAGCTGGAAGTTTCAACACATCTAGAAGACAAAGATATAAACAAACAACCAGTTATACGTTTTATTTACTATGCCGTCCCTGGCAGATGATAACAACTTTGAAAGTTCCAGTGCTATAGGAAGTCCGTCCGAACAAACACCAGAACCATCCTCACAAATTAATCCAGGCGTGTCCTCTCCACCACAAATGGCAACTACAGTCTTACCAGGAGATACGCAATTAGAAAACATATTTGGTTATGATTCTTCAATGGTTAGAGTTGTCAAGTCTAGTGTAAATGATAACAACAACAACGAACCTGTAATGCTCGACGCCAGTGAAGATGGCAAGCTAAATTCGACACATGGCGAAACAAAGATCTACAAGCCCTCTGCCGCTGACATGAGTCACTACTACGACAATTTTTTACCATTCAAATCTATTTTTCAATGGTTGAACCATTCTCCAGCGCCTCAAAAGGATTTTACAATGAGAGAATTTGCATTTGAATACAAATCCGGTGCATACCATCGTTACAACTCCTTCAGTTCCGTTGGTGAATTTAAAGCTACAGTTATCAAAGCAGTACCAACTAGATTTGAAATTGGTGCAGTTTACCCAGTTCAACCCAAGCTTAGAAAAACTGTCTCCAAAGCTATGATGAAACCCTTAATGAAAGAGTTTGTTTTGGATATCGATTTAACTGATTACGATGACGTTAGAACGTGCTGTTCAGGAACCGCCATTTGCCATAAATGTTGGAAATTTATCACTCTAGCCATTAAGATTGTCGACCTAGCATTGAAGGACGATTTTGGATTCACGCATATGATATGGGTCTTCTCTGGTAGAAGAGGTGTCCATTGTTGGATCAGTGATTATAGAGCTAGAATCTTAAACGAACATGAGAGAAGATCAATCGTTGAATATTTGGATGTACTAAACGTTAAATCAAAGAAAAGCATGACCCTAAGAAAACCTTACCACCCTCATGTTGACAGATCCTTTGATATTCTACGGGATCAGTTTATCGATGTGATAATAAGGGAACAAGACCCTTGGAAGCTGAGTGACCGTTGTGACGACTTGGCAAGATCCGTACCAGATTACAAACTGACGTCATCTCTAATTAGATATTGGAAAGAAAATCCAAATCGATCTAGTGCAGACAAATGGAGAGATGTTGATACGTTCTATCATAAGATGAATATCAAATCGTTTGATATTCAGGACTGGAAAAGAGAAATGATTTTGAAAACAATGTATCCAAGATTGGATGTGGAAGTGTCGCGTCAAATGAACCACTTGTTGAAATCACCATTCTGTGTTCACCCAGGAACAGGTAACGTCTGTGTCCCATTCGATCCAACCATAAAAGAATTTGACCCGTTCGAGGATGCACCAAACCTAAAGAAAGTGTTTGATGAAGACGAGAGCAACTGGGAGAATACCTCCTTGAAGCCAAGCATCGACTTGTTCAATAAATTTGTTGCTGACTTGATGAAGGACGAAATTAGATCTAAAAGAATACGAGATGATGATGATAAGGAGAACAGTTTACAATTCTGAACTCTAGAGTTACCCTTCTCTCTCCATCTTTTATTTATTCCTCGGTATATAGTTCCGCTTGGCTTTTTTCACATGCAGCTGCCATGTTGTATTTCACGCATTTATATTTAATTTCTGTCTACTGTGTTTTTTTCCATCTTTTTTTGTAGTCTCTTTCAATATTCCGCTTTATGCCATCAAGAACCGATTGTTTACCAATTGCTAACCTCTATTGTAATCTGTCGTAGGTACTCCTCACTTTCCTCCTATGACATAATAGCTCAGCTCTTAAATAGGGCATCGATCTTTCTTCGCTATGAGCTACCGCACGCAGACACCTTCCATTAAGAGCGAAGTTTCACTCCGAGCTCCGTCGCTCCCAGCTCCCCTCCAGGTGCGATGAGCTGGAGCTCCCGTCCCATGCATACTCTGACCGTTGGAGCTGTCAAACAATGCAGGGAATATGCTAACAGGTCCCCCTTCGATAAGGCATGGACATTGTTTGGCCTTTAGAGCTGTTAAAGGCAAGAATCACCATATCCCTTGTGCTTTACGGTAGTGTTGTCATCTTTGGACTTGTCATTCCCTAGTTTGTTGGATTCGACAGTCCCGTTAATCCCCGCTCGGAATCAAGACGTAACTACCTTTGTGAGAGATATATAAATACTGCTTTCAATCCCCTCGTTTGTTTTTTCCTTATCCAATCCCTAATCTTCTTTATCTTACATATACTACAACAACAAGAGAAAAATAATTATATATTCGAGACTACGCTCGCACACTTTAGGCGCTCATAAATAAACCAAGCAAAAAAAGGTACCATCAAAAATAAACACCTAATTTTTAAATGACTATACAAGATCCAATGTCTGACGTTCAATACAACTATTTCCCAAAGAAGAAGGCTACAGTTATACAGGCTCCATTCAGTGGAGGTCAAGGTAAAGGCGGTGTCGAATTTGGTCCTGAAAAGCTAAACGAGTTTGGTCTATTAAGCAACATAGAAGAATTAGACTGGGAATACACTGTTGAAAATCCATTAAAGGATTTAAATTTAGAGAAGTTAAAGCAAAACTCAGATGATCTTTACAACAATTGTAAGAGACCACACATGGTGAGTGAATGCTGTAAGCTGATCTATGATTCCGTTAAAAAAGCACACGATAAGCACACACTACCAATTACAGTTGGTGGTGATCACTCCATTGGTATGTCTACAATTCTGGCATTTATTAATGCTCACCCAGACGGTGCTATTTTATGGATTGATGCCCATGCAGACATCAACACACCATCGACCACCGAATCCGGTAACTTGCATGGTTGCCCAGTTGCATTTGCCATGGGTCTTGATGAGGAAGCATGGCCACCTCATTTCAACTGGATCAAGGATGTTAAGCACAAAGTGAAACCAAGCCAAATTGCATACATCGGTTTAAGAGATGTGGACAAAGGTGAAAAGAAAATTTTAAAAGATCTTGGTATTGCTGCTTACTCCATGTACCACGTGGACAAGTTTGGTATCAATGAAGTGGTTAAGATGGCATTGAAGAGAGTTGATCCAAACGGAAATGCTCCTATTCATGTCAGTTACGATGTTGATGCCATGGATCCAATGTTTGTTGCTGCTACTGGTACACCAGTTAGAGGTGGTTTGTCTTTAAGAGAAGGTTTGTTTATTGTCGAAGAGGTTGCTGCTCAAGGTAACTTGTGTGGTTTAGATATCGTCGAAGTCAACCCTTCTTTAGCAGCCAACGATGGGCATGTCGTTGATACCGTCAACGCTGGTTTGTCTATCTTGAGATGTGCTTTGGGTGAAACTATCTTGTAAATTAAGGAGAATCTATTTATAAAAAAAAGTATTGGATTCTCTTATTTGTTCATTGACTTATATTTATACGTATATCTAACGTCTATATTTTATTTCCTAAGCGTGACAGGAATGATATGATTGTCTAATCAATTTTGATCGTTGATAATATATATTTTGCATTCTACAAATTCTTTTGTAATACATTAAGCAGTGAGGGAGTATAGTGCGCATATGCTACAAATATAAGTCGTGTCTCGCTTAAATCACTCAGAAGCATCCTCCGGCATCGGCGCGTGATCGGTGAAAAATTGGGATTGTGCGGGTCCAGGCAGATTTACTTTTCGAGCCTACATGAATGGGTTAGTCATTTCTCTACAGATGGAACAAATTATCATGCTTCTTCCACCATTTGGAGAGTTTTATTCCAGATATTATACTATCCTATATTTGATCATGTCCGCAGAAGAGGTGAAAAAAGAACCACCACCAAGATATGCAGGTTTCCTTGCTGGTGTCTTTTCGGGAGTTATGAAAAATGCCGTTGGACATCCTTTTGATTCGGTTAAAGTTAGATTGCAAACCTCAGAAGGGAGATTCAATGGCCCTTTGGACTGTACCATCAAGACAATTAGAAATGAAGGTATCCGGGGTTTGTATAAAGGTTTTACACCACCACTTGTTGGTTGGGTGCTGATGGACTCGGTCATGTTGGGGTCCTTACATGTTTATAGAAGATTTGTCAAGGAAAACTTCTATCCTGATGAAAAGAAACTACCGTTATTTGGTCACTGTGTGGCTGGATTGGGTTCTGGATTGACCGTTTCTTTTGTTGCTGCCCCTATCGAACAACTAAAAGCCAGATTACAAATTCAGTACGATGCTAAATCAAAGATCTATGCTGGACCAATTGATTGTTTGGTAAAGTTGGTGAAGCACGATGGATTAAGAACCATATACAAGGGATTGATTCCAACAATGATTTTCAGATCAAATTTTATCATCTGGTGGGGGTCTTATGAGGTTATTACTAACTGGTTCCAAGAGCACACAAAGATGAACAACGCCTCTATCAATTTCTGGGCTGGTGGTTTATCTGCAACCTGCTTCTGGATCACTGCATATCCCGCAGACGTTGTCAAAAATGTCATCATGATTGATAATGTTGAGAACCCAAGATTTAAGAAATATTCAGATGCTGTCAAATATGTGTATAATGAGAAGGGTGGTCTACGTGGGTTCACTAGAGGGTTCGTTCCTAGTATACTTAGAAGTTTCCCTGCTAACGCTGCAGCATTAGCTTGTTTTGAAGCTGTTATGAGATTGTTCCACTAGAATATTTAGACTAAAAAAACTGGGAAGCAAAAAAAATGGAAATAGAATAAAAACGATTACAAAAAGGACCCGACCGACGAATAGAGGGTTATTCACGATGTTTCAACGCCAAACAAGCATAATCAGATTGAAAACAATTCCAGCGTGTGGTATCCTTTTCATGGCATATCCAATAAAGATTCCTAAAACACTTAATGATATATATAGCTAGATATGATTTGATTTTCAGTTTATAAGTTTTCTGTATCGTACTGTAATCCTTGATGTATAAATTTCGGGTCGACCAGATTGCAGATAGCAGATCGCATCTCATTGATTTTCTTCCGGATTTAATAGGTAGTGAATTTACCAATTATTTTGTCTGCGATGGTTTATCCCCAATTCTTAAGAGAACGGGGGTTGAGCGGTAACTAATTAATTAACTAAATTCTTGTTTAATTAATTGGTTTTGGTTTCAAACTATTGCTATTTAAGTACAAGGTTTTATTCCGATTTTTTTAGTATCAGTCACTTTTGGTTTCACGATAAAGATATATTTCTGGAAGTTTCCGTCCTAAAGATGATACTCCATTTGACTTTTTTGGTGCTCTTGGTAGCACAGATATCCTATACCACAGCGGCTGTTTTACGGTCTAACACAACCGAAGAACCCATTGCTCCACTTGAAGATTCATTTGAAACAACTCCAGTTGCAAGCATTCAACCAAAATGCTTTAAACAAAGTTATCAAATCAATGCTGCAGGTGACATGAGGGATCTGTCAGACTGCTCTATCATTTCAGGTGATATCTTGATCAAGGGATTTGACGATAGCGTTTTGGATTTAGGTGCGATTTCACATATTAAGGGATCTCTCAAAGTCCAAAATGCCAGTAGTCTTCTCAGAATTGAAGGGGTTGAATTAAACACTATTGAAGGAACATTTGAACTCAACACTTTAACGTCTTTAACTTCAATTTCCTTTCCAAAGCTAGAGAGCATTAATACAATCGAATGGAAAGTTTTGCCAATTTTAAGTATGGTTAATTTGGACAAAGGAATCAAGCATATAAACTCTGTGATCATGTCCGATACATCTTTAACAGGTTTTGGCGGTTTCAACGTGGAGTCTTTAAAAGTGTTGAACATCAACAATAATAGATTTTTAGAGAGAATCGAATCATCTGTCAAAGAAGTTACCGAGAGCTTATTAATTTCAGCAAATGCAAGAGGATTACAAGTTTCCTTGCCAAATTTATCTTGGGTGAAATCAATTACAATCAAAGATACAAGCAACTTGAACCTTAACAGTTTACAGATAGTCGAAAATTCAGCCCAGTTTATCAATAACAGAATGTCAGAATTGAAGATGCCTAAGCTAAAATCAGCTGGAAGTACCCTAAGTATTATTAATAACCCAAACTTGGAGAAGTTAGAGTTCCCAGCATTAGCTGAAATTGGCGGGGGATTAATGATCATTGATAACGATCACATTAACAAAATTGACTTTTTGTCTTCTCTAAAAACTGTTGGTGGTGCGATTGAATTTCAAGGTAATATTGATGAGAGTCAAATGGATCAGTTGAGAATCGTCAAAGGTAGTGCTATCATGAAATCATCCTCATCTAACTTTGACTGTGGCAAATGGATCAAGAACGAGGTAAGTGGCGTCGTTAGAGGTGGAAAAATTGAATGCGGTTCTGGCGATTCTAGTGTTACCGAAGTTCTTTTGGTTGACGAGGCTGGTGACATCACAAGAGGTACCCCTGGTGTTAACTCCCGTTTAACAGAGAAACAAGCCGATGTTCAAAGCGCTTCCTCTCGGTCAAACATTTCAAGATTCTGTTTGTTGGTTTGTCTATCTGCTTCCACAGCAATTTTGCTACTTTTCTAGCTAAAAGCACTTCCAACCGGTTTTATAGTTGATTAATTTATCTCGCTTATAATAAAACTTAAAAATGACTTAAGCTAATTACTAGACATGTTTGTTTTAATACACATAGGACCTATCTTGCAACCAACTTAAAAAAAAAGAGAAAACAGACAAATTTTTAAAGCATTTTGACACATAAGCCTCATTTCACAAAGCATTCACAAGCAATCACTAATTTAAAAACGCTGGAGGTACAAGCGTGCCAATTAGGGAGGTTTATCCATTTATGCTCTTCCAGCGTCCACCAGCTGCTGGATCTGATCGACAATAATTTGCTCAAACTTATTGAGAGTGACTCCCAATACGGACTTTGTTCTTTCATTATTAAATGCAGGTGGGGCAACCTTTTCCTTGGGATCGGTTTTTGGTAGAAGAGATTCGTACTTAGGGAAGTATTCTTTAATGATGGAAATAGCTTTTGTGTACGTGAACCCATCATTACTGGCAATAAATCGTTGCCCTTGAGCTTTATCCAATTCAAATGCTAAAATATGCGTCTTGGCAACGTCTCTCACGTCAACTACTGTTGAAGCAATTGAATCAACTGGATCGGCTGGGGAAAGTTTGAGTAAATTGTTAAAAAACTCCGCAGAAGAAGCGAGAACACCGTCTTTAGCGTCTTCAAAATAAGCATGAGGACCGGCGGTCAAAGCTGGAGCTACAGTAGTCAATGTAAAGTTTGGTTTCTCCTCCTTCACAAACTTCCATGCCTCCTGCTCTTCAAATTTCTTGGAAGCAATGTATCCTTTCACAGGATCTTTTGCACCTTCCTCGATACTGATTGGATTCCAGTCATCTTCTGTATAAGGACCTCCAACAATACTGATACCATCAAATTGAGCAATAGCAGCAACAGAAGAAGTCAAAACTACTCTTCTGATTTGTGGAGCATATTCTTTTATTGACTTCAATAACTCTTTAACACCGTTGATGGCTGGTAAAATTGTACTGTTTAACGGATCAGCAACGCTAAAATCAATAGGAGAAGCTGTATGCAACAAAACTGTAATTTGTGAATGCTTTTTAAAGATATTTACATAAACATCCTTTTCATCGATGTTTGAAACCACTTCGTAAGAGAAATTTTCACTGTTGGTTAAATATGACAACCGTTCACCTTTGGCAACAGATCTAACTGTGCCAATAACCTTGTAACCTTTCTCTAAAGCTTGTTTGACTGTGTGTTTAGCAATATAGCCGTTAGCACCTGTAATCAAAATTGTTGGCTTCTCCGACATGTTGTTTTTCTTCGATCTATGGTCTTGTTTAAATGAACCAGGGTGCCTAATACATTGACAGTTCCAAGGGGTGGGGGCATGCTACCCCTTTTTATACGATTTTCTGTTTGCAAGGGGCAAACAAAAACTCATACAAAATTAAGCTGTACCAATCTGTTCATGGGACTATTGCGAATTCCTGGTTGTCATTGCCCTTAGTCAATTGGTTAATGGACGGAATTCAGAAATTTGATGCATCGAAGAAATAGGGAGCGGACTCAAAGTATATATAAACTCCGGTTCGTACAGCAAAAGATTACTAAACATTAATTCAAAGCCCGGTTTCAAGACAACATCATATCCACCTGTGTATGTAATATGAATGTATGTGAATTTGAGTATATAACGTATATATATATATATATGTATATATCTCAAAAGATGCCAGTTCTTATGCAATATGGATCCCCCATGCTTAGTAATCTAATACCGAATCCCATATCGAGCATCTTTTCCTCTAATATTACCCAATTAAATGTTGAAAACCTCAAATAAGGGTTGCCAATTTTTCCCAGATTATTATTGCGTGTACGTAGCTAAAAACATATAGTTATATATACCGACACTGTTTCATTCCAAGCATTGTACTTATGTATATCTAAAACTGTCTCGTTATCTCAAAACTCACTCAGCATACCACAGTCTTCCAAATTCTCTTCGAAAGGCAAGAGCATCTTTTTATGACATCGAAACATCCATGCCATAATGTTGAACAGCGAATTTACCGTATATCTGATCATGCCCGGTATAGTCTTTTCCAAATACTTACTAGTTGGCTATGGTTTTATGATGAAATATTGAATGTAGGGATGTAATCTACCCATATAGATATAAAACCCACTAACTTTATTTCTTTCTACTTATATAACACTACGGTTCTTCTTCCTTTAACCTAACATTGTCTAGTGAGTTGCACAACATGGCTCTCATAATGATTTGTTAAATGCTTACACACCAATAGTAGTGTCCTTCACAATATTTATGAAGGTAAATACATATATTCAGAGGTAAAGTCTATTTAATTGTGCAAATGAAACGAAAACATCTCAAAAGTCAAGGAAACAATCAGTTCGTTTCCAAAAAACCGTCACTTGATCAAGGCAAGCATACACCGGTTTGGATTAAGGTGCCTTGAAACAGTGCATCACAACCCCAGAAACACGGTTGCAAAATTACCCTTGTTTTTATATATACCCATGATTTATGAATATAAGAAAAAAATTGCAAAAATAATAAAGCATGCTTAGGTGCCCTTAATTTTCAAGATGCAGCTATTGAAAATGAGTCAGCCCAGCCAAGAAGGCGGAGCTTCACTACATTTCAATGAAGCGATCGTTTATGCCCTATCTGCGTCCACTAGTTGCTGAATTTGGTCGACAAGAAGTGTTTCAAAATCAGTAAAAGATATTCCAAGGATTTGCTTTGTTTTCTCATTGTTCATTTGATGTGGATCAATTATCTCATTTGCATCCGTTTTTGGTAACAGGTTCTCATATTTAGGGAAGTTCTTCTTGATAATTGAGACCGCTCTCGTATATGTGAAACTTTCAGCACTTGGGGCTAATCTTTGACCTTGAGCTTCTTCTAGTTCAAAAGCCAATATGTGAGTCTTAGCAACATCTCTGACATCCACAATACTGGCAAAAATTTCTCCGATGGGATCATCTGGAGAGAGTTTTAGCAAGTTTGAAAATGTATCGGCCGTTGTAGCTGGCGTACAATCTTTTGCATCTTCGAAAAAGGCATGCGGTCCACCACTGAAAGCTGGGGCAACTGTTGTTAATGTGAAGTTGGGCTTCTCTTCTTTCAGAAATTTCCAGGCCTCTTTCTCTTCAAAGGTCTTCGATGCGACATATCCACTCAATGCATCTTTAACTCCTTCCTCAAGAGTAATAGGATTCCAATCATCTTCCGTATACGGACCGCCTACAAAATTAATCCCATCGAACTTAGCCATAGTCGCCACTGAGGAAGTCAACACAACTCTGTTAATTTGAGGGGCGTAAAGTTTGATCGACTTGAATAACTCTCTCACACCGTTGATAACTGGCATGATCGTATTGTTCAATGGATCATCCACAGTAAAGTTGAGTGGTGATGCTGTGTGCAACAAGACCGTTACTTCTGGGTACTTTTTGAAAAGCTTAACATAAACATCCTTTTCATCGATATTCTCAACCACCTCATACGAGAAGCGGTCATTTTTAACTAAGCTTGCTAATCTTTCACCTTTAGCGGTAGATCTAACGGTACCAATGACATTGTAGCCTTTTTCCAAAGCTTGCTTCACAATGTGTTTGGCAATGAAGCCATTAGCACCTGTAATCAAAATGGTAACTGTCTCCGTCATGCTTAGAGTACTTATATTACAATGCTTTTGGGGAGCGGATATACAGAAGTCCTAAGAGATTTTCAATTTAGTTGGAAGCGAAGTGTTGACAGTTTTATATTCAAAGTAAAAAATGCCAACATGATGAAAAATATTTGAAAATTGTTTGGCTGATGAAGCAACAGCCGTTCGTCGGGCGAATGTGAGACATTATATTTTGCCGTCGTGCCCCTTAAACAAGAAAATTCATTTAGCCTGTCGAAGACTTGGTTAGTTTCTTTGGCAACTACAATAGCGAGAAACTCAACTAGCTAGAACGTCATCTTATGGAATCCGCGATATTTTTCATTGATTGTATTTGTGTGTGTGCCTTCTGTTAATTTGTTACTTCTCTTGATCTACCTCCGAGTTAATTTTAATTGTCCAATCAGAAACCACCGAAAGGGGTTGCTGACTTATGGAGCATGCATATCAAAGTAGTTCATTCCTATGATATCGCATAAGATCTATACCATGAATAGCATACTAATGACGCTTTAGTACAGACTGTGGTACTCCGTGCAAGCACCTATGAGTAGATTAAAGTATCAACCCAATACTCTAAAGTAAGAATAGACCAGCATCTATAGTAGTGTATGCATGTACTTTAGAATCATTTCGCCTTGACTCTTTGTTTGCATATGTCTCGAGGTCTATAGGGTGTACCCTGTGACTCGATGCATCATTGATATCTAAAATGTATGATTCATATACAGATCGAGATTCAACACGGAGCGACGATGATTCAGTGCTGCTTAGCAATGTAGGTAGTCATCAAACCGCGATATCAAAATTATATAATGTATATAATATATACAGTTGATAAAGGCAGGTTGGGCAGGTGTCGGTTACTATAAGTGTCGAGTGATAATTATAAAACTTGCTGATATCTCCCCGTAGTTAAGCGCTTACAAAATTTATCGTCAGCTATTATATTTACTACTCGTTCTCTATAATAATCATCTTTTGTCCAACCTGATTTCACCTGCTGTATTTATATATATATATACATATATATATGTACATATAATATATATGGCAATTAATGTGGGATAAAATTGCAGTCGCGAATCGCGATAAGACACGGAGCTTATGGAGTTCACCGTCGGGCGTCGGCCCACGCTGTGCGCAGTCGGATAAGGTATCGTCTAAGGTTGGTTCAGAGTTCACCCATGCGCAGTATTTATCACCCCTTGTCAGGCCGGTTTATGCTTCCTTCCAGTTCACCATTCTTTATCATTTTATTTATTTTCTTTTATTTTCTCCTCTGAGATGTCAACAAACCGCCTGTCCGCTCATAAAGATTTGGTATATCCTAATGATGCTAACACAACCGCAGGTGGTTTTAGACCACCGAACATCGCTAGTGCCATAGACTTTTCCTCCCTGGGATCCGTGCCACTGTCCTCTTCCCATTCAGACGACGCATCAAGCTCTTCACGTGCTCCGTCTCATGATGCATCTCGTAAGCAAAGTTTTGGGAAATTTCTGATCAATGCAAGGAAAACGGTAAACGACTCACTGTTATCGGATTTGATTAAGGTATCTGGGAGCCTCCCAGTATTTGAGGATGATTCGGAGGACGAAAACCCTGTCGTTCAAGCTGATAATGGAATCTCACAGCAGAGTCCTGCACTCACATCTGGAAGTTCTTGTTCAAATACTCGAGCTGATAACAAACCTATAGCGGAGGATGACTCGATATCCCGTAAACGCTCTTCAGCGGACCGTGAATCAACTAATCAAGATTCAGTTCAGCAGGACCAAGTTGGCTTAAGTTCCGATGAATCAAGACATATTGCAAACCAGCCTGCATTATCAGATGGTTCTGTTGCTGATGATGAATTCAAATCCAAACCAACAAAGAAGAAGAGACGTGTGTTTTCCTGCACTAATTGCCGAAAGCTAAAAACCAAATGTGGGTTTGATCCAGGGTCGTCGAGTTGTAACCGATGCCATAGATTGAGATTGGATTGCTCTCTGTCCACAACCGGAAGTTTTGGTAAGGAAACTATTAAGCCAAGTTTGACACAGACGGGCACTTCAGCTGGCGAAAAACGTGAATCTTCTCTTGGTTCCCAGCCCAGTTTGCGATCAGTCCCATCTGGCAGCCCAGGCCAGTCGGGAAACTATGAAGATCGATTGATGGCAATTGAGAATGTGGTTGATTCCTTCAATAACAAACTAACGATGCTGCTGGATATGGTTAAGCAGTCAGTGTCATCTGGTCGTGAGGTGGACTTCAGTGTATCCAAAGTGGAACCAGTATTGACCACTTCTAATCATGATTCTTTTGCCCCACTCAACGTTATAAAGCAGATAGATTCCAAAATCTTTAAACGGATCAATAAGAAAGATCCATTCACAAAAATATGTGATGAATTTTTAAAGTTTTACTTTGAAAATGAAAAACTGTGTCTCGAACTTTCGAAGTCCTTTTTGGAAATCTCACATTTTTGGATTATTCCCGGTGGAGTTACTCAAATAGATCGAAAATATGTCATGGAACATCCTTTCATTACATGTGTCTTTGTGATATTGGCTATGTGTTTCGATGAGAATTATAAATACGTCAAAGAGCAGAACCAATTATATCTATTGACAGCTAAACTATTGGGTGTTGCTCTTGTTACTGAACCTCTTACAGATCATGACATCGAAGCCATATTGTATATATCGATGTACAACATTGCTAGGAAACCGAAACAGTCTGAATTTGACTGCTGGTTGCTATCCTCCATGGGCTTAAAACATTCTATTATTTCTATTGATTTTAGAAACATTTTAGATAGGGTTTCGATGCGTATTTTTAATGATGATGACATGTTTCACCTTCGGATCTTCAACTCGATGTGTTCAGTGCATTTTCAAAATGCCATTGGATACGGCAGACCTATCATGGTTCCGAATAACTTTTACGACGTTCATAACTTGACGATCAAATTCCCGAAGGCTACCGTCGGTGATGCCATTAAAGTGGCCGAGCTAGATTTGTACATGCTACTATCCAAAGACTTGAGTAACAACAACTACTTCAAAACAGGTTTAAAGTATAATGACGGATTATTGGTATTTAGTGATCTGCTGGATTGGAAACATAAATGGAGTAAAATTATTGAGCAAGACGTTTCTCAAATGTTGACTTTTGCTTTTAATTTCTCACATATCATGCTCTCAAGAAAGTATATCTACCTTTCAAAAGAAAGGAATCAAACCAGTCGCGAAATTCTGCTCATTTCTTATAATACCGCATGCCAGTTTTCCTTTGATATGCTAGAAAAATTGTTGTTGTTGTCAAATGGCCTCGTGAAGGGGTCTCCTTCATTTCAATTGAATCAGATCGTCTACGCCTGTGTCACTTTATGTGAGTTTCTAGATGTTATGAAACCAGACGAAAGAAATATGACGCTAAATCTAATTTCAAAAATTTATTGGCATTTGAACAAGATAGGTGAAAAGATGAACGATGCTACGGACACTATTGCTAAGATAATTAAACAGTTGGTTGAAGTGGCCAATGGAAGTCATAAACTGGTGGATGAAAAGAAAGTCAATTCAAAATCTTTTCACAGAAATTCCACCAGTTCTTTGACAAGGCGTGGCTCTCTTACGCAACAGCAGCAGAAATTATCTCCCGAAGATCTTCAACAGGTTTCTGAAAACCAGGATTCAGCTCCTGGGTCGCAAGCTTCAACTCCCCAAGAGCGACGGAAGCCATCCTTATATTCGATCCACCATAGCCCGAATATTCCTTATAAGTACGCTACTATGTCTAATAGTTCTATAAGAACCACCCAGTCCATGTCACCTTTGAGTAACGTTGGAGACGATTCCAACGATTTCAAGCTACCTGACGTCTCCAATTTTGAAAGCTTTGAGGACTTTTTTAACGATGTGTTTAATGATTTCAACAACTACAATGGATCCTGATCGAGCCTTTAGGGAATATCGCTGGTGATGTTTCCGTTTTTTCGCCTCTTATTAGATAACAAGCAATGTTCTAGTTCTTAAATTCAAACTATAAACGACCGTGGTACATGTAAATTCTCTATATAATGATGACTAGTAGGTGCGCTTGACGTGTATAACGCAGCTGGCATTTTGTAAATAAATCCTCTCCTCCACAAGTTTGTCCCGTCAAAGAGTCCAGCTCCCCAAGATTCAAAAACAGAATCGCAGGCTGAACGAAGCTGCACGCTTATCCGACGTCGTGTCACACGCAATTAACTCGGTTTATGCGAAATCCCGATTCTGCGAACACTTTTTCCCAATTCCACAACAACAATATAGCACCAGTATTTTTTTTGTACTATGGTATTTTTTTGCAAGTTCATATTATGCCTGGCACCCAGCTCCGTCAAGTATCTATCTATTAGGCCATTCCTCACTAAACAAACGAATTTTTGATAACCCCTCAAGTTTCAAGCGGCAAAGTATCTATTTTTTTGAAATTTGCAGTCTCAGCTTTGTCAATCACATTTTCAAAGTAGTATCCCCCCCCCTCCCCCCTTCAGCCAAGTAGGATAGGGAGAAAGGAGCATCAAGGCACTACACTCGGAGTTGTCAATTGAATGGAGTACCCAGCGATGCACACTCGTTCTTCCCCCAGATCGAGAAGATCGAGAGGATCGAATGAAGGTCTCAATGGTAGAACACAGGAACACGAGTATCAGCAGTCATCGTTCCCAGACCAAAATTTTCAGCTGAACTACACAAACCATCAACTATTACCAAAATATCAAGGGTCTACTACGAGCTCCAATCATCACCTACATGAACAGAAAGACCAAAGCCAGCAGCTGCAGCATTCACAGTTAAACCAGCAGCATTATCATCAACAGCAACAACAACACCTTCCACATCAACAGCTGGAACAGCATCAGCAACACCAAACGGAACGCCAGCACCATTTGCAGCAAGTGCCGCAACAGCATACTGCCCAAGATCAAGTACAGCAAGTACAACACCAACTGGATAGGCCTGCCCACCTTCAGTACAGCAACCAGCCAATCCAAAATATGAATTACAACGTGAATTCTCCATCAAACAGCCAATTGCATGATCAGATGAACGTTCCTCTTGGGGCAGCCATTGCAGTCGCCACTGCGGCTACGTCTGTGGCGCCCCAGCCTGCCCCTGCTAAGAAACTTCCAAGAGCAACACTCGAACAGAAGATTCAAGTATTGGATTGGCATAATAGAACTGAAAAGAAATGTCAACAGAAGACTGTATTGCATTTTAAGGACTTGGGACAATTCGCGGTGACAAAGTCAACGTTGAACAGATGGGTGATGGAAGAGAAGCAACTACGTGAAAATTATCAGAATTTAACTTTGAATAACTCCAAGATGTACAAAACAAAGCCCAAATACAAACAGCCAGAAATACACAAATGCTTGGAAATTCTATACGAACGGTCATGCAATGAGAACCAACCGATCACTGAACGTGAACTTATCGAGAAGTGGGCCAGACTATACAAAGAATACTACAATTCCGTAGAAACTGACGTACCACCAAAATCAAACGGTTGGCTTCATCATTTCAAAAAAACAAACTCTGTCAAAAGGGACTTAGCTAAGCAATATCATAGTAATGTTCAGAAACTTGGCCCCATGACGGTAGCTATGGATCAGGAAAGGATTAAGATGGCTGTTTCAGGCTACAAGCCTAGCCAAGTTTACCAAGTTGACGAAATTTCGTTCAATACCAAGCCCACGTTCATAGTATCCAACAATCACCCTGATATAAGATGCAATGGATTATCTGTTGATGATCCAGCGAACAGAGTCACGGTCTCCCTATTGGCGAACGGTGACGGATCCAGATTTTTTAATCCCCTCATAGTTAGCGACGACCCATCATTGAAAGAAGTCAGGGAGCCGTACATGGAGTACAACAAAAATGGAATATTGACTTCGGAGATCTTCTTCAAGTATATAACGTACGTTGATTCGGTTCTTACTGCTGAAGGCTCGGGTCCCTGTGTCTTGTTATTAGATGGGTTGTACAGCCACATTATTCCCACTGATTCTTTAAGAACTTTTAAATTGGAATACTTTTCTCCAACCGTTGTTGATAGACAGTATCATTACTATCCGCTTGATTTTGGTGTGAAGAGGATATTCAAAACAATTGTTAAATTAAATTACATTCAGGCGTTTACCACGTTCTTATCAGTTTGGAATGACAAAAATACCATAGGTTCAGCTAAGTTTGTCGTTAACAAAACTGACCTGATCCAGTACATCCTGGGTGCTACTGTCTGGATGCAAAGCAAACACTCCGAGTCGACTATCATGTATGCATTCCAGAAATCGGGGCTGTTGTCAAATTACTTATCTGAGCAAGATGTTTCTGCTAACAACGAACTAAGCCAGGATCGAATCAAAGAAGAACGACTAATCAGTATTTTGATTGATTATCAGAAGAGCAATTTGGTTGGCGACAATCTTGATATAAATCACGTATTGTTTCCAGATGATGAAGAGGTGGTTAACAATCATTTTACAGATCATGATGTTATCATTTTGGTCAAGAGAGAGTTTGGAAACGAAAGCGATCGAAGAAAATCACTGCTAAAGCTTCACGATAGCTCACAACTTAATCAATCGATGACATTACAGCATCAAGACCATATGAATTTTCAGGATTATTATCAACCAGTACAATATCAGTTACAGACTCCATCAGAGTCTGTATTGCAGCAACGTGCGCAGCCACAGCAGGATCAGTTATCCATTCAAAACTCACAGTTGCCAGAGAATGGGAGTAGCAGCTATCCACAGCCAATTTCACATCGAAGTAAGAATGCTTCGGATACAGCCAGCCTTCCAACGCCAGAGGATCTCCACTCACTAAATTCGATAAGGGTGTTTTTTTCAAAACCACATAACAGAACTAAATTCCCTGATTTAGCGGAGCAGTTTTATAAATATTTCCCAAATAATAGACAGCTCAATTCAGTAGATTCAGGGAATGGTTATTCTGATTCCGGAATTCCAGTTGGAGATATGGGTGGTAATGGTGAAGCACCAGACAAAGTGATCAAAGAGGAGGGTAACATAAAAAGTATCATTCACACTAACGGAAGCGTGAACGGCAAGGTGGGAGAACATGGGAAGGATGTCACTGAACAACCAAGGAAGCGGCAAAAGACGATGAATGGTGGTCCAAATATTTTGCTCGATAACATCGATAGCCAATTATTGGATGATGATACCCGTAGCTAAAAGTACAAAAGGCTTTCTTAAGGCGAGTGGTTGAAGAAAAATTGATGTTCCCTTCTATAGTAGGTTTCTGCAACCAGTAATGAATATAAATAAAATTTACGTGTGATTATGTTATATTATGATGTCTAATAGTTTCATCCCAAAGAGGGGGCTATTTGAAGACTTCCTGTATGAAATCTGAACTGTTTAATGAAACTTTGGTAGCCAAGGGTGGATCCAAAAAGGAACAGAACTTGGTTTGGCAAGGGAGTGTTAAAGTAATATTGGCCTTTAGCCACGCCATCCTAGCCTACCGTTTCCGATGCCTTTGCTCAATGTTCAATGCGCTTTGCTTGGTGCAGTGTGCTCAGGGTATGACCATCGTCAACATGTTGGTCCTCAGTTGCTCTCGTGAATAAGCCATAATGCAAGAAAGACAACGAGAGTCTGCAAGATATTTATATACAGATCATCAGGGTATCTAAGAAGGAGTTTATTTACTAACTCTAGAGCTCTATATAATTTGGAAGTCGTTTAAAGAATCCACCTAATCATAGAAAATCATGATGGTCCATTGCGCAATGTTGCTTCTAGACGTGAAGGAAGCGCTTAATGATTCCATTAGAAAATGGGAGAACATTTTACCAAAGGATGGAAGAAACGTCAAATGTGAAATTGGATTCCAAAGTAACAACAACTTCTCTGATCTCCACCTACCAATTCATGAAAGATGATCTCAAGAAAACTATATACGTGTTTAAACATTGCGTCGTCAGTATTGTGCTTTGGGCATGCGTATAACCGTCTAGAGGAGGTTTTGAGTAGCATTTCGTTATGACAGTCTGCCACCACCTCTTATAGTGCATTTTTCATGAAAATTCAATCCGAAAAACTAAGACCTCAGAAGGAGTTCGGAAGAAGAATCGGCATATTTTGTCTGGATAACAAGGAGCCGCATATCTTTTCTTTGGAAGCGACCGATGTAACTGTTGGCTCATTGGGTTGAAGTAGCTTAATACCCAGCAATTGTGTTTATTGGAATTTCGTAAATCTTGACACCCATTACACAGGTGCTGTGCTGTGCAGACATTGGCCATGTATAATGAACTATTAAAATTATAAGTTAGCAAAGATCTGTTTGTGGGTTAATTATTGCATTTTCTTTAGAGTTTTGTTTTCTTGGTTTCCTAGCTCTTTCGTGATTCCTGTAATATTCAGCTACACAAATTTATAAACCTGACGTATCAGTGCGTATTGTACATATACATATATATATATATATATATATGAATACTAAGCAGTACTCATTACTCCCTAATGGTGACAAACAAACGTCATATCGCTAATGGCAAGACCCGAGTTAGCACCGAAGACAGAGTGAGCATGAATGGGTGTGAACATCCGGCCAGAGCGTGGGCCGCCGGCATTTATATATACACATGTATAAGAGACATGCTGTTCTATTTTTAGGCCGCCCGCAGGGCGCAGGCCCCACGCAGCTGTCACAGTGTCAGGCAGCCAGGCAAAGCAGTGAGCGGGCCGAGAATTGATAGCAGACAGAAGACAGTCGACTTCGAGTTCGAGGCAGCTCAGGTAGTGACAGCCGAGAGTGTGGCCAGTAGACAGTGAGAGAGTTGAAGAGTTTCAAGAGGTCGAGAGACGTCGTTAAGCATCAAGCACCGAGCAAGTAGGCTTACTATATATATGTATATATATATATATGTATATGTATAGTTGTCTGGAAGATTGAGCTGAGAGCTGAGTCAGCGGTATATATAATATTATATTCAGGCACCCCACGCAGCGCACGCAGCGCGACACCCGCAAGAAGGGATCGACATGGCGGGCAGCTTGCAAGTTGCAAGGCAAGTGCCAGGCAGTCAGGCACTGTCGGGAGATCACTACAGCGGGCAGATCAAAGACAGGTGGATCATCAGCCTACAACTTTTATAGTTTTTTTTTCGTCTCCAGCAGAAGTTTGGTAAGCCTTGATCTCTCCTTGTTAGCTGGCTCGTTTGAAACCTGATCTCTTTGTTTCACAATCAACCAGCCGTTGCACTCTCGTCACCGTTACGGATTCACTTCATAGTCATCGGATCTTTTCTACCCAGTGTCCCTTGTGTTTATTTTGATTGTACCATCTGAAGAATACCCATTTTAGCTGGCATCGAATCAAGATCCGACTTAGTTAGGCAGTTCCGGTCTCCCCTTTAGCTCCCTTCTGCTCATCCCGATAGCTTTTTTTTCGTCCCTTGTTCTTTTGTTCTGGCGGTTAAAACAAATCGATGTCAAATTAATCAAGCAGTATACTCCATTAACTTACAACCTAAAATCAGTGTTTGCCGCTCTTCTTGAATCTTTCTTTCTTCACCTCCATTCCTTGCTCCCCTCGAACAAGGCTTACTAACCTCTTCCACCTTTTTTGTCTCCTGTTTTTTACGGAAGGTTCTACTCCATATCCACCTACACTGAGCTTGGAGTTACAGTTTTTCATAGATTAAAATTATCGTTCAATGCTTCAACAACAACATCCTCAATCGCAATTTCAGCAATCGAAGAGCCAGGCACATCAACTTCCCCAGCTGGACCGCCATAACCAACACAGACCGCAACAGCAGCAGCAACAGCAGCAGCAACTTCACCACCAACTCCACCCTTCCCCCCAGCAAGTTCCATTTCACCAGCAACCGTCACAGCAACAGCAACTGTTGTTATCACCAATGGAGGTGGGATTTACTAAGGGGCATGTCAAGCAGGAAAGTGTGTCTTCCATCGCTAGTCTTCCTCCATATCATTATCAACCAAGTCCTCAGCAGCACGCAAGCGTTCACCAGCTTCAATATAATCCGAACAGCAGCGATCCAAATGGTGGACATCCGCCAGTTCCTTTGTTCACATATCCAGTTTTTGCTGGGCAAACTCCTACCCAGCTACCCATGGTCGGCGCACTGGGCCCTTCAAACTTTCCTAACATTCAAAAGTCATTGGTCTCCACTTCAAATCCTAATCATGGCCTAGTTGAAAGAAATAAGAATAGTAGCTTTGCTACTGATCAAATGAAGAAAAAACAAAAACTTTCTTCCTATTACAGCGGAGGCGGTTCTAACATTTCGTCCAGTTCAAGCCTGATCTCGACTCCGTCCTTGGACTCCTACGCAACGTCTATTGTGCCAGATATGAATGATGTTCTAAATAGGAAAAAACGGAAGCCTGATCATGCGGCTCCTGGTGATATATGTGATAGCCAGTTGGTTCAATTGGCCCATAAAAGTCTTGAAAGTTCAACCGAGGAACTTGCAGAGCAAGTTAAGATTGCAGAGAAGAATGTTGCTGGCATGATTGGCTCTAATTTTAGACACAACAAAGACTGTAGATTAGCAGAAGCTCAGAAAAAGAGGCAACATCAGATCTTTGCAATGGTTGTCTTGATGAGATCAGTGGAGACCAAAGATACAGCTGTTTGTCCCCGCAACCGGATTTTCAATAAGTATGTTTCGATCTGTAAGGAAAACAAAATTGCACCAGTTTGCAATGCATCTTTTGGTAAGCTAGTGAAGGTTCTCTATCCATTGATCAAAACTAGAAGATTGGGAATTAGAGGATCTAGTCGATACCACTACTGTGGTATTAAACTAATTGGTGATGCAGATGACTTTGAAGCTGTTCATCCTTATTCTCCTTCCCCGATGGAAGATTCTCCTTTGGGAAACAATTCGAATGTGGCGACTGAAACTATTGTGGCAGGTTCTCTGGAGCCTCTCACTAATGAGGAGCTTACATTCGATGATATTTGGTTTGCACATTTCAACGACTTCAACTTAGATTTTGACGCACCTTCGATGGTCACCTATTACAACTACTATCAGCCAGAACAACTGGTACAGTTGAAAGAGCTTGAGACTTTTTACACCGACTACTGCAATAAACTCTTCAAATGTATTCGCTATATGAAGGTTAAAAGTCTATTTGAAGAAATAAGCGCATGTGATCTGTCAGTTTTGCCTCCAGCTGTCGTTAAATTGGCAGATACTCCGCAAATGTTAAGCTGGATTATGAAATGTGACCAGAATTTCTATCTCTCTAGCGTTAAACTATTATCCAAAGTGATCTTCCAGTATGTGCCTGATCATGTTCGTACACAGGTGGCCAACATCGAGAATAAGTATCTGATCACACTTGGTGAAATGAATATTGCAACGCAATTGAAAGATGCCAAGTTCAAGGAAGGGAAATTATTTGTGGATATTGTGTCTCGATTGTCGAGAGTCATTGCTACAGCAGCTTCGGCCTCTCAGAATTTAGCCAAACTAGAGACCAGAAATCATATGATGTCCGATTGGAAAAGAATTGATTTTGAAGTTTTGGTTAACAGAGAAGTTAGATGTGGCTCTGCTAGAAACGGAGATGTGCTTCACTTTTTGGAAAATGATATTCCTGATCTTTTCGAAAAGATTGAGAATTTAGATTTAGAGGCATCCCCTGACGACAGAGATGGAAAGTTGCATGCACAAGTTTGTGATATAATCATCCAAACTTTTAGTAAAGCATTGGCCAAGATTCCTCCACGGTTTGCCACTCCAGATCCCAAGATATTCTTACTCTCCTCTCATTCACTCATTGATGCCATATTGAGGCAATTTACAATGGAGGGTGTTACCGAAAATTTTAGCTGCTGGTGGAGCCTGGCTTGCTGGATTAACGAATATTTTGAGTTTTTAGCTGAGTTGGGCAGGTTTGTTCGGAATTTCTCATCCAATAAAAATGTTAGCTTAGCGAATGATGACTCTAGATCAAGTTCTGAATCTGCCGTGTTCTCGCCAAACGTGGTCTGATAATACAAAAAAGTTACAAAAGATTTAGTTAGTTTGCTACTTTTTTTCTTCCTTACTCCATGATTTTTCATATTTATCTTCCCCATTTTTGTTACATTTTTTTTTGTTTGTTTGTTTGTTTGTTTGTTCCTTTCTTTGGTTCTCATCGTTGTTCTTTTGGTTTCGTTTACCTTAACCTTTTTTGCATTTTCAGATTTACATCATCAGTTTTGACTGTGAGTCTATTGTCTTGGTTTTCGGGGCTTCTAATCCCCTAATCCCCTTCTCTTACAGATTGTGTTCGACTTTCCTAGGGAGTAAGGTTGGTTGACTTTCATTTTATCGTTCAGCATTAATTCTGTTTTTTTTTTCGGCTTCTCCTTCACTTAGACGGGTCAAAAAAAAGAGCAAAATACACGGTTTTAATTTTAGCATTTAAGAAATTTATTATAAGTTCATCATATTATGGCATTTCGTTTGAAAGATATATATCGTAGTGATAAATGGCTAGTGTTTGTATACCGGTGTGAGGTGATGTGCAACATAGTTTTTTTTACTGTTTGGACAGTGTAGTACGGCCCAATCAACTTAAAGTATATATGGGCCATATTACCAGGGCTGCAGACTGATCGATACATAATAATCCCATTCAAGATCATATAGTGCCAACATTGTTTCCTCTTGTGAGAGATGCGTCTTTAACGTCAAGCGACCTAGTGCACCTATATATATTCAATTTTTACAAGGTTCAGCTGGCAGTAGGGCGAGTTCTCTATTTCCGAATTTGACTCTCAATTAACCACTCAATGAAAGTTTCTTGTGGTGCGATTCCATTTTCATAATTATAAGGGAACGTTTCTGATGCCTATGTATATTAGTTTATACGTGCTATTAGACTTTTGTTTTCACCGTATCAATTAATTCCTTCGTGGGTATAGCTACTATCAGATTATCAGATCGCCTTCGGAATCAATAATTTTTATAGGTTGAATGGGCAGTGCCTTATGCAAAAGGAAGGAGGCTTTGAAGTTTGTGTGTGTGCACTGTGGGGTGGACGCGCGAGACTGTGCGGTGTGCATTGTGGAGAGTCGAGAGTCGAGACGACAAATTTAGATGCATATATAGGGTGCATTACAGCGTCTATGGTCAATGGTGACTGGGCGTTACTTTACGCCCTTTTTGACCCTTTTTGTTTTCTTACTCCCATTTCTTACAACCGGCGCTTTGTCTTTCTACTACAATTTGTATCCTTTTTTTTCATTCCAATTTAGTTCTTAACAATACTTAGGTCGAACCTAGTGATCAGTTTCCTCCTTTTATGGGATCTTAAAACAGGGGCTGAAATTTCTCAAGAATTCGAAAATGGGAAACGAAAAAGGAACAAAGAAAGAGAGGAGCTCTTCAAATGGTTTGCAAGCTTGCTGTACTGATCTAACCGAAAAGGTCTCTGGGGAAATAGAAAAGTTGCTGATAAATGAAGAAACGATCAGGATAATTAAAAACTCTCTCTTGAAGAATCTAGAAAGGAATTCCAAAGTCAATATAAGCGATGGAATCAGAAAGGTTTTAGATGAAGTTGTTTCCTACCCGCTAGCAAGTGAATCTATTGTAGACTACTATCCCAATCTACTACCGACATTGTCCATTAAAAATCCTGCAATTATGAACACAGAGATTCGTGGGATTACAGCTAGAAATGGGTCAAAAGAAGACTACAATATCTCTCAGTTGACAGGTTTCTTACCAGGCCAGCGGATACACGTATTTTCACCATACATAAGAGTGCTTGATCTTACCTCATCGAATAAAGACGACCACCAAAGCACTGATTTGTGCTCTTATTGTATGAAGGACCTTTCAACATGCAGCTACTATTGCGATAAGTGTATTTTCTTGAGATACTGCTCGAAAGAATGCAAGTCAGGTGACTGGACATTGCATGAGTTCGAATGCTCCTATTTAAAATTTAAAGAGAATAATGGCCAATTACCAAGTACATTAATGCGTACCATCATTCGATTGCTCGCTGCTTGTTATCACGATAGAAACTTATTGAATCAATGCAAGCTTTTAAGCTCACACCACAAGCTCTTTTGGAGCCGCCATCACAGTAGAACTTATGCCACAACTCATTTAGAAACGACAAAATGGGTGAGCCAATTTATAAAAGAAATGATACTATTTTTTAGTGATGATTTCAACATTGAAGGGCTCGTCAAGATCATTTTCTTGGTTTTCGTCAATTCGACAGTACTTCAAAATTGTTTTAGCGAAGCAATTGGACTCATGTTTGATCCATTTTTTGCGCTAATTAACCACTCTTGTGAACCCAACTGTACCTTGATTTGGAACGAAAATAATGTTACCTTAGTAGCTTTGAAACAGATTGAACCAGGTGAAGAACTGTTTGTAACCTATGTTCCAATTTGTTTACCTCGAAAGGTTCGAAACCATATACTAAAGCAAAATTTCTACTTCACTTGTACTTGCCTGAATTGCCAACAAGAATATGAAATATTATTGCCTTTGGTGTGCACCAATTGCAAAGAAATAAATGGTGGATTTTATGAGAAGGAGATTCAACATGGCTTCCGACTGATGACAGCCACCAAAAGACTAACCATGGAATATGTATATGAAGAATCAAGTACCACTTGCCGTTCTTGCCAACATCAAATCAATAGAAAATATGGACTCCAACTGCATCTGCAAAACATCCTGGCTCTACACACAGTGTTCCATAGCAAAACGAAAGATTATCATGAGTTTGAAATGCAATTACTGATTGACGATAGTAATCAGAAGATTAAGCTTTCAAATGAGGAACTGCGTATGCTGCTTCGTTCATTCAGAAGTGCTACCGTATTTCTGCCATTTTATTTATCGTGGCCTATTTATAAGATTGCAACACTCCTAAACGAGCATTATTTAGACTCGCCAATTGAAAATGCTAGGTTTAAAGCTACAATATCATTCGGTATCCTCTCCCAATCTGAAAAGAAATACCCGTTTAAAGTCGATAGAGGTTTGGCACTTTACGAATTTGGTGTTTCTTTGCTAGATGTCGTTCAATTTTGTGAAGATAGCAGGAATAAGACGGAATACAACGCTGAATTCTTTGAGCATCGACTTGCTCTAGTTTATGCGACGGCGGTTGTATGTATTTTATCACAAAGAGCCTTGCTACAGATCCACAGTGGCGAAGATACAATCCCGATGTTGAATGATCTGAAGATGATGATAAATGAACTGAGAGGGAAAAATGTCTTAACAAGTTCCATCTCAAGCGAAGACGTCAACGCCTCTATGAACAACTTATGTACCTTTCTAAACTGTGGGATTACATCGGAATCGATATGGCAAGAGCCCATCGGTTTTATCAATCTTGAACCATTTGGAGCTGAGATCCGTCCATGCCCCAATACAATAGCGATTACCAACTTGGCGCCAAAGCTGAAACCATTCTTGTGGTTGGCACAACTGAACAGATCTGAATACCAATAAGATATAATATAATCGATATAGAAAGATGGATTCTAGACTTTGCATAGTTGCGTCTCTTTCAGGTAAATATCTATTTTAAGAAAATTGATGGCTACAAATTAAAACTCTGCCTACCTAACGAAAGGCAAAGCGGCTCTTTGCACCGCAGCTTTGCCACAGTTTTTGCATGCACCGCCTTCTTCATGTTTCTCTCCTACAATTCTTGTTGTTTTTCTGCTTCTAATTCTGTGCGAGATGATTTGAATAGCGAGTGTGGACACTCGCCTCGAATTTGCATGTCGTTTGTCGTTGCATAGGAATGAGGGCCCTGATGAAGTTTGCAAGCATCGACCGTTGTTTTAAGCTCTTTCTTTTTTTTCCCCCTCTTGAGTCTCCTTTCTCTCTACAGTTGTTTGATTTTCCTTGCTCCTGTGTTTGCATTTGACTCAGCAATTTGTTCTATTTCTGTCCATCCTGGGGAAGTTTTGTTTGGCATTAACCTATTTGCTGGTTTTCCGACCATCCAACCACACTGTTTTCAACAAGAATACGCTATACGCTTAGTTACAATAACAGCAGTTAAATTTTGAATCTTCTGTTTTTTTTTCATTTTATTTTTTGTTTAAGGAGAGAGACATTCCACGTTCGTTTATTTTTAGTTGCCCGTTCGTTCATTGGGCCAAGCCACCCTAAGTCATTTCAGAATTTAAATCTCCGTTAACAATCCTATTGAAAGCATCAGGCTCTTTTCTTGTTGAAGGAATTATATCGATACAATCAAGGCTCAAATAAGCAAGTTACATATACAATATACAAGGACTCCGCAGAGGTGTACGCACACAATATACAAATAGATAAATATGGTTAATTTATTAGACCTAGGAAAGAGGCTTTATGCCGACACCGCTGAGCATCTTTACAGGAACGATACCTTTACGGATTCGTCAACCTTGGCATCCAGCTCACAGTCATCGAGCTTGCAACCGACTTTGTCAAGTTCAACAACCGATTTATATTCTACGACAGATAGCGTTTCTACGATTTCAATTCCACAATCAAATGTTGACTCATCGTCGATTTCATCGTTCCCATCAGTTTATTCTTCTTCTTGGTCTTCATCCAGTCGAGATGGCACGAGCTCCGAGAGCACTGCTATTAGTTCAAGCTTTGATAGCTTTCCATCTTCATCTTCCTCGATCGATAGCTTTGCTGCTTCGTATTTCCTGATATCTTCTACATCATACTCTTCAATGATGTCGTCCAGTACTAGCTTCTCAACTTCTTCACTGCTCGAGTCATCGACGAGTGAGTCAGATACATTATTTAGTTCAAGTGATACGCGAGCCAATTCTAAGGAAACAACCTTTTCTTCGCTTGAGATACCGTTTACTCCGGCTTCAAGCACATCTGAATCTTCAACGAAGCATCCCACAGAGCCATACTACACGAAGACGGTAACAGAGACATCCAAAAGCTCAGAGGAAACCTCAACAACCACTTCGGACATTACAACAACAACGGAGGAGGCATCACTCTCACCATTTTCATCGTCTGAGGTTGTAACTTCGACCGAGTACTACGAGACGACCTATACTTATACACAGAGTTTTATAATAACGGCATCTTCTAGCACGTTTAACACATACCTTGTGTTGGAGACTGAGACAACTTTGAACTATGGCTCATCTGTCTCCGCTTCCAGTCCAGATACTATAGTGACTGATTATAGCTCTTTCCAGAAATATCAAGATTTATCGGTCGCATCGAAAAGTATATCATCGAGGTTAAGTTCTGGTGCTATCGCAGGTATAGCGGTTGGATCGATAATTGCAGTTATCTTGTCGTTAATTTTATTGTTTATCGGCTATAGAAAACGCCAAAGGCTCAAACATATGATGCGTCATATCGACGTTGAGAAACGGGACAACATTCTTTTTGGATTCAGGAAATCTAGAAGTCACAAAAGTGAAACTGACGACAACTCTAACCATTCTCACCAATCTCAAGGTAATGGGTTGATAGACATGAGTTCGGTGTTAATATCGTCGCAACCGTCACAAACGACGGATTCTATGCGTGTTCCGGCACCGCCACCTCCTCGGAAGAACAGCACGAGCCGGAACGTTGACTATCAGACGCTACAAAACGAGAGGTTGATGCACGTTCTCTATGAAAATTCAGAAGAGAATTCTATCAGCTCGTCGAATAGAGATTCGTTGTTGTTCCCTGATGTTCGGAAGAAGAACCCGGCTGTTCTGGAGGAAGGAAACGAGTACGATGCCTTTAAAGATTACAAGAATTTCAAATCGCCGTTTGCTGGAACCACCAGCAGTACGACCGGTGGTCTTGGGGCCACTTTCGTTCAAGAGATTGGCAAACAGGAAAAGGAAAAGGAAAGGGAAAAGCATCATAAGTTGACGAGATACGATGCATACTCGCAGAATCTCGATTCTTTCAAGAGCAGTCTACAGCAAGAAGCGATATCTGGTGGAGGAGGTGGAATTTCAAAGCACACTCCTCTACCTCCTAGACCTCGTAAGAACCATGTCACCCCACAGGAGGAGGCTGCCGGTGGTTGGGTTGCGATTGGCGGTGACAACGAAGTCACCATAGCTAGTGGTGTGGATCATGAGGCTGACGTTGTGGCGGATACGCTGTCATCGTTCGTGATTCAAGGTGGTAAGTTCAAAAGGGTACGCGGCCAAGGGGACAGCGATAGCGATAGCGATATAACTAGTGTCAGTATTAGTGACGACGAGGAATAAGGTTGGATAAACGAGTTTATATATATATAAAGGTATTATTATAGTTGGGTACGAAATGGCGAAAAAGGAAAAATAATAACAAAAAAAAAACCATAGATTATTATATGTTGCTGTTAGTAGTAAGTAAATTAATGTTTACAGGTTTCAACAAGTGAAGATAAAATAATAGATAAACCGTTGTGCTAGACAAACAAACCAAAGATCAAAAAAGATAAACTAAAAAAGAAAAAAAAAACTAAGAAAGAGGGGGGGGGGGGGTGGTAAAAGACCAAACTATAAAGTGCAAAAAAGGAAGATTCGTTCAAATGGCAGAGGAGGGAAGAAAAATAGGGGTGGTCATGATGAGGGAAAGGGAGGCAAAAAAAGAGGGGTATAATGGCCAGAACGAAATGCGACAACCCGCCAGTAAAGAAAAACCAAAAATAAAAGAAAACCATATCAGATAAAATAATAATAATAATAATAAAAATAATAATAATAATTAGGAAGTCTGAGAACCAATGCCATTCCTAATGATGTATAAACCAGTAAAACCAATGAAAACTAAAAACCAATACAATCATGAACCAATGAAGATGACCAAAAAAATAGTAATAAAAAAAAGGGTAAAAAAACAGAGTGGTGACAAAAAAAAAGGATTAGAACATGAGATACCCGTATAACATAGATAGTGTATATAAAGCCAGAAGGATGAGACAATTAAATCGAACAAAAAACAAACAAACAAAAAAAGATAAAATAGAGAAACTAGGAATCCATGGGAATCAAAATCACCACTCATCAACCTCTTCAAGAAGGTTACGTTCGATAACGTACCGTCCTTCTTTATATTTCTCCTTGTCGTCTTCACTGTACAGGTACTTCCAACCAAGGTTGGATTCGCACTGCTTACAGCCAATCAACTTGATTTCGTACCTTCCGGTGCGCATCTTCTTAAACTCTCTTAAGGGGCTCAACTTGATGTTGAGGACTTTGGAGACAAAGAAAGCCGGTCCTGAATTTCCATAAAAGTTGTCCGATATGATCAAGGAGTTAAGGCAGATGTGGTTGTGACAATGCTTGCAACGGAGAATCTTCAGCGGGTTTGAAGGTGTAGTCAAGAGGTTATGCTTGTCGTAGTAGATCGCGTTAGATGTTGAAGAGCAAGCTGAAGACGAAGACGAAACTGATATCGAAGTGGACAAGCTGTTGTTGTTATTGTTTGTTGTTGTTGTAGAGGAAGCGGAGGATACGGTGGCGACCCGGGTACAACCTGAAGAGGACAGAGAACTGCGCGGGGAATAGATGGAAGAGAGAGATGAGCGGGCCGAGAAGGTACATGAGTTGTTTGAAAGGGCTGAAGAGTTGGATGAGCGGCGACAGGACGAAGAGAAAGAAGGAGACGATGACTGCGGAGGAGAGGATGTCTTGAAGTGGTCGGTGTAAATCAAACCCATGGTGTATAAAAGAGGAATGTTGGATGAGATGAGATGGGATGCGGGATTGAGTAGTAATAGTAGAGTGGGTGGAGCGTAGAATCAATGAGTCAATCAATCAATCAATAGACCAACGAGTCTCAACAAACAAGAGATGGAGTAGACAGCTGGGCGGATGGATTAATATAATAAGAAGAGGTCTGAACAAAAGAGGCAGAGGCAGAGGCTAGCATATATATATCTAAATATATATATATATATATAAATTCACAACAGTAAATTTATAATCACGCACAACAAATGTGAGATAACAGGGGTGTGGGAATCAATTGTTTAATATATATATAATATATATATTATATATATATATATACAATAAACGTTACCAACTTGTAATACAAATAATTTATGTGTGGGTGAGCGAGCGACCGGCAAACAGTGACTTTAGTTCCTTATCAGCCAACGTGGGGAAACAGCTGTGGCGGAAAAGGGCAGTGGAGGGTGGTTGTTAAAGGGATGGACTATCTTTGACGGCACAGAGATGAAGAGTAGGCAGATATATTTGATGAACAAGAGGTAACAAGATGAAAATAAGAAGAAGAACCAATTGGCACCAAACCAAATAGACCAAACAGATTCAAACAGGCAACAAAAACCGTCTCAATTTAACAGAAATTCGTTACAAACAGCAAATAATTAATTAAATCGCACCCGCCGCTTCCTCCCCCTGCCATTTCCCAATCGGGCAGAATGGGCTGCAGCTATTGGGTGCGCCACATGTTGTCTCCCTGTGTGGCTTGTGGGTGCACAGGTGCGAAGCTTATCTAACATTGCACGTAATCACTCATTACCCGGCCGCAAGTTTTTTTTCCACTCCATGTCGATACAAAATGGTTTTGGTGGTTGGTTGATCGGTATGCATCTGACTGTTCTTAAACTTGTGATCCCATAGCTTCTCTACTGCTCTGTACATCACCATCCTTCTTGTATCCCAATCGTATCTATAAAAGATGTCCTTGTCCTTCTGGAAGGCCCACACAACGGCACTTCGAAGCATATCCAAGCTGACAGCATCACAGCCACTGCAGCACAGACACCTCTCGATCACCACTGCGTACCTACAACAACAACAGACGAAAGAAAAGGTTCCAGCGGCCTCGAAATCCTCATTATTCGCTGACTTGACTCCATCATTTAAGACAGAAACTTACAAAGCACCTGAAAAGACTGACGATGACCTTATAGAAGAAGGTTCTTCTGCCGACTCCGTTAAATATATCGCACCAGAGGACGATGAAAAATTACAGAAATACTTGAACCCTAAACCATACCAAACGGTCCACGCCTTGCTATCACCTCTAAAGAGACGTTTGTACCTAGACAATGTTGCTAAGTTTGGATTTTTCAAAAACAACGAACCAATCACTTTGAAAGATGGTTCCACTTTCAAGTTGAAATTGTCCAAAGAAGAAATCGTCGCTTTGGAACCTTCCATATATTTGAGATCTTGGAGAATCAAATCCTCTGTGAAAAAGACCAACATCGTTCTAAGAGCATTGAAAGATTTGCCTCTCAAAAAGGCAATCACTCAATTGCATTTCATGCACAAGAAAGTTGCCAGAGATTTGGTGGAGATGTTGGAACGTGGATTAGAAGATGCAAACACAATGCGGTACAACGTCGATGACGTCTACATCGCCGAATCTTGGGTCCATACTGATGGTAAATGGTCCAAAAGAGTCGAATGTAAAGGTAGAGGTAGAACAGGTATCCTCACTAGTAGATGGGTCAGTGTCAGATTCCTATTGAAGACCAAACAGACCAAAGATAGAATCGCTTTTGAAAAAGACGTTAGAAGACAAGGAAGAAAAGTGGTGTCCAGTTTAACCGGAACAAAGATCAGAGGTCCTGCAACCGGTTTCTACAAGTGGTAGGAAATACATTACCGTGTTGTCCTTTATATAAATAGTACTTAAATTTGTTTTGTATATAGATAATGACAAATTGTTTCCAAAATAATCTGTAAAAAATTGGTCTAAAAAATAGTGAAAAATGGTGTAGTTGAACTATAGAGCAACAAAAGATACAAAAACAAACGTAAGTTGTATGATTTTAAATAAATAAATAAATAAATAAATAAATAAATTATGATAACGAAAAAGTCTAGTTAATTGGCAATCTCAAACAGTTTATTCATCATCATACCCTTTGATCTCCTTTCTTTTACCTGTTGGGATTGGATACCCGTCAAGAGGTAGTGGTTTGGCATCCTCATAGAAGAATCTTCTACGCACCGGAGTCACAAATATTATAAACATAGGTCCCATGAATGCTATAAATCCACTGTAGAAAAGATGCGGTCTGTTGTGTGCATGATAACGTAGCCACTAATGAAAAGAAACACATTCATTGAGTTGCATATTTGTTAGTACTTTCTTGCTCTTATTTCTCTATCAACTAATTTCTTTGTAGTACTTACCCTAATTGGCTCCTTAAAATAAATAGGATACGACGACATGGTCACTATTTCAACGATGGCTGTCTGTGTATGGTGGAACACAACACAAGTTCAACCGTCAAAAACGGGCACAACCTGATCAACTTGCAAACTTCCCCTCATTTTGCATCCTGCGTATTCTCTTTTCGCTTTCCGCCGCGTCGCTCACCAAGTTTACCGACGCGTCGATTCTGGCTTATACTTTAAACTTTAAAGTTTAATGATTAGATCAATTCATCAGGGATACATATATACAATTATTTGTTTCAATAGGTCTTCTTCTTTCTCGTCCCTATCACCAAGCTGTCGTTTGTTACTTCAAGAAGTGACAAATATGTATCGCTCTTCCAATGAGTCGAAAAGGATGACAAATTATCAAAAGTCCAACGATTATAGAGATGAAAGATATGGCTCGCACGAACCATCTCATCCAAAGGGCAGAGACAGATCGAGGTCTCCTAATAGAAAACTACCACCACCAGTGAAGCCAATCCCTGTCGTGATGAAGCCATCAGGATACCTTAATATCATTTCTAAAACATCTGGCTCAACTTCAACCCATGGAGTCCATGAAACCATGCCGCAGCGTGCTATCAGCCTTCAACCATCAAAGTACACTCCTCCAAGCGACGCCGTCAAACTTGTATCCAATGACAAACATTCTTCCCCAACTTTTTACTTGTTTCGGTTTGATATCGATCGTAAGACTGATAAAGTAATCAATGAGACGAAAATTTGTTTGATGGACCATCCTAGATCCTTTTACCTCGTTGGAAGAGATTCCAAACTGGCTGACATCCACATCGACGATTACCTTGTGTCCAAGGAGCATGCGGTGATCCAATTCAGGCAGGTTTGCAAAGCAGGCAAGTCTTCTTCTTCGATCAAAGCGTATATAATGGATTTGGGTTCGACAAATGGCACGTTCTTAAACGATGACGAATCCGAATTGCCCAATGAACGATACGTTGAGTTGCTCAGTGGTGATCGGTTGAAGTTTGGTGAGCCGTTGGTTCGCCAAGTGGATGATGACGAATCAAATAAAACTACTGTTGAATTCGTTTTCATCATAGACGAGGCAAATTAATTATCAAACATGCACGCTCTCTATTATAATGCAACAACAGTCTATAGATTTCTATTTAATATAACATCTTACGCAATCTTATCTGTACCCTTCATTTTGGATGTGCCCGCTTCCATCTTAGCACTCTTGGCACCGAACTGGATCGCCCTTTTTGGTTCGTTAACAATCCAGTCTAACTTCAAACGAGCAGCTAGTTCACGTAAGGCATACTTACGAATCACCTCACCGTTTGCAACGACGTACCTCGTTTTAAAGTCGATCGGGATTTTGGTAGTTGCAAACTGAATGAACCGATGGTGTAGGAAAGGGTACCGCAATTCTTTTGACCAGGTTGAAATTACCTTGTCGTCCCTAGATAGGTTTCTAATGTACAAGTTATCTAGATCCAATTGTAATTCGTCCCTTAATTTGCTTCTCAACTGCGACAAGTCGTATTGGGCAAAGTCTAATTGTGGCTTGTTCTTGAATCTTCGTTTCCATTGGTTGGACACCGGAGTGTATATACGTTCGTGCCGTGTATAACCTCCAAACAACTCATCTGCTCCTAGTCCACTCAACAAAACTTCACATTTCGAGTGGTATGGAACTCTTTCAAAATTATCAAATTTCTCGTTGTACAACACTTTGTTTCCAACGCCTCTAGATGCAAAATAGAACGCAATGGATATACTTAAATCCATCTCTGTATCATTTGGATATATTAATTTCACTACACGCTGCTTGTGCGCCACGTATTCTTCGTATGGAATGTCACATTCAACGAGGTTGAAAGTAACGTGAGAGTACCTCGTTTGCAATTCGTACCAGGACTTCAAGGCAAGCTTCCTGTCAGGTGTCTCCGACGGGTTTAAACCAGTTCTTGGATTGGAAAAGGAAACGTTCAATAGATCAATCGTGATATGAGGCTCGTTTGTTGATTCTGCAGCAAGTGCTGCGAGGAGGGTGCAATCAATGCCACCGCTGAACAAGATGCCAAATTTTGATTGACATGGGTGAACAGGGAAGATCGTTTCCAGCCTCATTTTCACGCTGTATTTCAATTCCTTTTCAAGCTCTGCAATGAGATCGTCATTACCTTTCTGTAAGCTTGAGGATTCAAATTCAAAAACGGTGTACTTGGTGGGCAGCCTATCGTCACTACTAAAAGGTAGCACGTTCAACTCTCTGGTCTGCATGTCATAGGTGTATATGGTGGCATTTGTACACTCAACAAACGTTTCTCGACGCTGGTCCGACGGCATACAACTTGTCACTATTAGTTCCCCGTCTTCAAGATTGTAGCCTAAAGACTTTTTCCCCAGTATATCTTTGCCAAAATAAATTTTTCCATCTTCTTTATCAGTGATACAATATGAAAACTCTCCGTCCAATCTTCCTATCGTCTCGATAACACTACAATTCAATTCCACTAGAGTATGGTAGATGAATGCAATATCATTAGTGTGTTTACCATCCGAGTCAATCTCAGGGTTATACAATTCTCCATTGAACTGAATGATAAATCTTTGGTCTTTGATGAAAGGCTGCTCTGTTAATGGTGGTCTCAAGGATAGCACCGATGAAAATGCCTCAATATTTCCAAATTTCGTAGACTCTGTTATGCATTTGCAAAAATCTGAGCCCCTTGCAAGAATCTTGGGAATCAGACATTCGAATAAACTTTGATCTTTTTCAAGCTCCAGCGATGCCTCAAGACCTGTCTCTGATTCCAGATTATTTGCTATAATCGCATCGATGTCACCAATCTGAATGTTTCTGTCATCAAATATTTGTAATAAGGAGTAATGGAACAAGATCCCACACATAGCCTTGTTATGGTTTCAATAGTCAGAAAAGTATCATAAAAATGTGAAAACTGATAGCTCACAAGTGAAAATTAGTTGATAAAAAAACATAGGCCCTGAGATTAAAAAGCCATCTTCTGTCAGTTCATCGGTTGTGCCAATAAAGCGAGAGCGAGCTAAACGATAATCCTCGATTCTGATAACCTCCAGTTCACAATTTTAATCAACAACGAAGATAAGAAGTATGCAATAGGGTATAATACTTAGCAGTTCCGTTTTTTTTTTCTTTCAGTCAGTTATCAACACTCACAATGTCATCAGGGAAGAAATTGCTACTTATGGGCCGTTCCGGCTCTGGAAAATCTTCTATGAGATCTATCATCTTCAGCAATTATTCCGCCTTTGATACTAGAAGGTTGGGAGCTACCATTGATGTTGAACATTCCAACCTTCGGTTCTTGAATAACATGACGTTAAACTTATGGGATTGTGGTGGTCAGGATGTATTCATGGAGAATTTCTTGAATAACGATCCAAACAACCCGAATTCGTCTTCCAACAACATCTTCAAAAAATGTGAGGTTTTGATCCATGTTTTCGACGTTGAAAGTAAAGAGGTTCAGAAAGACATCGAAATATTTAAAAGGGTTTTGGATAATTTGCATTCGTATTCACCAAATGTGAAAATCTTCATATTGGTCCACAAGATGGATTTGATACAGATCAACAAGAGACAGGAACTATTTGAGATAATGTTTAATAAATTGCAACAGATTGCGTATAACGATTACAAATTCAAGATCAAGGGCTTTGCCACTTCCATCTGGGATGAAAGTTTGTACAAAGCTTGGTCATCCATTGTTTGTTCTTTGATCCCTAACATTTCCTTATATGAACATCACTTATCAAAACTAAACGGCATTTTGAATGCCAGAGAGATTATTTTGTTTGAGAAGACAACTTTCTTGGTGATTTCATCCACCAACAAGTTTTCAAGCATTGCCGGTAATGGAGTAATAACGGAGGACTTGGATCCTAAACGGTTCGAAAAGATTTCAAACATTATCAAAACTTATAAACAGAGCGTGAATAAGATAAGAACGAATTTCAACAATTTGATATTACATGGGAACAATTCTTCTATCTATTTGGATATTTTAACATCAAATATTTACATCATGATCATAATAGACAAGTCTAAGGAGAAATTCAACGACTATCAAACTGACGACGAGAATTTGATTTTAGAAAATATCAAAGTGGCAAGAAACTTATTCGAAAAGATTGAGAGCAAAGGTAGATAGAATCGCTAACTACAAAATACAGAAACTTTATGCGTCTACCCTTATATGTAATTACTTTAAAATGGTGGTACATAACGTTAAAAATCGATGTAATTGTATAAATAAACGATAATTATAAGTAAAACTTTCTCTTATCTTTATCCATATCTGGTCTGTGTTCCCAATCAACTTCTTCCTTAACACCTTTCTGGATTCTTCTCAACTTCAACGTAAACTGCGGTCCCAACTCTTGTAATCCAACTTTCTCCTCGTTCCTGAAAACGTATCTGTGCATTCTAAAAAAGATAAAATCTCTCTGATTGTGCAACGTCACCACTTGTCTACCTTGAAACTCCGGTCTGTGAGGTAACAATGATTGGAACAAACGGCCCACAGTTTGACCCAATCTCGTCGTGAAATTGTTCAAAACTAATTCTGGTATGTGATCTGTTGGCTTACCGTGTCCTGATATTTTTGATCTTTCGATCAACGAACTCACACTAAAATAAAAAGTCGGTCCATGAGGTAGATGGATGAACGTTATACCGTTAACCACTTTCTTATCCTCGTTTATTACTATCAAATCTGTGTAGTCTCTGTTTGAACAATATTCAGCCATGTCTACCATACTATACTCTCTCTTTCTCTTGACGAAAGTACAATTTGGGAACACTTCCATTAGCATCGATGCAAATTGGTATGCCGGTTTCTTTGCATTTGGGTTCGTTGTGATGAGGATCTTTGGTTCCTTATCGCCATTTTGAAAATATGAGGCAAAATCGTCCTCACCTTCCAATTCAGCATTCACTGTTTCATCAAACACTCTCTTGGAATCAATTGTCTGTGTCACGTTCTCTGTAAGTCTTTTCTGTTTAAGTTCAGGGTTCTCTCTCTCTTCTTTGGCTCTAGCTGCCCTGTTCTTATGACGTTCTTTGTTCTGTTCATGTTTCAAAGCCGCAAATAACTTTTGTCTTTTTTGCTTGTTTTTAACAGCCTTTAGTCTTTCTGCATCTATTGGTGCCATGACGAGTTGTATGCGGTGGTTATGTTATCTGTTAACGTTTGACCTGCTATGTATTACCTGATAACTTAAGTCTTGTCTCACTTTAAAATTTTTTTTTTCTTAAATATCTTAAAAAAAATTATTTTTCAAGCCCAAGTGCGCCGCACAGGATACCACATATGCGTATCACAAATTTCAATTACCGTATACGTACTCGCCCGTTTGAAGGCTGTATGTATAAGAACAAAAAAAACTTAATTGTGTATAGAACATTAAAGAAGAATCAAAGGGGGAAAAACTGAAGGAGTTGTAGTATAAGAGATAAAAAAGAGTAAAAATTAAATTTGAAAATAATGTTGTTGGAAATAAGAAATTCAAGCACGTGTGTGAAACAGGGCCAGATGGAGATAATAAATCAATAAAACAGTGGAAAAAGTCATTAATCAATAATCAACATCACCAATAAAACCATTATCATCAAAGAAAAAGAAGAAAACAAAACCAAATTCAAAAAAACTAAAGAAAAGCCACCCATTTTATAAACAATCACCAAACATCTTCTTGATATCTGTTCAACACTCTCAAGTTTCTACCCATATCAGTAGCCAACTCTTCGGTTGTCTTTCTCTCTTGCATGAAAATCTTGAGCAAAGTGTTTTGAACATCTCTGGCCATTCTACCAGCGTCACCACAGACGTAGAAGAACGCACCTTTAGCAAGCAAGTCGTTGATTTCGGTAGCCATTTCCATCATCTTGTGTTGGACGTAAACTTTTTGAGCTGTCTCTCTAGAGAAGGCAGTGATAAGCTGGAATGAATCACCCAACTTCTTGGAATACTCGATCCACTCCTCTTTGTACAAGAAATCTTCGTTGGAGTTTCTAGAACCGTAAAATAGCAAAGTCTTACCAACTTCTTCACCAGCTTCCGCTTGTTTAGCTCTCTCTCTGATAAAACCTCTGAATGGGGCAACACCCGTACCAGGACCAACCATGATGACTGGGGTAGCTGGGTTGGAAGGTAACTTGAAAGTAGATCTTCTAACGTGAACAGGTAGCTTGAAAGGTTCAAACAGCTTCCTTGGGCCTGATAGGTCGTAAGTAACGGCTGGTTTTATATCAGAAACCTTGTTTTGGGCCAGTTGGATGTTCCACAGCAAGTTTGTGGCCACACCGGTAACGACATGGTCGACACCTGGCATCACTTCAGACTCAACGACAGCAGTTATGTGGATGGTACTCTTCTCAGACAATGAGGATGACGAGATGGAGTAATAACGTGGTTGTAAGTGAGCGATGGATTCAATGATGAATTCGAAAGGAACCGTGGACCAAGTTTCACCACCACTTAAAGTGCTCAACAAGTCAGCAATATCCAAATATTTTTCAGCCACAGAGCTATGGAACAAAGTCTTATCGTTGGCCAAGGTAGCAGCTTTATCACCAACCTCTTGCGAAGGAGCAAATTGAATGATCGATTTCAAGAATTGTCTGGAGACAGTACCGGTAATCTCCAAGTAGTGTCTTAAGACAGCTTCATAAGTGGTTGGAGATGGCACAGGAACTTGAACTGTTGGATCTAAAGACTTGATTTCAATCACAGTATCCTTCTTGTCTTGTAAACCTAAGATGGCTAGCATTTTGGCGACATCTTCATTAGAGTTAGATGGCCAAACTGCCAAGTGGTCACCAGTAGAATATTTGAGTGCAGAATCAGATAAGTCAAATTCGGCGTGAATGCAGTGTCTAGATTCGCTGTTGAACAATTCCTTAGTTTTGATGATTGGAGCAATGTAAGGATGAGTGTGATCGAAAGGACCAGCTGTAAAGGTCTTCGCATCCTCAGCAGATGGGCAGACATACTTGGAAGTTGGTTCACCCAAGGAAACGGATTGGGATGATGCTGTCAAGCTGGATTCGGTACACGTCAAACTAGCTTGGTATTTCAGTTCGTGTTCTTCCAAGCTCAGTTCTGTTTTGAGTAATTCAAACAGACCATCCTTCCAAGCAAGATAATCTTCATCCATAGTACCTCTTCCATCATCACCGAGTCCGAGTTCACCGATCAAAGTAGCATTCTTCTCTTGCAAAGAGGTAGCACATCTTTTACCCATTGCGTTGTAGAACTCGTAAGTGGAGTTACCCAAACCAAAGCAAGCAAACTTGACTGTGGAGAGATCTTCACATTCGTTGTCAATGTAATCGAAGAATTCAACAGAATTGTCTGTTGGTTCACCTTCACCGTAGGTGGCCATGAAGAACGTGATAAGCTTGAAGTCTTCAACCTGTTCAAAGATCTCATTCAAGTTGTCGTAATCAAAATCAGCCAAGTCAACACACATGGTAGAAGTGGAAAATCTCGATTGAAATTCTTTGGTGAACTTGTGAGCGTAATCTTCAGCAGTACCGGTCTGGGAAGCGTACAAGACAAGCGCTTTCTTATCGTTGTTGTTTAACACTTCGACAAGATCTCTGGAAGAGGAACCACCCTTTAAGAAAGATGAAGATCCATCACCAGTGCCCCACAAACTACCCTTTGTGAAGTAGGCGACCAATGCAGCAAATATGGCAATTATCACACTTAGATCCAAGGTATCAAGAGCCATTGTGTGTTCGGAAGATTGTTTGAAAAATTAGAAGCAAAGACTCGAGAAGGTATGAGATCCAATTAGCCGAACCGATCTAGGTTATTCCAATTGAGGTTATTACAGTGAAAGTAACGGTAGAAGCTGGTTTGAAAAGGAATGTTTCGAGAAAAGAACGATCAACCCGACCGCAAGAGAAAAGGAAAAAGAGGAAGAAGATAAAGGCAGAAGCATCGAACGATCCAAAGGAACGAAGGGAACGAAAACGGGATACGAATCCAGCGCGATTTCGCTGAGGTCAGCAGGAGTTGGCTCGTCTGCTTAGCGCTTCTTTTCTCACCTTTGTCCGATATATCAGACCGTTGGGCCCTCATTTGGGGATCTGGCCTCTCCTTTTCGACGATAACTCACGGCGGCTACTACCCCTCTGTTGCTGCTCTCTAACGGGCATTTATGAAGTCGGCTAGTTCCAGTCACTAATCAGATAGGCCATCTAGCCCTCTGATGCATCGATAAATCGGGTTTGTGGCTCTCCAATGAGCAACCAGGGTCCCGCTGTTAGCGCATCCTTGTACCGATCCAGCAGACGCGTCGGATTTGTGGTGTCTGACATCTGTTGACAACATGTCAAGGTTTTTGATTCCTGATTCGATTTTGTGGGGAAGACCAGCCAAGGTATCCAAATTTTACACATGGATGACGATCATAAAGGTCATATAACTATACCAGCACACAGATGCATTCTGGATTCGTCGTACGCAGAACTGTGTATATACAATAAATAAATAAGATTAGTGGATTCCCGAACCCTCTACACAACAACCAGAAAAAGAAGAAAGGATAACAATAAATGAAAACAGTAAACAAGACCTGTCATCGCAAATATTGCAACGCGATCCTTAAACTGCAAAAAAAATTCAAGTTCCTAAATTAAAGCCCATGGATAACAGATAGAAAACATTTTTTTTGAAAAAAAGAGTGACAAAACGGTTGTAGTTTAAATTTTAACCCAGATGATTGTGTGCATAATAACTCAACGGCTTAGTGTGTTGACGCAGTGCACAATATGTTAAAAAGAAACAAAAAACAGAAAGGAAATGAATCTCATAGGGATTTAGTCGTATTGAAGAATATTTCAATTATCTGTCACACCCGGTTGATTCAACAAGCTCATTAAGTAAAAACAAAATTGGACACATCAAGAACAAAAAACACAAAAAAGAACAGGAATAGTACACAAACCGAACAAGCCTTCAATCGGGAAAAACAGTATTGAAATAAAAGGAAAGTAAAAAAAAGGGAAGCAAACTCAAAAACAAAAACAAATCAGGCAAACAAGCTGACAACAGATTCATCATTAACTGACACCAAAACAAGCGTCACCAAGCATCACCAAGTTCTCGTCCACTATTAAAATATTTCAGGAAACATGGATGGTGAAACCTTCAGGCGTCAAAATTAGAATACACACTGGCACTTAAATCGTCCAGTTCTTGTAAATTATTCAGGGTATATAAGATTTCATTGTCCAATGAATTATTCGTCAATTGATTAGACTGTTTAGTTATTGAGGCCAACAATGACGCCAATTTAACCTTTGGTGACTCTATCACCTGTGCCTGTTGTGTTTCCTGATTTGTTTCCTGTTGTTCATGCTGTTCCTGTTTACTTATAACGTTTAAAACGATGTTATCCAAAACTTTTGAGATTCCAACAGTTACTAGTAACGAGATGATCGAACTAACTTGATCGTTATTCAAATAATCCTTCAATTCAACCAACAATTTTGACAAGTTCTCTGAATTGTTCAAGTTGTTGTTGAAATTTGCCAAGAACTCGATATCGTTTGTCTGTTGGAGTAAGAAAAATTCTAGATTTGGTGGAGGAAGTAAAGATGAAACCGTCAGTGTAGAATGGGCGATGCTTCCTTGGCTCGAAGCTGTTGTTGTTTGTGGAACGATAGAAAATTGCGACGTAGAAATGCTCTGTTGTTGAACTGGTAAATCCTCGTTGATCTCTTTATCAATTATTTGCTGTGTTCTACTGATCAACGAAGCAAAGTCATCGACTGACAGTTCCTGTCTAGGGTTGATTTCACCAAACACATCTTCCACTGCCTGCTCGATTTTGGACCTGATTTCCAACCAACCTTTGTTTAGTAACCACCAGGAAAACGATAAAAATGCCTGTTCAGCCAGATTGTCATCGTTAGGTGAGGATGCTGAGCCAGATGATAGATCATCGTCATCGATTAGGTTATAATTTGTATCCAATGATATGCCAGATTCGTTTTCAAGCTTGATTCCTTTGGTCTTCGAGGCCAACTTGATGGCAGTTTCCAAGTACGATTTTCTTGAGAGAATGTTCAACTGTAAGTGTAAAAAAACTATCAATAGGGACTCACAGTATAGTAACGTTAAGAATCTAGTCAACGATTCATTTTTGAGGTCGTTCCAAAGTTGAGTCTTTGATTTATTCTGGAGGTTGGCAGACTGTTGTTGCATCAAGATCTCTTTCTCGCTCTGAGAGTGAGTGGAGAAGTCATCACTTAATACAGTCGAAAGTGCAGGATCAACAGCATTTGCAGGCAACTGGCCCGATTTCTTTCTCTCTTGCCTTTTGTTTTGCAATTGTTTTGTTATTTCTTCGACGTTTAATTCTTCGTAGATAGGTTCCGTCAAAACAGGTAGCAAAGATAAGAAAGTCATGTAGCAATCGTTCTGTGTCTGCTTAAAACGACGTTTGATCTGTTGTTTGGCAAAGTTCTCCTCTTTCAACTTCTCCTGAAATTCGGCAATTTTAGCAGAGACATAAGAGCTGACAACGTAGGATACAGCGACGACACCTGTCGAAAACAGAATCTTCTTTTTGTGTCTCTTGAACGTGTCCCTGCAGTATTGAAACATGGTGGGGATGTGAGGCTATAACTGACGTGGATATAGGGCAAATAACAAAGCTATAAACGTAAAACGATAGCCATAAAAATTGAAACTGGAGAACAGATAACACTTCCCGAAAGGATGATGAATCAATGGAGGGACTGAGGATTGAATGAATGAAAAAGATGAACAAGGGCAAAAAGAGCTTCCACAACAACCAAGAGAACGATACTGCTCGTGATGATTCTGGATCTGAAGATAGGTTCCACTGTATATTCCTGAAGCAGATTCACAAACCCCTGGTTATCGCTCCTACTTTGCTTGTGCCTACACCTCCTACCTGTGTCTGTGATGGTGGACGGTAGTGGAGCGCATTCTAGTGAGCAACTTATGGTTAAAACGGCAGGCGCGAGGCCAGCCAAAAGAGCTCTTGCTCGCCACGGTTCCACCGCGAAGTGCGTGCGGGCTCGTAGCCAAAGACTTGCCCTACGCCTGGGCCACGTATTGGCGCGTGTGTCTGGAGGCACTGTTAGGCTACGCCTTGCCAAATAAGGAATGCGCCGTCCGCTTGAGTCGCGATCTGCGGGTGGGGAGGGAAGTCCGATTCTATTATAGCGGTGATGTTTTGTTCTGCGACAACTACCTATGTTGCACTAGCATTACCCGGTCTGGTGCACTGCCCATCGACAAGCTATATATACTCCCGTAAGTCGCTATTATTGATGTACAGTCGATGAAGGCAGGTTGGACAGGTATCGGTTAGTATAAGTGGCTAATGATAATTATAAAACCTGTTGATATCTCTCCCATAGTTAAGCGCTAACAAAATTTATCGTCAGCCATTATATTTACAGTTCGTTCTCTATAATAGTCATCTTCTGACCAACTTGATTTCACCTGCTGTATCTTAATGAATAGTAGTTTTAGGTTTCAGTTTCAGTCGCTGCGTATATATATAGTTAAAATGGGGGCATGTACAATATGTATGTGCTCACACATCAGATCTAAAACCCTTTTCTTCCTTCTAGATGATCAAGCATCTGAGTTGGAACTTGGAAGTCAGGACCCTAGAATCGATGTAACTACACCCAATACCGATCGGGATTCGTCAGACCTTCGGTCAGTATCAGAGCCGAAACGTCTCGTTCATTATAATGGATTAAAGTTCATATTTAGGTTTGATTTTGAATTATTCCGACTGTTTTCACGATGAATATTAGTAATATCACATGTTGAAGAGACAATTTATTTTAATAAAAGTTTAATATATAAAAATATTATAATAGAAGCCCGTTTCGAGCATATATATATATATATAGGCCGACCGTTGATTCATATCGACGTTTCCCTTTGAGATAGATGCAAATAGTTTTTGGGACTAGTTTTGTTAACCTTTCCTCGTATTTATGGCTAGTCTTATAGGAAGTCTTCGTCTCAAAAGCTCCGATTGAATTATGTGCTATATCAGTCATCTGCTTGGTCATACCCATCGTATACAGATATTCGCTTAGAGATTACCGTAGTTTTTAGCAGACCCATAGTGTAAAATATGCTCTCCATCTTTAGAACATTAAACACCTCCCGTATGCGGAGCAATCGTGAGCAGAACTGATTGGGGCGTCTTTTTTGACCCAAAAGAATGCAAATGCAAATGCTATATCATAAATCATTGATTCATATATATTAAAATTTGTGTCCTTTCTTCTCGAAATTATATAGTTATATTTATAGAAGTGCCTATTCTTCTTACCTTCTGCCTTTTTTGTTCTTCGATATCCTTTCAGAGTCGCCCTTATTCTTTTTCATTTTATCGCTGTTTTTAACGCTTCGGTTGACTTTCTCGTTCAACTTCTTCACTTCAGAATCGCTTAGCTGTTTCTGGGCCTTTTTAGTTTTATCCTTATCTTCAGGTGAACCAAACTTCTTATGTTTACCCTCAAAATGAGCCTTAGAAACAGCAGGTTCGCTAGTTTGTCCTGAAAGCTGTGTTTTGATAAATCTGTTTGCAATTTCAGACTTGAACTTCTTCTTTTGCTCTTCTTCTTGGTCCACATTAGCAGCCTGTTTGGCCCTATTAATGTACGATTTGACCCTATTCAACTCTGACATCACCGGATGATCGTTCTTTTTGTTCAACCCACTCACCTTCAGGTAAGAAAAGTATAATGATGTTATAACGTAAGCATATGTATTATATAGTTCCACTTTGTCGAGTGGGTTGGCACTCTCTGATTCGCTATTGATCTCATGAATCTGTTCCATTAGATTTCTAAATAAAAGTTCTTTGGATAGTTTAGGCTCAAAATCGTTAATCGAGTTTTGAAGAGACGAAAGAAGATTTTTTACCGTATCGACGTCTTCCATTTTGTATATGTGTATATGCACTTCTCAGGTAATATTTGTCAGTATTCTGCCTGTATATATACACAGGGTAATGATGGATAAATTGTATTAAAATTAAAAAAAATTTTAGAGTCTACATATTACAGGCTCACAGAGTAGTCAGCAGCGAGCACTGCCCGAGTCCCGACATCGAGAATCGAGAAGCTGGAGAATCAGATTGAATCGCTCTGTATAGAATCTGCAGTGCGCATGCGTATTAAATTATATAAGTATTTACGTAATCGATCAAAAAACATTTTCTAACTTTGTGGGGCAACCTCCTACATTCTGCACCTGCTCAGGCACTTTATCCTGAAATTTATTCATCCAATGGATAACGCCTGCTTCCAAGGGAAAAACTTGGATCAAAAAGTTTGAGGAACATTGAAGTGATTGGCTGGCTTTTCGCCATGGTTTGGCCGGCTGTGCCTGACTGCCTGTCTGTCAGTGGCCGGCCGAAATTTTATACCAAAGATCAAATTAGCCGAGATCTGGCGCGAGCAGCTTAGGTCTGGTAGCCTGTGAAATCCCCATTTAGCAATACTCAACAGTATATTGCATCCTGGGCAGGTGGACACTGGACAGGGTACACTGGGGACTGAAAGGTGCACTTACTTGTTAGAACGAGTGAATTCAAAAACTGTGGCTTCTCCTGTTGTATATATGTCCATATATCGTTTAATGGATATGCTGGATGTTCTGGATCATTTTGAAAGACAGAGTGTAAGATGAGCAGCGAATTTATATGTAACGATGGGTATCGATATGATCGATGATTCAATGCCTAATTGAGTGCAATGGCTCCCGCAAACTACTGTTTTGCAAATGCAAATGAAAGATCTAGCAAATGAAAATATTCTCTTCAATTAGAAACTGGCTACGAAACGTGGTACTTTGCACGTGGAAACAACGGGAATCCCATATTGCTTCGCAATTGGTTCACTATATAAATAATATATATATATATATATGTACAGGGTTACCATTCCCCAATGGCACGTTGTAAGTGCGGCAAAGCTTTTCCTGCGAAACCCCGAATATTAACTACCAGTACTGCTTCCGTCCGCCGTTTACATCTGCAAAAGTTAACTTAACTTACAATGTGGGGCATGAATTGTGTGCACCTGTCCAAAAGCACTAGCAGGGTTTAAACATTACATGTTCTTGACTTTACTAGTCGTTTTTAACTCTTCTGTGATTTAAAATCTGGAGAAATTAACATTATATTCTAACTTGCAATGTTGATTTGCAATAAACTTCCCATGTACCGTTGAGACTCGTGATTCTGGTCGTTTGTACCGCTAGAATGGCAATATCTATAGAATTGATTCAATTGCACTATACTCAGGTATATCGTTACAATTTAGTCTAAAATAAACGTGATTTAGCCAATTGATTAAAATTAGAAGTGAAGATATCCCGGAAACGTTGAGAAGAATTGCACAATCCATCTGACTCTCTTTCTTTGATGTATCAGGTATAATTCCTATTGGTAGCCACAGAATTGGCACTCGTGGACCCCGATCAAAACTGTGTAACCTTAGTGGTTATCTGCGACATTTTCTGGAATTTTCACCCTTGCCAGTATAATTCTGTTAAAACAGTTGCTGACAGTTCTTATTCATGGCTAACTTGTTGGGTTTTACTATGAGAGGGCTTTAATTCTTGTATAAATAGAGAGGGATAGCCCACTTTGTGCTGAAAATTCATCGGCGTTTTTCGTATTTTTTTTAAAGCATTAGAAACTTAATTTCAAACAAACACTCAATAAATATATCATTATGTCCCAAGGTACTTTATACTTAGCATTGGCCTCTCCAAGATCTTCCTTCTTCAAGGATTTGGTTGAATACTTAAAGCTTGACATCAAGATCTCAGACAACACTGATCCAGACTTTGTTGCTAACTTCCCATTAAAGAAGGTGCCAACTTTCATTGGCCCAGACAACTACGTCTTAACTGAAGCTGTTGCTCTATTGGTCTATTTGATCTCTTTGGCACCAAATGGTCACAACTTTTACGGTAAGAACATCTACGAACAAGGTCAAGTTTGGAAATGGACCTCATTCGTCAACTCCGAATGGATCTCCACCTTGGTTGATTTCATTTACCCATTAATTGGTAACTTCCCATACGACAAGGCTAGAGTTGAAAAGGCAACTGCTGATTTGGAACAATTTGCTGGTATCTTTGAAGAACAATTGAAGAAGACCAAATACTTGGTTGGCTCAGAAATTACCTTAGCTGACTTGTGGGCCGTTCAATCCGTCAGATGGGCTTTCCAATATGCTTGGGACAAGAAGTGGGCTGCTAGCCACCCAGTCTTGTACAACTGGTTTAGAAGCGTTGTCGACCACGACCCTGTTGTCTCAAGATCATTGAAGGGTTTCGAGCCAATCGAAACTGCCTACGCTAATGTTCCTCCAAAGAAATGAATAGGATAAGCATGATTATTGGAATTGCCTTTTAATAATAATTTATGATACGACATAATTCGTACTGATAAGTTTTTTTAGATTTCTTTAACTTGTTTGATTTTTCAGAATTAACCTTTTGACAACTTTTGAACAGCATTTTCAAAAGTTCTTGAACCGTTCATATTATAAATAAAAACATATTTGCCTTTGCAAAACAAAGTGTTGTAAAATGGTTACTATAATGGACATAGTTTGGGTGCAATTCGTGCTGGCGGGGGTTCAAAATGCAAAACTAATTATTTTGCCGAACCCGCACAGCCTTCTTCTCCTCGAAAAATAAGTTAAAAAGGGCACTATAGATTATAAATGAGATACGCGTGCAATTTTTTTGACTGTATTTAATTCATACACCTGTTATACCGTTTCTTGAATTCACAATGAACTAGCATTGCAGATTACCTGGTGCATTGGAGGGGAACATTCGTCTTACGAAACTAGGATTATTCGAATTAAAAAACAGCAGTCTGAAGCGTTATCCATTTGTTGGAAAAACGTTGTGAAATGTTTCTACATAATATTTCTTAATTTCCAGTCCACCGAATTTGAAAACTATCAAGCTTAAGCACGGAGGTTCAATTAAAACTTAGATTCAATCAACGCTTAGGCAACATTTCCAGCCGTGATTTGTGGCATTATTTCTTTTTGAAGAATTTTTCTAGTACCACTAAATTTGCAGGACAACGTTGGGTGGACCGTAAACTAAATATCTATCATCTGTAATTTCTCCGAGCGTAAAGGTTATACCTATATAGCATTAAGCTGGCATATACAGCGGCAGAGTAAGAGAAGACATGGTTTAATAAAAAAAGCGTAAACTATTAAGGTCATAAATGAAAGTCAACATATTTTTATAAATTAAAATTTACAAAATGTGGCAACGAGAAGCAAACCGGCCGTAACGAATGATATTAGTGCAACATTGCTTACCGACGTGGTAGAGGCTTCTTTGGAACCTATCTTGATGATATTTGCATTTTGATGAACGGTAGTAGAAGACTGATTGCTTGGTTCCCCTGGGGTGGCTATCCCTTTTTCATCAGGAGCCGACTCTGAATCAACCTTTAGAGAACCATCCTTATTGTGGTTCGTCAAATATAACAAGTCGTCCTCAACATTGTCCACCACAGTCTGTTGAACATTACCAAAAAAATCTGTAAGCAGCACCTCAGACAAGTTACGTTGGAACAAATCACTCTTAACACCAGCGTTGGAATGAATCTTTTCAAATGTGTACGAATCAACAAGATCTTGTAAAGTCAAATTGGAATTCTTGTCAACGTTTTCCAAAAATTCGAGACTAAAATAAGTAAATCTATCAATGACTGCAACACCAATTTCAGTATCTGAATGATGGGAGTAAGAACTTTCGTGTAGCTCAGATGATCCTACAGCCAAAACATTAGGCGAATAAAATTTGGAGAACATAGTATTAGCTTGACATGTATCAATCATAAAGAAGATCTCATTGTATCGCTTCTTTTCATGCATTTGTTCAATTGCATCTGCTATGTCGTGCGACGAAATTTCCTCGGCATCCTGAAATTTCAAGAATTCGTCACCACCATGTCCAGTCAAGTAAATGAAGATGTTCGAATTTTCATCAGTCAATAATCTCTTAGAACGGGGTTGCTCTTCTGGCCATCTATCAGTTAGCAACCTAATAAAGTTTTCCACAGTCACTTCATACCCTCTGTAATCAACTTCGATGTTGTCACCATATAACTCCAACTGTCTGTCAGCGTTATTGAAAACGAAACCAGGGAATGCATTTCTAGCGTTACAAGCAATATCGTCAGATAACATCAATATGATCTGCGAGTCGGGTATACCCAATCTTTTAACAGTTCTGTACATACTCAAGGCGTTGGCCATATGTCTGTAATTGAACCAGAATCTTGATGTGGACACGAGGACCGCCCAGTTGTTTGTGTGCCTAGATGTTGATTGAATCGGGCTGTCTGATTCTGTGCTTGGGGTATCGTCAGAAAGCACCGTTAGTGGGCTCACCAAGAGCAGGTATGCTAGCACTCCAACTATACTCTTTAGGTCAAACTTCATAGTGGAGGATATCAGGAATATTTTGTGATCGACGATAAAGCTTTAGACACTTAAGGCTTCGATTACTAATAAACATCCAACTAAACATGGACTTGAAAGAAAAACCATCGCCATTTCAGGGTTGCGCGCTCGCTCTGTTGTTTACTGAACCTGAGACTCCGTGTCACGTGTGGCTCAAGTAGCGCCTTGAAAGATATGCACCCTATATGAGTTGAAATGCTACAGTACCGAGCAATATAGTCTCTGCAAGTAAATAAATAAGATCGGGATAGTAAGAATATGCTCTTTAGAAAATTTGTGGTAACTACACAGCTCACTAACAGCTTACGGCTTCGTGTTTTTCGATACAGCACTTACATAGAAACCAATAAGTCGGCCTCTTCAGCACGTCAAGTCATACTCCCAAGTGATGCATCAGAAGTCCATCCAAGTGAGAAGCCCAACCAGATATTGAGAGATTATCAACAGGAATGCGTTGCAAGCTGCTTGGAAGCATTGAAAGAAAACAGAAGAATTGCTGTCAGTTTGGCCACTGGGGGAGGGAAGACCGTTATTTTCACGCATTTAATAGACGAACTCCCTAAGAACCCAAAGACACTAGGGAACAAGACGCTCATACTTGTTCATAGAAAAGAATTGGCTGATCAGGCTGTTGCATCCATGAAACGCTTTTTTTCTCACTACAAAGTTGAGATGGACATGGCTAAATTCAAACCGTCACACACTAATGATGTGGATGTTGTCGTGGCTTCCGTTCCAACATTGTCTAGATCCGAAGAAAGGCTTGAGCTCTACGATCCCTCGGACTACAAGGCTATTATTATTGATGAATGTCACCATGGAGTCTCAAATTCTTATTTGAAAGTTTTGAAGCATTTTGGTTGCGATAGGAGTGACACTGACATCGCGGTGATTGGGTTCAGCGCTACCTTGAAACGACACGATAAATTAAGCTTGAAGAAGGTGTTTGATGAGCTCGTGTTTCATAGAGGTATGGAAGATCTCATCAAAGATGGGCATTTGTCTGATTTTACTTGGGCTAAAGTTATTGCCTCCTTCAACTTGAATAAAGTTGAACTTGGGTCCAACGGAGATTACAAAATTGACTCTTTAGCAGAACATGTGAACACTGAACAAAATAATGAGCTCGTTTTAAAAACGTATATTCATTTTCAAAAAGTTAACAAGCTAAAATCTGTGTTATTCTTCTGTGCAAATGTCGATCATATGGTTGAATTATCCAGTTTGTTCAGGATAAATGGTATCAATGCGCAGTATGTCACAGGCAATACCACAAAGAGAGAAAGAGAAAAGCTTGTCAATAGCTTCAGGAACGGTGAAATTTCCGTGTTGATGAACTGCGGTGTTTTTACTGAAGGCACTGATATTCCGAACATCGATTCAATCTTTATGGTAAGACCCACTAAGTCAAAACCTTTGTTAGTTCAGATGCTTGGTAGAGGCCTTCGGTTGCATGAGAATAAGTCCAAATGTTTGATTGTAGATTTTGTTGACGCTGCATTTGCTGGAATTCATTTGGAGGCAACCCTGAAGGGACGACCAGAAAGTGGCTCTCCATTGAGAGGTATTTTTCCCTCAGAAGAGTTGGGCCCCAAGAAGGGAGGTGCCGCCGAATCTGGCGACTTAAAGTTTGTTGAGTATGAATCTATTGAAGGTTATCAAGAGTTGATGAATCGTACAAAAAACATTCATGATATCTACGAACAGAACTTAGTAGCACAGTTCAAGCAAAACAGATATCCATGGGTTCAACTCCGAAGAGATTGCTGGGGTCTCCGGGTGAGTAGCATATGTTACTACAAAATTGAACAAGATTCCAAGAGTAATCTTCATAGGTTGACATGGGTTGTGAAGTCATTTAAAGGATCCTTCAAGTTTTTCCAAAACAACGAGATTTTTAGTTCTAACGACTTGCAAGAGGTGTTCAACGTTTTTGAAAAACACTTTACTACCGATGCCGACAAGATGGAGTTGTACCGCAGGAATCAATACTACGGACACAGTACTACAAGACAACAGGAGTTTTTGATGGAAAAGATTCTGCGTGTTGCTTCAAAGAGCAGTAGGATCGACCTTGCAACTTTCACCAGTGAGTTGAAAGAACACCTATCAAACCTATCGAAGCAAGATGCTTCGCAATTGATTTTCATTTTCACGATATCGGGTGGCAAGGGATTACAGATCTACATAAAGAATAACTTGTTACGGAAGAAAGAGGCTCGTGAGAAGTTACTATTATAGAAAAGTTAATTTATTTACTGTACATAGATAATAAGGCGCTATGATATAATCATGCTCTCCAATATTGAGCCAAACTATGCAATCTGTCAATAACGACTGGTAAAAAGGCATTGACACTATCATTAATCAAATTGTGGAAATGTAGAACCGCTTCCTCGTCATCCAGTTCCAACATGAATTTTTCCTCTATCTTCCAGATCAATTCCAGTTTTTCAGTCTCGTTCGAAACCCCATTCAAATTCGAAGTTCTCAACACCGGAATGGAAGAATCAATCATTAGCTGGAACAGATTCAAAATTAACGACGAATTCTTTCTTAAAGTGATGTAAGTGATGAAACAGTAATTACAAAACTTCTTGTAGTTTTCGTCAGCTAGACCACCCATACCTTCGATGATCTGAATAGGCAACTTCATCAATGGAGGGAACGGTTTAGGGTCCTGGCCCAAAATATAGCCATAGTCAGCATGGAAGAAGTATCCATCTTGCGTAAGCAACAAATTCTCCAAATGTCTATCACCAACACCTAGAATATAGGTCACCACACAATATCCAGCGCACGAACGAACGTAGTTATCCATTACTTCAGGTTTCACCCCATGTGGCGCTGACGCATCTGGGTTGTGCATCTGCAAGTAAGTTAAAATCGAACTGGTCTTTTGCAAAATCGAAGAAAGCGAATAATTCGGGATAAATTGAATGAACCCTTCAACTGGGCCAAGGGCAATGATTTTGTAAGGTTTCAACTTCAGGTCCAAATTTTCGTTTTGTAAAATTTTCTCCATCAACGTAATTATCTGGACAACGAACTGATCTTGTCGTAAGTCGTCTCCAATTTTGTACATGACAGGATACCTAGAATCGTCTGTTGTCTTAAATGTAATTTTTAGTGGGTTCAAACTACTTTTAAAAACACTAGACTCTTCCACAACAGTTCCGTAAACATGCACACTGGGATCTAAAGGAAGAGGAACAGGGGTAAATTCAAGCAATGACTCGTTCTCTGCTGGTATTAGGGATTTTCTAGCAGCCTTTAATTTGGATGCTGAAGACGATGCAATAGAGAAAACAGTTTTTTTGTGCTTTTCAGCAAGCAACTGTTTCAAAATCTCGATCTTTCTTGGAGTTGTCTCCTTTTTATAATCCTTTTTGATTTTCATGGAAATATTATGAATTTTAGTTACAAGCTCAACTTGGTTTTTCAGAGTTGTAACCTTTTCTATACCATTTTTTGATAAAGCTAAACTGCCAATAAAATGAAGCAATGTTTTCTGGAAAATGTGACGCAGGTTTTTGATGCCTTGCCTATATCTTTGTTCTTCTTGTTCCCCTTGAGTCTGTTGATCTTGAGTGAAATCCGCTTGCTCAATATTGCTCATCATGTGTAGGCCATCATAGACATTGTTCGCCTTGCTATTGGCTCTTTCTTCGTCAACTTCAACTTTTAAATGCCAGTATAAATAATTGGACATTTCTGGATTGTTGCAAGCCCTTTCAATAATGAAAATAGCAAGCGGTGAATTCAATGTCGGTAGTTTTGCAACCAATTTTTTTTGTAGATTCGGATTCACCAAGGCAGGGCTGTTTAGAAATCTCAATAAAGGATCATCATCCTCAACGTTATCAATCACCTGATAGTCGCTTGAGTTTGTTGTGTAGGTGGAATCTTCAAAGTCGTATATATCAGAATCATCTTCGTTCATACTTCCGGTCTTACCATTAACTAAAACAGAGTCGTCGAATCCGTCATCATCGATATCAGTATGTGGACTCACGTAATTAGCCTCGTTTTTGATACATTGGACCAATTGAACCATAAACATGTCTAGTTCTTCATCAGACGCCAGTCTCAATCTTTCAATCGCCATGTTTCTGACGATATGATTTTGGTAGTTAGTTCCTAGAAGTTCCAAACAATCGACTATTTCTAGTTCTTGGATGAACACGTTGGATCCTTTCTTACTATCCGCATCCAAATCATTGATAATTTTAAGGAATTCATTGACTTCAAAATTATCTTCCCAATCAATACATTTAATAAAGTTTATGATAAAATTGTTAAATTCCAATGTGTTCTTGTTTAAAATCAAGGTGTTTAACAAAAAAAATCTGAATTTCCAAATCATATTCTTTTCTTTCTGATTCAGTTTCTCAAAAAATTGCTTTTTTAATATTTTTCCTAATTCAGTTCTAACCTTCAAAGTTGGCTTAATCTCTTTATCTATTGACATTGATTTGTGCGTTCTTTCCAATCTTCTAAATTTGAATTCTATTGGATCCTCGATGATTTCGGATCTATATTGATCAGGATCAAATATATTAGGCCTATTGTTTTTCTTCAGCTCTTTCAAGTTGCTCATAGTGATATCGTTTAGAACCATTTGATCCTTGTTATTGATATTATTGTTAGATGCCACGGCATTCAGAGAATGCGATTCAGAAGTTGTAATTGCTAATGTTGCGTACTTAACGTCGGAAAACACGATAGGGATTTCAAATTGTGTCAGCTCCAAAGTGACAAACACCTCCCCTGTCTTGTTGGAAATCATCATCTCTTGTTTGCGTCGTAAAGTCTCCTTCAAGTTTATTTGCTCAATCTTTCTGTAGGTCAGCTGATCTAACCAATCAATAGAGTTTACATCTCCGCTCTCTTTGGATTTGAGTTTCTCTTCCAATATTTGCATCTGATCTGGCTTAGCTTGCGATTGCGTTGTTTCTGGTCCATCCTTAAATCTTACTGTCAACTTCTGATAACCTTTGTTCAAAGTACAATCAGTGATATGATTAAACAAACTCAATTCACATTCACCGATCAACACCGAAGAACCGCTTCTAAGACTATAGTTGAAGAGCTTTAAGACTAGTTTTGAACCAAGAGGTAGTTGACAGTATTCAATAGGAAGAGTTATCCATTCAGATTTATTATTCTCGTATCTTTCATATTGTGATTGTCCATTAGTATTAGATCCGTTGCTGTTACCAGTTCCGTTATTATTGTTGTTGTAGTATTTGATACTTGTTAAGGTCGGCACGGTTAGCTGTTTTCCAGAACTCTCGATGTAAACTAAGACAAAGACCTCACAAAAAGTTTGTTCTTTAAGCTTAGAAAGAATAATACTAGATGTTGCATCAGATGAGTTGCCCAATTCATTTTTGAATGATGATAACCTCTGTGTAAAACCAATGACATTTAGTAACTTGAATCTAAAAGGAATCCTAAGGTCCTTCGATAAGCAGAAACTTACCGAGTTCTGACTTCGAGTATCATAATTCATCATACAAATTGGAAAATTTGGCCAGTTGTTCGAAGATAGAGATTCGCTTGCCAGCAAAATGAAACAGATGAAACATATGATGCATGGTTTGTTACCTTGATGGAGTTAGGAAAATCCATGAGTTGAACCATTCGCAGTACGCCCCATCTCTCCCGCATTCTCAAGTTACTGCGCCACTAGAAGGAGGTTTAGTGCGCCACAAACGCATTTGTTATGTGAACTGGTTTTTTTCTCACAGTTGACTAAAATACCCCGGACGGATCGTATTATTGATGTACGATTCACGGTTCTTCATGTGAATATGAAACCAAATCTAAGAATTGTCATTCAAGCTTATGTGTTCAATCAGTCAGGTTCCGATATAGTGCAATTTAGGCAACAATTGTTCAGCTTCAATTCAGCTAACCCCCTAGGTATTTTGCTGATTGTCGATCTCAAATAAATGAAAAACGAGCACCAATATCAATTTTCAGAATATATTACATCTGCCCATGGTTCTAAAGATAACAGCTAAGACTTATAGCAAATACAAGAACAATTCGAACTCAGGTTCATTATTGTTGTACAATTGACAAAGGAATGCTTCCTGAAACACTTATCTTTTGAAAACTTTTCACACTGATCGCCATTCCGCAAAAATTACCGGGACCGGGATTTTTCCTGAAAGATAGCAAAACGTGGGGGTATATGCGAGAGTCTTTGTAAAGGGCTTTTAAAGTACTAAAACAAGAATTAATTATTATTAAATACAGGCTTCTCATCACAATAGGATAACGGAACACAACAGCATCTGTGTATATCGATTGTGCTATATGTTGTATATCGATCGATGAAAATTGTGTTGCCTTGAAAGATTTGCTCCCACCAACGCTGCCAAACGGTTGACCTCGATTTACAATTTTCCCACGTTCAAAGAATAGGATAGCTGAGACTCAGGGCTAGTTATAGAAAAAATTTTCATATGCAACAACCAGATCTATGGCTGTGCCTTGCAACAATGCTTGTTGTTGCAGATATATGATCCAGTTGAAGTCGCTATCAAAGGACTAATAGTGGCAGCGATCGGTTGGAAAACGGCTAATACTTTAGCAACGTGTTATTTACGCGTCTCTATATTCTAAAAATTATAATATAACAATGTGGCCTCAAATTTATATTTTTTTCAATGTTCATAACATTTTATTTTTCTATAATATATAAGGAAACTAATGTATATACTAAATTAAAACCAACTTCACCATTAGCGGCAACTCCGGCACAGGTCATCATGAGAAGATAACGATCACTAAAGAACTCCAGTGCGTTATGGTTAACCTGTTAAGTCTATATATATAATATATGTCGATATATATATAGTAAACAGGAGGCCGTAGGCGGTGTGGAGGTCTTCGAACTTGAGGGGGGAAAGCGCCGCTGCGGAGGGCACAGGTGAACATTGAACATCTACCATGCGCCCTGCCTGGTAGAGAAGCCGCTCGACAACGGCGTGCGGGTTGACGGCTTAGGTACACAAATGCCGTTTGCGATCGCTCTAGCGATCTAGAGCTTTTCACAGAACCGTTAGCTTAAATATTAATACTCATTATAATAAATAAAAGCGGCTCTTTTCCTCTAAGAAAAATCCTTTTGTTTGGAGAACTAAATTTTTTATCAAAGAATTAGCTTTTCACGCAAGTTTTGACCCTTTACTCCATCAAATATCTTTACCAGTTAAAACTAAATTTCTCTATATATTAATATATCGACAAAGATGATTCTTAAATAAAATGTCAATTTTTTGGATAGACCGTAAGTTGAATGGAAAAATGCTTGTCATTAAACACAAAAGCAGTTTCTCCAGAGAAAAGGTAAAACTCCCACGCAAACAACAGTTTTTACGTGACAGAGCCGTTCATTGAGAAAAAGACAGCACTTTGCGACAAAACACCGTGACACTTGCTGCGACTACATATTAATATATATATTATATATATATATATATATATACTATAGTGATTAGAAGTTTTAGGATATGGCCCAATTGACCGAAGCATATATGCAGCGTAAATTTGTAGAGAACTTGCCGATTCTTGAATCTTGGGTCTGGTGAAAATTTTCGTTTTACAGATCGTTCCTATTGTCCATTTCTAACAAGCAGCATTATTTGTTATATATATTTATTAAAGTGTTCCTCCTATGAAAATTGTTAAAATCGATCAATATATGATAATATAATATAATATAATATAATATATATATATATATATTATATCGAATCATTCAGTCTCCGGCCCGATGTATCAATACTGCAGTTTACGCTTATATCCTTTGTACAATTAAATTTGCTTTTAGGCTTGTTATGTTACGTTTTGTGGACCACTGATTACAACATATTATATATACTAACGCTATATGTGTATGATATAATATACATATATATATTCATAACATAAAAGATACTGTACGATAAGGCAACAAATCAATGGACAATGTATATCATATAGACTAAGTAAGAGAAATAAGCTTCCGTTATTTCAGTGTGGGTCTTTGTAAGAAAGGATTCAACCTCGCATCGAGCAAGGCGCTAGACGCTTGGTCCTTTTGCACCAGCTACAATCTGACCATGTGCTATATATGGAGGTGAAAGTTAGAACATTAAAATATGAGGTAAGAGGTAAGCAAAAGCGCAAAGAATTTTGATTAATCTGTGACCTACAGAATTGTTCCTATGAAAAATGCCCTCATAGAATGGCAGCTGCAGGGAATTTTAAGGTAGCACAAACCTATGCGGAGAGTGAACACTGAATAGACAGATATATATACATATATATATATATATATATATATTATATAATATTGCAGAAGAGCTTGCAAATAAATTTCCCAATTGGGAGCCACTTCGCAACCTCAATTATTTGAGATGTAAGGAATCAGGATTGCGGTTCTTCGAGGTATTGTATCGAGAGAGACGATAGAGACCTCAAATCAGATTGTAGCAAGAAATGCCTACAGTTCTGCTTTTGTTTGGTGTATTCGTAATACAGAACCGACAAGTTAAAGATCACCTTTGAGACAACAGCATACTACATTATCAGATGATGCTACCCGGTGTAGCTCGTGAAACCTCTATTATTCCACCTTAACTCTCGTTTGAATTCCATCAATGTCATGGAAGCGTCACAAAAGTGTTCCTTTCGTCGGCTAAATGTAGTCTATACCCTCCATATGAGTTTGTAACAAGAGATCCTAGAAAGAGGAAGCACATGGTACAAGTTGGAGTGATAAGAACGCTAAAATATCTTGAATGTTGTAGCCCTACAGAAAAGACGATTGTAACGGGAGGGGTTGGTACTTCATAGGATTCTGATTCAGATATTAAAGCATGTTTTAAACTTACTGAATAGCCATGCAGTCAATATAATATTTTCTAAAGATTATTTCCCAAAATTACGAAATACAAGAAATTGCAGATAAATACGTCATATCGGAAAAAGAAACACCAGTTCAATTTAGAGATGATAGCCGAAGTTAAAATTCAAGAAGATTTCTTGATGGTAAGCACTATCTACTTGTCTTGCGATTGAAGAAAATCCGTTCAGGATCAAAATATTATCTGATTGTCTTTGAAATAAACCTCCAAATCTTAAAATATAGAGGATCAAGTTCAATCACATTCTATCGAGCGATATCAGATGATAATGTAACCACAATTAACATAACCTTAACCGTTTCCAATTGAAAGCATTGAAAGCAGAAAAACCCCTTTTTCAAAAAGTGGGGGGGGGGGGGTTTCTGCTTGAGAATCGAGATGGATGGCTCTGGCGTAGAGGCCGGTCACCGGTTTGCCTGAACTGTCCCGTTTCACCCCCAACTGATGGTATATATATATATATAATAATTATAAGCTTAACATGTTAAGTTCTTGGGAGTGTATCAGCCGGCAACATTTAACATGCAAGACATAGAATCTGCCGGGCCAAGATCAAATATATTATATATATTCGAGTGAGATGTATGATGCGGCACTGATTGCAGTCTCTATACCAGCTCTGGCCCGACGGGGCTGGAGAAAGATAGAGGCAGGAACCATAATAATTATATTAATATATATATATATATATATAGAAATTTACATACAAAAATTTTGCAGGCTCAAATTTATACATTCGAGGAAGTTTTACATTATAATATATATATGTGAGGGGGCGGGATTACAGGCTGGTATACTAAAATATATAATATAAATTTATATACGTGAGTCATGCTGACTCCAGACCAGGGCATACAGGGACATTATACTAAAACCCCATATATATGATATATTAACTGAGTGCTGACCAAACAGATTAAGTAATTCGCATATGTACTATTTTAATTCCTATTTACGCGTCCTTTCGTTTTCTATCGAAATTTTGTTGAATTGACACTCAGCAAACGTATATGCAAACTGACCTTCAACATGTTCCGTGGAGAAGCAGTTCTCTGCAACTTTAGAGACGTGAGCTGTCTGTAACAACAATTCTCTACTATATAGTGAAGCACATGCTATTTATTCTAAGAATTTTGATTTGATAGCACTCGTGGTCGCACTGCGGCTCTCAATAGCAGCTAACCCATTTCTAAAAGTATTATAATTAATATATATATGGCTTCTCGAGGATTCAAGTCATCCGCCTTTATTTCTTTCCACACACAGAGGTTCGATTTATATATGGTGCAACAGCATATATGTCAACAGATTATGCTTGCTTTGGATGATCGAGTTTGTATGCCAAGAGACTTCATGATTCAGCTAGTATATTAAATCTATATTATATAGGCCGGCTTATAAGTCATGTGTAACTTGGATGACTGGGAGCCGACTTCGAGATGCATTACAATTTGTATGAAGCTCTGAGCTTGAAAACTATATATATTGCATATATATATTATATATTTGTTGAAGCAGCCAGAAGTTTGTAGCGTGTGCGGCTACTGATTGCGGCGAAATTTCTTGGACTGATAAGAGAATACAATAAAGAGTAAAAGTTTGTATCGGCGCTGGGGCGCTATGCAGCCATGTTAATCAGCGCGCTGTATACTATAGGCAGCTTTTAAAATTTTTATACATGATTTATTCCCAAACCGCTGGATTTGTGTACCTCCATTTGTGAATTAATTTCGATATATAATATACAGAACACCCGAACAGTCGTGCAGTTACAAGACCTGATTGCTGTCAGCTCTTACAACCTTTGGGTCTTACCCCCGATCGTTAAAAGCACTCTTCGTCGATGCTCATCTACTCTCCTGGTCATGAATACACAGCAATTGCATGTATGTACTGCAATTGACTTAGTAAAACAATTTTGTCTTAGGTTAGGGTACAATTGAAATTGTTGTTATCGTTGGCGTCAGTCAGCTAGCTGAGTAAGAAATAAACATTCGTCTCACAGCTCAATTATCTTCCTGAGAAGTCCTCCGATAGGATGCTAATCGGGCCAATAGCAACCTGCCACCACAAACCAGGCACCCACCCCAGTCATAGCCCGCGGCGGCCGATTAAACCACGCAGAGCCCCTAGCGCCCGCCCGCACCTCCCCCCCCATCCCGACACAGTAGGTAGCCGGTGCAGAGCTTTTCCCTAGGCCACCCGGGAAGGGACCAGACGAGATTCAATGCACAACGGCAAAAATAAACAATAAACAACTGCAACGAATAATGTAACTCATTTTACATCTTTTGACGCAAACTGGTGGCTATCGATCGATTTTCAAGACAGATTATTATTCTGAGAAGAGAAACATATATTATAAAAATGGAATTCTGGTGGGATCTACCATATCATTGCAACTATTTATAAGACCACAATTTCTCTCCTTTCGAAATTTAAACGAACCCGTTTAACTGGAGCTCTTCTTCTTAGGTCTTTTTTTCTCTTTTTCTTAGTTTTCTTTCTTTATCATTTTTTATTGCCAATTAAGATTATCCAATGTCGACCGGCTCCTCGTTGGACACAGATTTAACTAGTGCATTCGACAAGGCCGATATGGTCTGGGTGGCCACCTCCGGCTGCCTTGTCTGGATTATGATTCCTGGTGTTGGTTTACTATATTCAGGCTTAAGTAGAAAGAAGCACGCATTGTCTTTACTGTGGGCTTCACTAATGGCAATTTGCTTAATTTCATTTCAATGGTTCTTTTGGGGTTATTCGTTAACGTTTGGTACGAATTCATCAGTGTTCTTAGGTTCATTGGACCAATTCTGTTTAAAAACAGTTTTAGGTGGTAACAATGGTCTCTCTACTGTTCCTGATATTCTATTCTGTTTTTTCCAAGGCATGTTCGCCATGATTACCGGATGTATCATGTTGGGTGGTGCCTGTGAAAGAGCCAGATTAGGTCCAATGATGGTTTTCTTATTCATTTGGATGACTGTTGTTTACTGTCCTTGTGCTATGTGGACATGGAACGCTAACGGTTGGTTAGCTACTTTAGGTGCTTACGATTTTGCCGGTGGAGGACCAGTAAGTAGCTTTTTTTTTCCGTTTTTTGTTCATGAGTTGTTTATCTGACAAATAGCGTCTCACTATTGCTTATCGCTTATTGTGCGAGGCTCCTGACTTTTTCCTTGCAGGCAGTTTTATACTAACAAATTCCCTCGAAAAATCTGCGTCGCGCGATGCGGAATTTCGGCCCAAATATTATAGGTCCATCAAGCTTCTGGTTTCGGTGCTTTGGCTTACGCATTGTGCCTTGGTAAGAGACACGATCCAGTTGCTGCAGCCAACGTTCCAAAGTACAAACCTCATTCAGTTACATCGGTTGTTCTAGGTACCGTTTTCCTATGGTTCGGTTGGTTCGGTTTCAACGGTGGTTCTGCTGGTGATGCTTCTATCAGAGCTTGGTACGCTTGTGTCAACACTAACTTGGCTGCCGCTTGTGGTGGTTTGAGTTGGATGTTCCTAGATTACTTCAGATGCGGTAGAAAGTGGACCACTGTTGGTATGTGTTCTGGTGCTATTGCTGGTTTAGTTGGTATCACTCCAGCTGCCGGTTTTGTTCCAGTTTACTTCGCTGTGCCAATTGGTGTCCTCTGTGGTATTGCTTGTAACTTTGCTGTTGACTTGAAGAACGTTTTGCACATTGATGATGGTATGGATGCCTTTGCTTTACATGGTGTTGGTGGTTTCTGTGGTTCCTTGCTGACCGGTTTGTTCGCTGCTGACTACATTGCAGCTACCGATTACGGTGTCTCCATCGAGGGTGGTTGGTTGAACAAGCACTACAGACAATTGGGCTTGCAATTAGCTGCCTCTTGTTCCATTTTATTATGGTCTTTCGTTGTCACCTCTATCATCTTGTTAGTCATGGACAGAATTCCATTCTTGAAGTTGAGATTGAGTGAAGAGGAAGAGGAGTTAGGTACTGATGCTGCCCAAATCGGTGAATTCACTTACTACGAATCCAGAGCTTACATTCCAGAACCAATCAGATCGATCAAGTCCAACGCTATGAAGTCCAGTGAGCAAGACTCAGACGCCATTCCTCTGCCAAAGGATGACGAAAAAGTTGACATCTAGATACTTGCGATGATGAAGTAAGATCAAGTTTGTCTTTTGTTTTAATATCCCTTTTTGTCGTTTAATTTGTTTCTAGTTTTTTCTTGGAAGATGAGAGCTTGTTTTTGTCTTTGTATTTGAATGCTTCGTTGACATACTCGTTTATAATTATTTTAATCTGTTATTTGATATCCTTTTAACGATCTGGTAGAAGTCGTAGTTTCAGTCGTTTTATTTCATGTCTATTGCTATAAAAATGATAAAAAAAAGAAAAAAAATATGGTGTAGGAAAATCCGGATACGGAAAATGGGTTTGAAATATAATAATAACATAAAGGTGCCATAAGAATGAATCTATTTGAATTTTCAAAAACACAACAGTAAATTAATAAGCAATATCAAAACGCGAGGATCTAGTACTTAGTAACATTATCATTGAAGGTGACACTCTTTCTTCTTCCCGACCCAAAAGTCTCAGGAACTGCTAAGGATATAGAATCATCCGATGTTTGATCGGTTAGGCTTCCCTTGCGTTTGTTTAAATTGCTTTGAAAATCATCAGGTAATACATATGAGTTGACGACAAATTCATCTTCGATTTCTTCCTGAGTGAATTCAAGTTCGTTGTTTGCCTCTTCAATCAAGTAGTTTTCGTTCGAATTCAGGGGACTAATCTCCATCTTGGAAAGCATATCACGAATTTGGTCACGGTTGTATTTGATGATACCCTCTCCGAACGACGCACCGGAGGATGTGAACGAGGCAGTCCGGCGTTTGGTTTTCGATGAAGATGGCAGTTGCAGGGTGTTGTGTTGCGAAGAGGCAACGCTAGTAACTGAACATGATCTTTGTTTGGATCTGGGATTGGTGTTACTGCTAAAAGCAAAATCTATGCCGTTGGTTTCAAATTTAGCTGGGGACTCAATTGAGGATCCAGATGAAATAGAACCTTGCCGTTGACAGAGAATTGAAAAACTAGGTGTAAAGGCAACAGAATTAGCAACTTTTAACACATCTGTCTTCCCTAAAGGAACCAAATTGCTCACTTTGATGATTTTTTTAGTTATTTTTGAGGGGTGAGTGGAGATGCAATTTTTGCAGCCAGCTTCATGATGCTGCTGTTTTGTTAGTTTGACTGCGTGAGGCCCGATGGTCTCAATTTTGAAGTCTTCGTAGTCCCTTGCAATGCCATCAGCGTAGTCTACTGCACAATTGGCAAACGAGTCTTCCTTCTCCAGTGTGTCTGTAGTATGTTCAGCAATTTGCAGGATGCTGCTAGTGATTGGGTAGATGGAGTTCTCAAAATTATTCAATTTGTAGATAATGAGATAGTTCAAAAACTCTTTGAACGTGAACTTGTACTTTTTGTTGAAGATGCAATAAATTAAATCATAATATTTCTTTAAGCTTTTTTCATTATATCTTTTTGAATTTAAGCTTTCTAAAAATCTAATCATATCCTGCTCGTTACCATCCACTCTCTTCAAATTCTCGTACTGGCTAACAAGTACCGGGAAGTATTTCAATTCTAAGATAATCAAAAAAATATAATAAATATCCTCCCTATTTTCTTCGATGATCAGTTTCTTCATGTTTTTCCACTGAGCGTACTTTAAAACAATCTTTTCGTGAGAAGAAGTCTTGATGGTGTTGGTCATACTGGCATTAAGCGGCATATGATTCAGTAAAGGATGTCTGAAATCTAACTTTTTGCAACCTTCGGAACACCATCTTTGCTCACAGTCAGCACAATCCAACCCACTCATGTATCTAGCCAGTTTTTCATCACTGATATTAGAGTTCAGAGCTACGAACTTCTCTTTGTTGCCCGAGTACTCCGCTCCGGAGTCTTTGAACATTCCTCTATCATAGATTTTCAACACTTCTCCACATCGACAACAACATTTTCCAAGGTCGATTAATTTACAAATTTCAAACGATGGATTCAGAATCAGCGGAGATTCAGTATATATCGTTTCTAGCTTCTCGATGTCGTTGACCGGAGTTATTCTACCGTGGCTATGAGCTTGAATTGCGGATCTTTTAGGAATCGCCTCATTCAATATTCTGGGGTCTGGATACACAAACTTAAAGGATGGTAGTGGATGCATAACTTTTCTTAACTTAGCTGAATCGGAGACGTAATATTTAACGGTACTCCCTTCTGTTGCCTTTTGTTTTCTTTTGTTTCTATCGAACTACAACAGATGATTTTTTGCTGGCTAAGTTGAAGTCCGAACTGGAACTCGATCATGTGTATTGGATGCACTTATTATGTCGGTCGTTTGATCAAATATTGCCTCACGCATTAGGTAATCCCCCACTCCCCCACTCCTGCAAAGTATATATATATAGTATATTAATGACTCTTTTAGATTGCCGGCATTTCCATCCGACACAGATGGCTAGCAGTGGATAGGAGCAGAATTTAGTGTCAAACTACGACTCTGATTATAAAGGCCACTAATATTAATGGAGCGAGCTATCGATTTTGAATACAACGATGAATTAACTGTCGACAAGAGAATGGCAACTGGCTGAAGACCGTTTCCTAACAACCGTAAATGTAATGAATTAATGCCGTTGAAGCGACGGTTAAGAGTGTTACGACGATCGACCCGGCAAGAACGCAAATAGATTATAATTTATTGCCTGTAGACGCTGCACAGTGCACTGTAGACTGTAGTCACAGTGCAGGCGGCAGCAGCCTACATGATACATCAGCAATTAGAGCTTCTCCAACTTTCCAATCTGGGGAAATTGGAAAAATGTTGGTGACTCAAGGACCAATGACAACTTAAAGAAAAAAAAAAAAGTAACGAATTGAGCAAGCAATTGTTGAGAATTTTGCTGATACTATCGACCAATAAGACGCCAAGTAGCAACGGAAGGATTGAACGTGCTAATTCGAAGTTCAAAGGCTACAAAACGGTTGATGGTCAACAATTACAAGCCATATATGTACAAATACAACGTATGTGTATATATATATATTATATATTATATATTTTAATATAATATAAACTGTAGTAGATATAGTCTACCACAAAAGAATGCTGTGACCCTTTAGCGGCCAAAAACAAAGATCTCTGCGTCCACGTTGAGACATGCGTGTACGAAGGCTATATTGCAAGTATACAGCATGTGTGAAACAATCAAGAGCTGGTTTAGCATAGAAATAACTTGAGGTAAAACAAGCCGCGATGCAACTTTAAATTCCGTCTCAGAGTGCAGTCTGCCAAAGCTAGCAAGTTGGTCAATTAAACCATGGAAAAGGCAATGAGCAACTGAACACTAAAGAACAACGTCGAACTCTAAGAAAGGTCTATAATAATTATAACTTGTACATTAGAGCTATGGAATGGAATAGACATCCCTTGGTGCTCGTAACTGTAAGATATAGAATTGTGACAATTAGCCCGTACACATAATGACCTGCCATAGATTATATAAATTAATATTTGTATACATGGTATACTAAAGTCTACAGTGCCCCAGCCGTTCCCCAACAGTTGTAGGAAAACAGTCACAGGTCGTGGACAAACCACACTCGAATAGGCTAAACAGCTGAACCAATTTGATTGGCAGGCTCAACCAGTCAACGGATCCCACGCGGGACCTCCCCCATCTTGCACTGCCTGGTGGCTTCCCCGCAGAGCACCGCCTTGGTTGCCTCATGATCCCCTGGTGGAAAACTGAGGGCCGCTGGGAGCACCAGGCGGGACGCCGCCAGGGGCCTTGGGCTACCTGAAATGGTTGCTGGACTTGCAGCCAGCGTTCGCAACAGAGAATTGAAATTCAATTGAGGGACCAGCAGTGAGCATAGATCGGAGGGTGCATCTCCTTATATGGTTGGGATAACAGAAAATGGCTATAAATACCCCTGGATATCCCCCTCTAAGATTCGTTATTTTGTCCCAATTTTTTTCTTCCTTCTTTCCTTCCTTCATCAGGATATCATCTCATATCAATCAATTATAATTATCTACTTTCACAATGTACGTCCTATAGAGTTTTTCTCTATGGAAACTTTGCAAACGTCTTTTCCCACTTATAGATATTTTCTTAATTATGTCTTAAAAGTATTAACAACAACACCACTCTGGTGGTAACCATTGCGCAATGAGTTAGTTTGGCTTTACTGAAATCTAATTGATGCATTACCGGTGCCTCTGTCGACTCACTTATGGTTCTTGGTTTTCCAAGGCTGTAAGCTTGTTGATGGAATTTCATGGCTGAGATTATACGGTGGAACTTGATCTAGTTAACACTAGCGAAAAGAAAATGCAATTTCCATGCTGGAATTTTTAGTAAAGTGATACGGATAACCAATTGACTGCTTTGTATAGGTGAAGTGTTGCCAAAAAATTTTTTTGTCATTTTACCTTGCTGTCAATGTCACTTAATTAATAGTTCCAGCTTGCTTTCCGGATTTAATACTAACTTTTTTTTGTTTTATAATTTAGGGCACCAGCATCAGTTCAAGCACCAGTTGAAACTCAAACCAGACACGACAAAGTTCTTAACTTAAAGTCGACCAATGTCTTCAATGCCGAATCGCCAATTTCTAAGGCCGTTGCTTCTGTCTATGATTGGGACACTTTCAAGTTTGCTCCAATTAGAGAATCAACCGTCTCTAGAGCTATGACCAGCAGATACTTCGCTGATTTGGACAAGTATGCCGAATCCGATGTCGTTATTGTTGGTGCTGGTTCTGCCGGTTTGAGTGCTGCTTACACCATTGCTAAGGCTAGACCAGACTTAAAGATTGCCGTTATCGAAGCTAACGTTGCTATCGGTGGTGGTTGCTTCTTAGGTGGTCAATTGTTCTCTGCAATGGTTTTGAGAAAGCCAGCTGATGCCTTCGTTAGAGACTTAGGTATTGAATATGAAGATGAAGGTGATTACATCGTCGTCAAGCACGCCGCTTTGTTCATCACTACTTTGTGTTCGAAGGTTTTGGCTCTTCCAAACGTCAAGTTATTCAACGCTACCTGTGTTGAAGACTTGATCACCAGAACCGACGAGAGTGGTCAAACAAGAATTGCCGGTGTTGTTACCAACTGGACTTTGGTTGCTATGCACCACCACGATCAATCTTGTATGGATCCAAACACCATCAATTCTAAGGTTATTATTTCCTGTACTGGTCACGATGGTCCAATGGGTGCTTTCTGTGTCAAGAGATTGGCTGGTTTAGGTTTAATCAACAGAAACCAAATGGGTTGCCTTGACATGAACAGAGCTGAAGACTCTATTGTCAAGAACACCAGAGAAGTCTTCCCAGGTTTAATCTGTGCTGGTATGGAATTAAGTGAATGTGATTCCCACAACAGAATGGGTCCAACTTTCGGTGCTATGGCATTGTCAGGTGTTAAGGCTGCTGAAGAGGCATTGAATGTTTATGAATTAAGAAAGAAGCAAGATGCTGAATCTTACTAAATTACTCGATTTTTTAATCTTTAGCTTCTATGCTTTAGTCAGACCGATCAGGTTATTGGTTTGAGTAATCTTTCCGTGTTCTTATAAACACAAATGTTCTTTGTCTGTCTGTTCTTTGTCTTGCCTTTTTGGTCTTCACCGATAGTTTGGTTGTTTTTGTTTGGTAGTCACTATTTTGCTTTTTTTTTCTTAGGTATCCCCCCTTCCCAACCCATTTTTTTTTAAATCTGTTCTCCCCTGCAGTATAAAATTTCTTTGTTTTCAGATTCCCCCCAAATCTGGAATTATTTTCTTCCCCTCCCCCCTTCTCTAGTTTTTCTTTTTATCTAAGAAGAATTCAAATTTTCAGGATGCTTCGATCTTTCTTATTCTTGTTGGTTTTTACTTTTCCTTTTTTTGTTTTTTGAAGGTGTTCCCCCACCACCTTTGAATGATGGGCGAGTTTTTACGATAGTTTAACAAAGATTTGTTAGTTTTGCTTCCTGAAGTCACATGAGACAGTAGCATAAAGTACTTCTTGTAGCCAGTTAAATGAGCTTCTTGGTAACTCCGAGTTTTGCCAGTTTAGCTTGTATTCTTGTATCTACATTTGAAATGGACTTACGTAAACCAAAATAAACGAAAAATGAACACAAAAAGTGCAAGAAAATATAAAGTCATTTGAAGAATGAGAAATTAGAAAACCAGTAAATGAGTGAGATCGCAAGACCCGCAAGAAGTCGACAGCACTTTACTTGACATAGTGATCAGCTAGCCTTTTAATAAGAAACAAAAACGGAAAGGATAAATTCTTAGAAGAGCACCGAACAATCGAAAAATAAAGAACAAAAAAACACAAAACAACATTTCTAAATATACCCTGTGGCTGTGACCTCTCAAGGAAATCAAAAAGACAAAAAGGGAAAAAAGCGAGGAAGAAGTCAGAAATAAAACCCACACCAAATAACATAAAAAGACAAGCAATCCACCAAACAATGAAAACACAGAAAATCAAATAAATAAAAAGGGTACCATACTAATTAAAATAATACTAAACGGCAGCTATACGCTTATAGATGCACGTTACCCATGATCGATTCCACCACCTTTCCTGCAGATGAACAGAAGTTCAAGGCAGTATATTCGACATCCCTCAGCAATGTGTGAACATTAAACGATGTTAGAACACCAAATTCTCTGAATCGAGGCTTCAAAAAAGAAGGTAAAACTACATTTGGATGATTTGTAATCGCATAGTTAATGATAATGGATAGTAATCCAATTCCTAGCGAGATCTTTAGCATCAACGATAGATTCTTATTTCTTAAAATCAACCACGATGACTTCTTCTTAGGAGTTGGAGCAGAAGACGAGGCCGCAGCCGGCAGTGACGCCTTCTTGGCTTCAAGAGCTGCTAACTCCTTCTCCTTCTCAATCGCCAGTTGGTCGTTTTGTTCTTGAATTTGTAAGTTGAGAACTTCAGGATCACATGATTCATTCTTCAACACCGAATAATTGGAAATCTTGGACATCAGATCCAGAGAAGATGGAGGATAGAGATTCAAGTACTTCAAACTTAGTTGTAGGATATTGTAAATCTCTAAATTTGAATCAATGGAATTGGAATTGAGATTATTGTTAATCAAATTGCTCAAGATCACATGAATAAAGTCTTTGTTATAAAACTCTATTTCGTGAACAGAAGAAGATTCATCGACCAAAGTATCGTCGCTAGAGAAAGACTTCCCAGATAATTCATCCAAATCATTTAAAATGTCATCTTTGTAATAAAGTAACATGGAGGCATAAATGTAAATAATCAAACTAGGGTTATTGTGAACCAATACAAAATCCCAAATCAAGCAAAGGTCGTCAAATTTGTTTAAGTCATGAGAAAATATCGATATCACAGAGCTCAACGCATACAATGGTTGGATTGATCCAATCGCCTTATAGAACTTGAAGTCAATCTTCTCTAGTAATTCTGATATAAGATTCAATTGCTTGACCGTAGATTCGATGTTAGGTAGCATGTGATCTCTCAAGTAACTGAAAGTCAGATTCTGTAAGAAGTTGAAGGCTATTTCATCGTCATCAAATATTAGAACAATCATGGAAGCAATATCATGATAGCCTTGATAGTAGTTTAGCGCTGGTGTAGTTCTCAAGGTTCTAACTATCAAATTATTTAATCTGGTTCTCAAAGCTTTCAATTCTAGCTGAGTTATCCCTGCTGGGAAGTAAACAAATGATCTGCCGACATCCTTGAAGACTTGATCTTCCTCTTTATGTTTTGGTAATTCCTCCCAATTGACGGGAGCGGTCTTTGGCTTCAGTTTCTCATCCACGATCAACGAATCGGTGCTGCTTTCCGTGTCTAAATTGGGGAATTGAGTCTCAATTGCTGTAGATTCAGATGAATTGGACAATCCAATCAATTCAGGCCAAATGACGGACCTTAACTCCTTATTTAATAGTCCATTTCTTGTAGTTGCTAGCACTCTTAGCAATTTAACATCTTTAAATATTAACGCAGTGTTCAAACTTTTAACTTTCAAATTTAAATTCTCTTTCGATAATGGTAGTTCGTTAAAGATAGAGTTTCCAACATCGCTAAAATCCATTTCTATCCATTCGGGATGCCCGGAGACAGAGTTATTCAATGGTTTAGGTTGGGATTGAATAATTTCGACATCACAGGCACTTATATTAGATGTAGTCGTTGACAAGGACATGGTATAACAGAAAGTTGTTCTTGAATCTTGAGGTGGTGGTCGATGCTTTGTCCAGATGCAAATAGGTAGATAGACAACTGTTTTAACTGTTGACGACGAACAGCTAGCATATAACTAGCTAATGATTTCTGATGAAGCAAAGAGTATGGATTCCACAAAAAACTTTAGAAAGACAAACCAGTTTCTGGTTAAAGGGAAGCGATCTTACTAGAGGTTGGGATGACTGAAAACTCGAAAACAACAAAGCTCAGCAGATGTCCGCAAAAGGGTTCGGCAAAAGCTGTCAGTTCCGGCTACAGCTCACTGTCCAAAAGAAGAGCCAACAAATACTCTATGATTTTAGTAAAAACCAAAAATGAAATAGAGTTGAGAAGACACTGTTGAATAATATGGTGACTTTCCCATTAGGCAAAACACCGGTGATAAGTTGAGCTTGGAATAGACACAACTAATCTGGGCCTCTCAGAAAATAAACCGAAAGCAATTAATTTGTGGAATCGTGGCCAGTGCAAGGGTGTGCCTGATGGGAGAGAGCGAAGTGCCTTGAGCCACTGAAGTTCTGAACAGGCTTTCAGCTTTGAGAAGGCAGCTCCCACAGTAAAATGAGATTCGAATAGAATTGCAAAACAGGTACGCTGTTATTGCTTTATGGCGGAGTATGTTCCAAGGCAAGAAAAGTGATTTTGATATTGGAAGGCGGATCGGTGGCGGGCGCTTTAGCGATGTGTTCAGAACGTATCATCAACTCATTGGATCGGAGTTGGCAATCAAGATTACAGAGCCAGATGACGATAGACCTCCACACAACAGCCGAAATGAATTGAAGATTTTGAAGAATCTTTCATCGAACTCTAAAGACGATCCAAATTCGAACCATGTAGTTCCTTTGCTTGCCTGGTTTCAGGACTCCATCGAAATAGGTCTCGTTTTTCCCTTGTACGAATACGACCTCTACAAGGTGATGAAGCATTACTCTACAAGAAAATCTGTTTTCCAGCCAGACGGTTCAATTCAATTGGTATACCACAGCAAACTATCAGAACAACATATAACTAGGCTATTTACCGGACTATTAAAAGGATTGTGCTTTATTCACTCCAATGGGATAATACACAGGGACATCAACCCGAATAACGTTATGTTTCGCTCCCTGGATGACCTTGACCCCATTATTATAGATTTCGGAATTAGCTATGAATTGCCCAACAATAATGGACTGGAGTCACCGCTTGAAAAGATAACAGATGTTGCGACAAGTTATTTTAAAGCACCTGAATTGCTAATGTCAGTCAGGAATTATTCCGAAAAGATAGACATCTGGTCCGTAGGTATTATTCTAATGCTTCTTGCAAGCAAGACGGGACAGCTTCCGTTTACTGAAGAGGCACAACAGAGTGATCTGGCATTGATCGCTTCTATTTTTGATACTTTTGGGTCTCCACCTGTAGATTGGCAAGAAGTCCAAGATTCCCGTTCCTTTAAGGCGATGAATGCACATTTCTTTAAGAAGGAACCCAAACCCATTGATCTCTTATTACCCTTGGTCAGAGATGAAAAAATAATTGACACGTTTAAGCGGATGATGCTCTTTGAAAGTTCGAGGCGACTGAGTGCCTCTGCTGCGTTGTCTAATCTAGCATGAACGAAAAGAAATTCATCAACTTGCGCTCACTTGCTTTCCTGTAATATACGACACGAAAAAAATATCATTTCATCTTGCATTCTTATATATATTTCCATACTATAAACACGTCAATAATAAATCTAATAAAACCTTGGAAATAATTTTATATGACCATAGATACTAAAACCAATCTTCACATTGCTGTAGCCTAACCTCTCAGCAACTCAGCTAATCTCTTCTCTGACGCAGAGATAACTTGTGTACTATTCTCAATCTTACCAGCAAGATATTGTAATCTTTCTCGGAAAATCTTAGTATCTCCAATTGCTCTAAACTTAGACAATTCGTCTTCCCATTTAGCAATCCGTCCGGTCTCAAACTTAACAAGATAAGTTAAATGGTCCGCTTCAAATGAGCTGTAAAGGCTCTTATCATTGACCATCGTTTTGAAAGCAGTACCGTAAATAGGTTTTGCTGGCCGGATCCAGCGAATCAGACCCTTGTCTCTTATAATAGTAACCAATTCAGCATTTTCCATCGCTGCTAATGCCTTGAAAGTTTCAGTCTTGAACAAGGCATTTCCAAATATATCTTGGTAACAAATTTCCTCCTTCTCTGCAAGCGCTTTGATCACCAGCCAAGCCTGAGATGACGAAAAGCCCAAGTCCGATTTATACAATGCTGAATCTATGGCCGACGATTGGGAGATAAAAATCTGTCCAAGCTGTTCGATAGATTGTATCACAATACCATTCAATGCTTCTGATGGGGTCTCACCACCTTTGATTCTTCTAGCAAACATCTGCAAGTCTGACATACGTCCACCAAAAGGTTTGATCGCTTCAAATAGCTCAAATCTGTTCTTTTCATCCTGAACCCACTTTAAAGTGTTCTTGTCGTGCTCCAGTTGAGTCTGAATGTAGTTCTCTGCAGACTCGGCTGATGCATCAGCCAACAGACATCTCTTAAATGGAGGACTTGGTAATGCTCTCGACAAAGTCTGTAGGGAACCAACGTCATCTGTAATAAAAATCACATGGGCGACGTTCATAGCGATTAGGTTAGCTGCCCAATCAGCTATCTCTTGATAAATGAAAGCATTAGGATTGTTTGCCTTTCGTGTCGCTTGGTATCTATCAATAATTATAACAGGTTTCTCGTCGGGATTCTGTTGCAAGTAATCTTCTTCCTTCAAACTTGCCATCGCATCAGTTTCAGATAACTTGTGGTATTTTGCCAATGCAAGATCCCTTATAACATTGGACGCCAAAGAAAGAACATTTCTCACTTGAGACTCTCTGGACTCACTCAGGCCAGACTTTTGACCTGTCATTCCTTGGACCACTAAATCAACAAAAGATGACACCGAGTTGAACCACGAAAAAATAGGGAAGTAACCAATTTCGTCGGCAAAACGGGAAAGGAACTCTCTTTCCTTTCTGGCTTTGAGTACATTATCACAGTCTATATATAGACAATTCTCCCGGTCTTTCAAAACGTGATCTTGCACCAAGTTCCGCTTTCCCGAACCTCTAGGGCCTTGCACAACTATAAAAGAATTGCAGTTCTCCTCAATCCATAACTTGAGTTCCTTAATTTTATCCTTCCTTTCAGTCCACAAAGAAGAATAGTTGATGTTTTCGGATTCTCTCTCATTAAAGAAGATGCTGTTCATTCTTTGTCTCGTAGAACCCCAAAGTTGTATGATCTGTTGATAATAGTAATTTTTATGCAATGAGTAGGCACCCGTAACTTTCTCATAAATGAACATGTATCTAATAGGTTCAAAAATAAGAACAGCAAGACCAGCCAGTGCAGCAATTATCAAAGGAACAGCAATTCTAGAGTGTTTTCCAATAAAGTCAGACACCATGTTCACCTTGATGATCTGTTCATATTGAATATGAATGGTTGTTTGGCCAACTGTCGTACCTGTTATACAATGTCTTGCTGCAATAGCAGATCTCAATGTACGGTATAGAACTCTTGTTGTTCTTGGGATATCTTTTGAATCAGGCGCTGGAGGAATGATATCGTTGATTTTACCGTATCTTCTGAATAGCAAATATAAGTTCTCCTGCGAGAGATCAGGTCCGTCATACGTTATCTTCAATCTCGAGCTTGGGTATCTTCTCAAGTCTTCAATCCATGGAACACCTTTAACTGCAAAACATTTTGGATGGAACAGATAACTGAAAATACCTTTCCCTTGCTTATCCTTAACGTTCTGGATGATAGCCTTATTAAACTCTTGAACATCCATTCCATCTGGGACTTTAAATTTTGCGAAGGCACCACCATCTCTTGGAACGGCGGTAAAACTTGAGATTTCGATTGGAAACTCATCTGATTCACTTCTAGACAATTCTAAGGCACGTTTTTCTGTTCCTTCTGGAGACATGTCATAGAGTAATGGAGCCAACAAATATTTGATGTCGTACTTATTAGACTTAAAAGGAGTGATATGGTCAAAAAATATCAACGATTCCTGCGTTTCTTTCAAGATGACACCGGTATTGGAGACGTCGTCATCTTCACCAGCATCTGTTTGCTTCAGAATCGCCTCTTCGGAAATGAACCTTGTTGCTTGCTTGCTAATGGGGGTATAGGACAATGCTGGTAACGATAGCCGTGGTCCACTCCTTCTGGAGAGCGCCAAACGGGCAGGCCCATTGACTATTCTAGCTAAGTTCATCATTAATATCACTTTGAACTATAATCGAGCAATAAAACTATTGACTCAAAAGGAAGGTGTTATCGAAGGTCAAGTCCAAATACTTCCGTTTGAAACCTCATAGATTGATTGCGGGCCTGAGAATCACAAGCAGATGCCCCATAATCTTTCACCGCCAGGATCGCATTCGCCGCCACCCACAGACTCACAGACTCACAGTCCACTGGCCAGTGGCGGACAGCTGTTTGCAGTCAGTCTATCGACGCATATAGAGACCATAATACATATCACTGATCAGTGATCACCCCGCGAATCCCCGATACGCGTCATTTGAGATTCATCAATTGCTTTATAACGCACATCAAGCTGATCTTTCGGGTATAATACGATTCGAATTCCTGATACTATCCTTTAAACATGATTCCAACGACACCGATGAGTACCAAGAGTGACCAGGATCCATTGTATCCAGGGTCAAATATGACTTCTAATTCGAAACTACAACGAAGAACAACATCAATCCAACCTCAAGAGCTTAACTTATTTGACAGACTGCGAGATTCGTACATTTCCCAACTCATACCGTTAATGAATGACGTATTATCTAAGTTTGGAGAAGTAGATAGATCACTTGAAAACACAGCTGCGATTGGTAAAGAGTTTTCAGGGTTACAGAGTATATGGAGCGCTTTTTATGATCCAGTGCAATTAGAGAGATTAAGACGGGAAGAGGAAGAAGAGGCAAAACTGCAGAACAATCCAACTAGTACCGTTCCATCGCCTAGTAGTGTACTACCTTCTGATACTGCTACTGAAGATCCAAGTGTTGATATTGCTAGAAATATTGGTGAACCGGAAAAAACAGCTGAAAAAGACTCAGACGATAGTGTTGCCGAGGAAGTGGAAAATAGCTTCCAGTTTGAAGGTAGGATGAGCAACATCAGACCTAACTAGGAGAAAACTAGTATATGTCCAGAAGACCTTTGATGTTAAATCCAAATTTTGTGGCCGTTTATTATGTAGGAATTTTAAGCGTTTTGTATAATATAATGGAAATCTAAACTGGTATAATTAGAGATAGGGGAAAAAGGTAGAAACTTAAAAAGCACGGAAAGCAACTATAAATAGTAAGTTGAAAGAATACAAAGTGATTAAAAAATGACTATGGATTATGCACATGTAGAGAAAACTGCAAACGATTAGTATTGTGCAGTGCCACTTATAATCACATCGTTGATCTTCAAAATCATTCTTGTTAATTGCGTGGCCAACAACAATTGCTGTCTCTTACCCAACAAGGTTTCAATGACAAACAATTGCTTCATGTCGTTATTGTCATTACCCAAGCAGTCGACACCTAAATGTGAATTGCCATTGGTAACGTGTTGGGCTTTCAATGAGGTCAAAACTTCAATTGGGTTCAAACCTGAATTTTCAGCTAGTGACATAGGAATGACATCCAAAGCTTGAGAGAAAGCTCTGAAAGCATACTGGTCAATACCTTTTTGTTTGTCAGCCTCTTCCATGACCTTCAAAGAGCATGAGATTTCAGCAGAACCACCACCATAGACAATTCTGTTATCTCTAATCAAATTACGCACCACACATAGCGAGTCATGTAAAGCCCTGATAGATTCATCAACTAACATCTTGTTAGAACCGCGGATCAACGCAGTAACAGCACGTGGATTATCTGTATGTTCAAATACAAGCATTCTGTCTCTAGTTGTACCAAATTCAACTTCACTCACCTTGCCTGCTTTACCTAGCTTACTGGCGTTCAAATCTTCAAACCTTGGAACAATTCTACCATTGGTAGCGATGGCAATACTTTCAATTTCTGAACCACCGACCCATCTAATAGCTGGTAGATCGTTTGATAGTAGCAAATGGTTGGCTTCATCGTCGAAACCCCATTGGCAAACAACTAGATTAGCGCCTGCTTCCTTAAGCGATTTAATCATAGCTTGAAATTGGTCTTGCTCGTAAGTCTGTAAGTTCTTGAATTCTTCAACGGTGGACACCTCAAGCTTGTGCTTTGTCTTTGGTTTTGGGGGCTCGAATGGACAGGTTAAAATGGCAATCTTGGCATCTTCCACAACCTTTGGCATTTGAGGATGTGAAAAATCCTTGTCAATTATAACACCCTTGATGATCTTAGAATCTCCCAACGATCCACCCATCTTACCTTCAACCTTAATCAATTCAAAATCAACATCCTTTCTCTCTAGATCGGCAACGTTTAAAATGGTCTCAACAGCCATCTTGGCAAATTGATCATGACATTTGGAAACAATCTTGGATCCTAATGAAGTTTTTGCTGCCTTCAACAGTTCTGATTCCGGTAGTAAGTTCTGCTCTAGTTCTGAGAAAATCTTAACCTCATCTGCAATTGCATCCAAGTTGGCCACCGCAATTTTACAAGCCTTCTCAAAACCATGGGCAACCTTGATTGGATGAATACCCTTTTCGATCAATTCTAGAGCTTGATCTAATAACGCACCAGCTAAAACAACCACACCGGTAGTACCATCACCGATTTCGTCATCCTGTGATTTACTCAATTCCACTAGCAATTTGGCTATTTCATTGCTCAACTCCATTTGGGATAGAATGGTGGCACCGTCGTTTGTGATGTTGATGTCTCCATCAGGGGAGATTAAAATCTTATCTAGACCTCTAGGTCCCAATGATGTCTTCAAGATTGAAGCAACCTGTCTGGCTGCTAGGATGTGTGATTTGACGGCTTCGATACCGTGGGATCTCTTTTTGGAGCCTTGATCTCTAACAATGATGAAAGGTCTTCCGGTCTCGTCTTGAGCGACGATTGCATTGGACATGTCTGGCATCTCCATCATCTGCTGTTGGCCTGCCATTTTGAATGTTCTATACTACTTGATTTCACGGGTGTATATATCTATCAGACCAGAGCTCAGTCGGACTAAGTTACTTTAATTCCTCTAGCTGTGAATCGAGAGCCGTCCCTAGAGACACCAAATAAGCTGCTGGTGTCGACGCGACATGGAAATTTTTTTTGTAGCTTTATAAGAGGTGCAAGGATTAAGAGGTGAACCAAGGCACGCCGCACGCCGCACTGTCTGGCATCTATTTTTTTTTTTGAAGTGAAAAATTCTTTTTTTTGTTCTTTTATTAAAAGAGCTCTTGATACGTTATCTAAAGTCTTTAATTGGGTACAAATCTGGTAACAGCCTTCGAAAACTCGAACTCAGAAAGAAAACACAAAATGTCTGTTGTTGGGTCCTTGATTTTTTGCACCGATTGTGGTAATTTACTTGACTCCATCACGAATAAGCCTTTGATCGAATGCCAACAATGTCACAAAGAGTACTCGAGTAAGAGTTTTGCAAACTTGAAGGTGGTCACTCACACAGCTCATGATGCCTTCCCTTCCGCTCTTAAATCAAAGAGTTCGTTGGTGAAAACCAGTTTGAAGACCAGTGAAGTGGAAGAAGGTGCTACTATCAAAGAAAAATGTCCCCAATGTGGTCACGATGAAATGCAGTACCATACTTTGCAATTGAGATCGGCGGATGAAGGTGCTACTGTGTTTTATACTTGTACCTCTTGTGGTTACAGGTTCAGAACAAACAACTAGGTTTTTCTGCTGATGTATCATATCCTTTTCAATTTTCCTATTTGTCATGATTTTTTTTTTCTTGTTGCGTACTTTCTTGCTCTATCCCGTTTTCGTTTACAAGAGACCTCTTACTGATTATATCTGGTTTTCATTCTCCCCCTAATTGTATTATATATAGACTGATACCGATAGATGTTTTATCAAACAGCATATTTACTCATATTCTTTACTGGCAATTCTTAAAACTAAGAATCTCGTGAAGCAAACCCATGTATTAATTCAGACGATATACCTATATATTGCACCGCACTTTACTACAAAGTGCTTAAAAAAGTAACAAGGCAACAAAACGATACAAAAAAGAAAAAAAAAAAAACACAGAGACAAAAAAAGAAAAATTCAATAAAAATTATCACACATATAGCAAAAAAAAAGAACAAAGGAAAAATAATTCGTAAAATGGAAAGGCATAAAAGTTTTGAAAATAAAAGACTATTCCTTAAATAGCGGCATACTCAACCTCATTAGAGTTTTCGTATTCGTACATATCCAAAGCGACCACAGCACTTTCTCTAACAACATCATCCTTATCATTTAAGTAGCCTTTTAAAATAGGTAGGACTTCATCGGTAGCGATTGATCCCAATGCTTCAGCAGCTTCATGTCTAACCATACCAGCTTCGTTACTGTTACCTAACACTTTGATTAACGAAGGAACAGTGACAGGATTACACAGTTGACCAAAAACGTACGCAATTTCGTGTTTGAATAAGGCTGAAGGATCATCGAATCCGCTAGCTAAAGCTAAGCATGCTTCGTCAGTGCCGATATCTCTCAATCTGAACATAGCTCTGTATCTTTCAAACAATGATTTGTCTTGATCGTTCAAGATATGCTTCAATTTTTCAATCTTTTCACCTTCCTTGTTATCTAAAGCCATTGGAGGAGCAGGATCGATGGAAGAGTATAAAGATGTTTGCAAGTTTTCGGTCTTAGCCTTTTCAGAGTTTTCCCAGTGGATTCTCTCGATAGCAAGCTCACATGTTTGTCTGATCTCAATCATCTCGCTATCGTCGTTGTAGTATTTTTCCAACAGAGGGAGAGAGTCCTTGTCACCAAGGGCACCTAAAGCTTCTGCAGCTTCGTGTCTCACCATGCATTGTTGATTCAAGTCAGTTAAAACGTCTCTCAATATTGGAGCAGCTTCGATGTTCTTGGTTTGTCCCAAGACGTAAGCAACTTCATGCTTTAGCAATTCGGAATCATCTTTAAAGCATTCACCAATGTAGGATAGAGCAACACTGGCATCTTGTGGTCTGGTCTTGAATTCTTCACCAACTGATTTCAAGAAGAACAAGGCTCTGAATCTGTTAGCGAGTTTGACGTCTCCTGTCTTATTAATGAGGACATCTCTCAAGGTATCTAGACTGGTCTGTTCACTCACGTCGTCTTGAATTTCTGGCATGGTTTATAAAATGAGAATTATTATCAATTAGGGAAGGTTTAACTGTTGAAGCAAGGAAGAACAACAAAAGTCGAAAAGGAAGAGCAAAATAAAGAATTAAGATGAACCACCACGGGATTACGAGATGGCCTCAGATAAGTGGGTCCAGGCCTTCTGAAAAAAAAAAAGTAGCTGTGAAATTTTTTCACAGCAAATTAAAGCCGAAAAGACTCTCGATGGGGTCGATCGACTTTTTATGTAACGGCGACGCTGCATCGCTCCTTTTGAAGTGGATGGTAACTTGCAAGCCGCACGATGGATCTTTTGACCAAAGAAGTTGGATGTTTGGTCAACTTAAGAGAATGTTATACGCTCTGATGATTAGGTAATCTGTAACGGGATTGGAATTTAGTATGATCTCATTTTCTCCCTAGATCTTGAAACCTTGCCTGTTTACCGCCCACTACCCATAGATTATATTACAATTATAGATACTCATGAGAAATTTAAAAATTAGCTGTGGATATGGCTTTGCCGTTTTATTTTGTTTAGTTTATTGTCATCAATCGGGGAGATATATCCCAATATATGCTACGGCCCTCTGTGTGTTCAGCTGAAGCATATCTATTATGGATAAATGGTGCTGCTTGCATAAGCTGATTGCTGAAACTCTATCCCTCTACTTATACTCGAAACAACATAAAATTTGGGGGAATGAGGCAAATTTGCAGAATGTGGCAATTTTTGTATGTCTATGACTCTATAGGTTTTATTAGCAAAGGGTAACTTGTCAAATTTCGAAAACACGGTATCGATCCCGAATCCCCAGAAAACCGATGACCTAATATCTTATCCAACCGCCACCCAGGATTTAAAACTAGGAATGCAAGGTTAGAACTTAGAACTTGTAGTAGTCTAAACTAATATACTTGTAGTATAGCATACGATCAGTCCCTATACACTAGGCTCAATTTGAAGACCAATTGAACGCTAAATCTGCTGATAATTTATTACGATATGTCATTTCACTCCTTGTCTGATCTTGATCCAGTTGCTGTTCTGAATAAGTTGTCAGGCTCGCAGCTAATCTTGCCACTTGTTTCCATCGGTAACATCTCTCAACTCGCCATAGATTTATTAATTCACAATTTGCCTGATGTCACACTTGTGGGACGATTGGATGATATTTACTTATATCCATTTTCTTCGCCTGTGGATTACATATTAGAAGATGGTGGTGCCAAGAAAGGTATTAGCTCCGCTCTTGAGATATATTATAGCGAGTCCGAAGGGTTAACTTTGTTGCAACAGAGATCCCCAATTCTACCAGGATTCACATCCAAGTTTTTGAACGAATTGATACTTCCATTTTTCAGAACGGTTCAATTCAGTAAAGTTCTTATTTTACAGAGTAATGATCAAGGGTTGAAGGAAGATAAATATGCCGACAACCGTTTCCAGATTTGGTCTAATGATCTAAGCAAGAACTTTGAACTTCTTGAAATCAATGAGAAAAGTTCAATAGGAATTGTGAGCAAGTCATTGGATATTTCAAATGTTGGTGATTATTTGGTGGGTATATTAAACAATGTTCAGGCAACGTCGATGGAAAAAAGCACTACTTCAACGTTCGAAGTTATCGAAAGGTTGAATCCGGGGTCTGTAAATCTTCAGGAGAAGTTGGACATTTTGCCACCTCAACCTTCACCAGAACTAATCATACTATCCATTTTTGTATATGAAGGTGATAACTCCAATGATGCCGAATTACTTGCTAACAAGGTGCTGAAATTGACTAACTTGAAGCAAGTTGCAAAGTGGTCAAAACCAAAGTCCTGGTCTGGCGTGTATGGCGACAAAGAGATTCCAATGGGAATGGAGTTTGGTCTCTATACATAAGTTGGCAATTGATCCTGTATATAGTCTATATAAATCTATAAACCAGAAATCTTCTCAAATGACAATGTAATTGAACAGATGTTAGAAAGTCGCCGACGCAGAATTAGCGTCGATCGATGCACCGGGTGCAAAGTTCAAAATTTAAATTTTACTTTGCGCGTCGCGCCGTCGGCCAACGTCGAAAAGTGGCGGTGGCTGTCCAGTTGGCGATTTGAACGGCCACCTGGGACGTGGAGGGACGAGGGAGAGAGGAATCAGGAAGAGGCACTCGACGCTGGACACTGGACACTGGACAGCTGTGGAGCATCGGCGACAGATCTGATGAAGGGGAACAAAACTACCTCTTGCCACACACTCATCAAAGATCAGGGCATTCATTCATTACCCCATCATTTCATTGATTTAAGTCGCTCTATAGCGTTCTGTGCAATATTGTTTTTCTGGAATACATCTTCTATCTTTTTATTCGGTTTCAGCTGTTTCTCCTGTATCTAGTTGGCTGTTAGATCGTCCATTTTCACAAGACCCCAGAAACAAAAAGACAAAAATTAAAAACCATCGATCACTTGAATCACATACAGCATTTTGATCCGGTGAAACTATCCCTTATCGTTCAGTTATATTTCACAGGGATCATTGTTATTAGACTATACTCATAGAAATCCCAAAAGGAGGTTTACTTTGAATCGTTATAGCTCACAGCTGCCAACTTTATTCTGAACCAGCGTTTAAGTGTCGACTCTGTACATATCAAATTAAAATGGATTCTATAGCTGGTGACGAGGTTAATTTGATTACCAGGCTACTTGCAGGTGCTGCTGCAGAAGCTGAAAAAGAGAAGCAAAATAAGCTTCTTACTCAGAAGGATGAAACTGCTCCTGAAGAGGCCGAACTTGCTCCTATTGAAGTTAAGATGCCTTCTAAAGAGGAGTCTTTCCTCTCAAAGTCACCAATGGAACGTAAACCAAAGCTTCATGTTTATATACCTGACTTCCTTATTTTTCTAGCAGCTTCACCGTTGGTGCCGGATTCTTCTTCGTTAGAGCTTCCGGACCCTCACTTCTGGAGAATGAACGTGAGAAGACCACCAAATCAGCCACACTCAAGTGGTAGGTACAATAATTCCGCGAGCAATAATCTAAGAGGATCCATGGCAAATGGTGTTAACGGAAATAATAATTCCAATAAACACAATAAAAAGGAAAGAAAGAAGGCCAGTAACAAGGAAATGACGAGAAAAGAAAGGTCTGAAATCAAGTCGAAGAAGCAATCCTTCAGATCTCAAGCATTGGAAGAAGGTGGTGAAGAAGACACTACACCAGAATGGATGTTGGAAAACGATCAGCCAACTGGTAATTCAATCCAAGATTTTGAAAGATGGAGATTGAAAATGAGAATCGAGACCGCCAAAAGAAACGGTGAAGAGGTTTCTGAATCGGATTTGAAACAGTATGAAGCTCTATGCAACATGAATCAAGCGAGTGCGCAACCAGAAGAAGAGTCACAATCCCAACAAACTTCTGTTAGGGAGACTTCGCTGACGGCTACCAATGATTCGTTAGAATCCGATAACTCGGCACCAATCCCATTTGGTGATTTAACCTCGAGAGGACTGTCGGAGACCAGTAGCTCCAGATTTTCCAATTTTTTTACCGCTCCTGCTTCAGAGCAACCAGTTAAGAAGGATGCTATCGGTTCATCTAGGTTGATGTCGTTGTTGAATACAGATACGGCTGACTCTGATTCAAACCCTCAAGTCAAAACTCGGTCTGGATTCTTATCTGCAGAAGATCAAAAAACTGATTCAGGTTCTACGTCCTCTCCAAACGACGATTTCTTTAATTCATTATTGTCAAAATCCAGCCCATCACAGAAGGATCCATCACCAGGAGCCTATACTTCAATGTTACCAATGTTTGGTGGTCCTCAACCTGGTGCTGTTCCTCCACACCCTGTTCAGCTGCAACTTCCAAACATGAACATGATGCAGCCACAATATCACCCTCAGCCTCAACCTCAACCTCAACCACCACAGCAGGCAAAACGGGAGTCCATGTCACCGCAACAGTTGGCTGCTCAGGACTTGTTTGCCCAATTACAGAAACAGCATTCGGCTTCGCCACCACAGGGTTCTCAAAATGCAAACCGTCCACCACAGCAACCGCAATATCAACAGCATCAGCAACAGCAGCAACCTCTTCCAGACCAGCAGCAACCAACGAACCTGAAAGGTTACCGGCAATATCAGAGACCATACCAGACGCCTATCCAGCAACCTGGCGGCCTCCCTCCATTTATGAACCCCCAAACCTTCCCACCATTCCCCCAGTATCAGAGCAGTCCTGCTTTAGGGATGCCACAAATGATGCCACCTGGAATGCAACAAGGTGTGCCACAACAAATTCCTCAATCAGGCCAGAGACAGGATACCCCGCCAAACCATCAGCAGGCTTCTACAACATTCCCACTTGCCCACATACAGATGCGTAATCCAAATTATGGTATCGTGTCAGCTCCACCTCCTGGCTTGAACAATCAATTTCCACCCCATATGATGCCTCCACCACCTGGATTCATGAACCCACTCCCAGGTAGTAGGCCAGGCCATCCAGGAATAATGGCGCCAGGTCCACAACAACAACAGCAACAACCACAGGAACCGCAACAGCCACATGCTGGTCGTTAACTTTTTGAATGCATATGTGCCACTCTTCTTTATCTTCACTTCTACACCATTTATTTCCTCTCTAATTTTTTAGAGCTCAACTTCCGGGTTGGTTTATTATTTTGAGATTTTGATAGCTTGTATCTCTTTTTGCCCCTTTTCACTTGTAGGAATTTGATTACAGCCGCGAATTAAAAGTTAAAGGATATATAAAAAGTATTTTAAAAGTAATATAGAAGTAGTCTATAAAATTTGGGAAATTTTAAGAACACAGTTCAAGATCTGCACCGACTCCTCACATCCACTGCTTAGCTTGGAGTCGGTCTCGAACAATATTTGAGAGATCTGATTCTTTTGTGCATCATTTAAACTTAATGATAGGTCAACTTCATCGTGGTTGATGTCACCAGATCCACCACCAGATCCTAGAAGCAATCTATCGTGCAATGAATTTATAATCAACGATGCATTGTAACCCTTTTTAAACACCTCTAAATCCAAGAAATTCAATATCATATCTAAGTTTCTCGATTGCGCCACCTCTAGTAACTCGGAAAGCTTAGAAGTAGGTAAGTATCCAAACAATTCTCTAATTTGATCACCTGAAGTGACAGTCAACTCTTCATCTTTTTCGTCGTCGTCATCGTCATCGTCATTAAGCATCACGACATCGCCGTCATTATTGCTAACCAAAAGTTTGTTTAATGATTGTAAAAAGTTGATCGCTCTTCTTAAATCACCTTCACTGATCTTCAAAATCTCTTCTAGTACCTCATCTTTGTTCCCAATCTTGACCTTTTCGGAGTCACAGATGAATCTCATTCTTTCTAACGAATTTCCCGAATCCAATGGTTTAAATCTGAACTTCGAACATCTTGATGCTAATGGATCAATAATTCTCGTTATATAGTTGCAAATCAAGCAGAATCTGGTGATACCAGAATAATTCTCCATCGTTCTTCTTAACGCAGACTGGGCATCAGATGTCATTGAGTCTGCCTCATCCAATATTATCAGTTTGTAAGGAGGACAAGGATAATTGGAAAGATCTTCTGCAGTTGGGTTTGTGTTCGACAATCTAGCAAAAGTCTTGATCTTTTCACGAACTATAGAGATGCCTCTTTCATCTGAGGCATTCAACTCCAACACCCTCGACTTGAATAAGCTTGGTCCGTATAATTGTTTGGCCATGGCAAGAATTGTGGAGGTCTTACCAGTTCCTGGGGGCCCATAGAAAAGCATGTGTGGCAAGTTTGACGTCTCAAGGTTCCTCTTTAGGACATGCACTGTATGGGTTTGGGATGACACCTCATCTAAGTTCTTAGGACGGCTATTTAAAATATCTTGTTAGTAAATTGATCAATAACTTAAACAAAATACAGGAACGAATCGTGTCCTACTTACTATTTTTCAACCCATGGCATTCTTTCGAGTCTATCTTCTCTCATCTGTATGACAGAGAGTTTGGGGTCCCTTGAACGGCCCATAAGTAGATCTGCAGCTGACATAGTTAACTGGGGTGTCTGATCTATATAACAATCTTAGTCAAAAAAAAAAAAAAAAAAAAAATAAGCATGTAGAGAAAGAGACAAAAAGATGCAATAGTGCTCAGTTTGGATCAGATGCTCGAAATGGCTACGCGTCTCAGTTTTCTTTGTGTGTTTCGTTCTGCGCTGAGATCGGCGGTTTTTGTTCAACTTCTCACTTAAGTGTTTAGTCTTAGCAGAACTCAAAGGTCAAATTTCACATAATATCCACCTATCATTATCATGTCAAATGCAGTGGAGCCAATAGATACTCCTCTCGCTGAACCTGTGACGGTAACTGAAGACCAGTCAAATGGTGCAGCTGCCACGGGAGCTGCTAGTAACAACAGCGACCCAGAAACAATCCCTGGAGCTTCATTGACATTACCAATTGCCAGAATCAAGCGAATTGTGAAACTTGATCCAGAGCATATATCATCTACGGAATCGGCGAACTACATATTGGGTGCAGCTACGGAGATGTTCATCATGAGTTTGACGGAGAAAGCAGTGTTCAATGCAAAGACCAACAAACGTAGGAGAATTCAGTATAGTGATTTCAACCAGGTGGTTAGTTCTAATGAGAATCTACTCTTTTTGAAAGATTTGGTTCCAAAAACAGCCCCACTAAAGGACTTGCTGGAAAAGAAAGTTGTCAGATTGAATACCGGTGACGATCAAGCGTCGATTAACCTTGTGGGGGCTGGAGCTGTGGTCAACTCTATGGCTTCTGGAGACGACACGTTGGAAGAAGTTACTGCTTCTGCTCCAACGGCAGTGAAAAAAACAGGGCAAAAAACTTTGGATTTTTTCAAAAATGTAACTACTGCCACTCCTGATCCAACGTCTGTTCCAAATTCTGTTCTGAAACCAGATGTCCAAGCCTCTTCCGAAGAAGTGACCAACGGAAACAGCCATTCAAAAGATGATACAAAAGATGATACTAAAGATGACACTGATGATGCTAATGAGGATGGAGATGTTATCATGATTGATTAAGGGATATATGTATTCTGGGAAGCTTTTGTACGTTTATATTGTTTATAACCTTGTTCGCTTAGATTTGAGATTTGTTTATGGTTTTTGTTTCTTGTTTTGCATGAAACTAAACTACGACGTATGAGAATTTATAAATGATCGTATTCTTTTTTATTTTCTTTTCCTGCAATTTAGTAAATCTATACTAAACCACGGATGCATCTATATACAATGTGATGGGTAAAAAACTATGCGTAAGAGAACTTCAACCTCTCTCGTGATACTTTTCATTAACTGGGTAATCAACCTTACCAGTCTCTATAAACTCCTTAACTTTGTCAAATAGTAACTTGCCGTCAGTGGCACCAGAATAACCTGTGAAAGTGTTCTTTGGAATTGGAGCGTTGGAGGAGACCAAAGGCTTCAAAGCACAGGCGTCCAAATCTTCAGGAGCAACAAAGGTTCTCACTTTAGCATAGTTGATTGTATATTTACCGTACATGTCCAACTTACCAATACCAGATGATCTCGTACCTTTGTAAAAATTCTTGTTACCGTCCTTGGTGGTCATCGGTAGTCTCTTGTTACCAGTTTTTGAGTGGCCGTAGAACAACGTTCCGTCCTTGTATGGCTTCCATGGTCGACGTAAGGACGTCACCAAGGTCTCCTGAAAATTAAGTAATTGTGTAGCTCTCATATTGATGCGATGTGTTTTTAAAGATTCCGTCAAGAATGCCGGACAGGAAACCCTCTTGTGTCCCCATCGACTTCGCTTCAACAATCTCTATGTCTAATTCCCTTTTCTCTTTTTGTCAACGGGCTCCAGACGAAAATTTTGTGGGAGCGTGCGAGCGCTTCTGACACGCGCCTAGAAATTGGCAGACGATCGCTGAAACGACCCAGCTTATCAGTTTGATGACATAATATATTATATATACGTCTCAACGCCAAATTATTCAAAGGGTTTGGAGTTTGAAATTTGGGGTGGTCTACTTGAAGTGGTACCTACAAGAGTGCATGCGGTTTTAGATTCTAATCAGATTAGACTTCTGAATTATCTGGAATTAATTATGTGAACATTTATTATGTATTGCTAGAATTTTGCTCTTCCGACTGGAAAAGTTGTCAGGCACTTGGAGACAATGTCCAAAACGATCTCCGCAGATCCCCAACTTGACTGGTAGCCAGCACCACCATGGCCATAACAATGCACGACAGGAATAGTAGATCTTGTAGTTGTCGTAGAATCTAACTCAATTCTGTAGCCACCTTTTCTATAAGGTCTCAATCCAACCTGCTTTCTAACGACTTCTAGTTCGGTCGAATTTCCTAAGGCAGGGTCGACCAAGTCAGGCACAAACTTCTTGGCTCTTGCTAACATTCTTTCAACCTGATCTTCTCTAATTTCAAGACTGTAATCGTCAATTTCGAAGCAACCGCCAATGACACATCCACCTTCTTTTCTAGGCATAATGTAGAGCATCTCGTTAGGGTGATCTTCATCCACAAAGTTGACACTCACCATGCTTTTAATATTATTGTAAACTAATACAGTACAACCTCTGATGGGATAGATTGCATCGTCAGGGACTAACATCTTAGCTAACAGTCCTGAACAGTTGACTATCATATCAGCGGTAGTTCCAGAACTATGGTGGTATTTAGATGCCTCCTGCACGCTAGACAACGTAGCACGTTTCAACTCGACCCCCAATCTAAAGCACTCGTTCAACAAGTAAGTTAGATAATATGTTGTAGAGATGACCACACCATCGAAGCAGAACCCGTATTGTAAACCACAACCTCTTGGTAGCAGCTCAGAATCCTTTTCAATAATTTCAAAATTTTCACACATTTCGGCAAACCAAGGAATCTCCTTAACTTGGCCATCTTTCTCGTACTTCTCCTTTGTGAAGAACTCGAAGGTACGTCTAGGAACGACACCCGAATGGGCAACGTTACAAAGTTCCAAGAACTTGCGGTATCCAACTGTGTCTATATCCTGCACGTCTTTCTCCTCGTCGGTAGCAAATGAATGCCAGTTGGCTCCTGCAAAAGGTGACGTGTAATTGGCATGGAATTGGAAGTCAGATGGGATCGTCTGTGCAACGATCGAAACTTTGTGGCCCTTCTTGGCTAATTCATAAGCATTGGTCAATCCAATGACACCTGCTCCTATAACGACAATGTTGGCCATTTCAGAATTTGTTCGATAATTTTTGTACTGGATGGGTACCAAAACTGACTCTATTCAGTTTAAAATGGAATCGGTTTATGTGCTGTATGTGTCAGTGACTGTAACTTAGTTGTGCAAATTGTTGGCAGATTTATCGATCGGAAGATCGAATAAAACATATCGCTCTCAGTTGCTGATTAGAGAGTTTTGGGTGAGGCGATCTTGAACCGTTGTCGTGCGGCATCTACCTTGCGGCTGCAATCCACAAATCGCAGTATAAATTTGCATACAAGTTTCTAAGATACGAATCTGATTATATGCATGTAACAATTGGGTTAAAATATCACTGTATGAACTGAACTTCAAGACAAAAAAAAACAAAAAAAAAAAAGATTAACAAATAAAGAAGGTATAGAAGGACTATAAAGAGACTTAAAAACCACAGTAGACTAAATAAATAAATACTCTAGAAGAAAAGAAAACATAATATTAGAACCACCCAAAAAAAAAGAAAAAAAAACTCAAATACATAACGTATATCCCGAACAAAAGAATAAAAATACCCAGAAAATGAGAAGCGTACTTCAATGAAACAAAAGAAAAGAGAAAAATAGCGAATAGAATATTACAAAAATAAAAATAAAAGGTATCACATTGTGGATAGGATCACTCTCTTTCAAAAAAAGAGCACCAAAAAGTCTGTCAAACATAAACCCTTAACTGTAACAATGTAAAAAATAGGGATCTTAATAATAAGAAAACGAAGATGAATAGAAAAATAAGCATATTGGAGAATAGAGTTGTTCAGTAATTAACTTGCTGGATTGATGTAAGCCCTATTCAAATTAAAAATCTCCCGGCAGAGAATAAACCAATCCACTTCTCTGATGAAACCAGGACAATTTGAAGAGATTAATTCGCGATCGCTCTCCCCAACTGCTAGCGACGTCTTTGGGCTCACGTGGTTCGATGTGCTATTGGCGATGTAAGGGGGGACAGAAGGAGACTTTGAATTAGCTGTCGTCTGTGCAAACGATATGTTTTTAAACTTTGTAGCGGTTGATAACGACGATGTAGACGTCGATGTGGACTCAGAATCGGATGAATCACTCTGGATGAACACATCCTCCTCTTCCACGATAGACTTTTCAAAATTAACGATCGATAGCCTAGGTTTGGAACACGAATTAGATAAACTGTTTTCACGCATAGACGAAGTCATGAAGTTTGAGCCGATTGAGCTGAAACTTGTCGAAAAGGAAGATCTCTCGCTTGTATTGCTAAACAACGTTGAATTGCTAGAAATTCCATTCGAACCAACTGAGGAGATGCTGTTCTGTCTCTTTTGGATCTTCGACTTGACAAAGTTTTCCTCCCATTTGAACAACTCATACATTAGTTTCAAGTTTGGTTGAATAATAACGTTCAATCTTCTCACTCTAACAAATAGGTATGAACGAGGCAAGCTTATATTCAACCGTTTCATCACCTCCGCAATACAAACGGTAGCCGATCTCGAGACGCCAACTTGGCAATGCACCAACACTTTGCCACCATCGTTGTAACATTTGTCGATAAATTCTAGAGCGTCGTTGATAGTGTTGGTCAAAGTGCCGATGCCGTCGTCATTGATGTTGCTAATCCTCATGATCTCATTCACGTAACATTTAAGGCCCTTGCGGGTCTTTTTGTTAGGATCGATCTTGAGAATCTCGCACCCTGAATCGGTAGAAGTGATTGAATAATCAAGCTCGTCAATCCAGGGAATGCGTTCTCCAACACTAACGATATAGTTGATACCCAACTCTTTCAATAGTGAAAGCGAGCTTGCGTGTGACAGTGAACCTAAATATAGATGAGGTAAGATGCGAGAAGGCAAAGAGCCGGAGACACTTTCACATCCTCTTTCGGTATACGTCTCATCATCGGAGTCTGTAGTTGAAGATGATTCCGAAGAAGATGACAACGAGGAAGAAGATGAATCGTAGTTATCTGTAGCAGGTTTGATGTCTGTTGTCTTAGGAGGTGCGTTCATGTTGGCCTGATTCCCACGTAACTGGACAATATGATGACCCGTTGAAGTTGTCAAAACTGGGTTGAAAGAAACACCAACAGATTTTCTCTTGGCACTTGAAGTTGGTGAGAGCAAAGCAGACTTGATTAAAGAGACATCGTCTTCGTAAGTGATACTGTCTAAAGAAAATTCATTCACATCACCATCAGCGGTGGTGTCGGCAGTGCCATCATTCGTCTCACGATCGTAAACTGACGGCGAAAACCTTCTTAGAATCGGTTCTAACTTTTCCAACAAGAAGTAATCCGATTTGAAAATAAAGAAGGGTCTTCCATACTTCGTGTGCAGTTTGATCAACGCATCGTCAAGTTTGCAATTTTCGGAATAAATGAAAAAGCATAGCCCTAGCAATGATGTCTCAGTATATCCATCCGAACAGTATAGCAAGCCAGTGAAATCAAGGCTGCATCTATAATATAGCAACTTACAAACGTTGACTATAGACAATATGTCCTCTTCTGACAGGTCACCTATCCCAATAGAACCAGAAGGAGGGAATTCCAGATATATTTGGCTCAGATTGGACAAGTTTTTGAATATATTTTTCAATTCAACCGGGGAAGGGAACCTAGCACCGTCAACACAGTGAATAAAAAATTTCCAATTAGATTTTGGAAACGTGATCAATTTGGAATCCAACTCCTTAATCGGTTTCTTGCTCAAATCGTTCTTGGTCAAAGTGACGATGGTATTGGTTGGATCGCAATGCAATGGGATGTCGCCCATTTCATAAGGCGCCTTTACCTTTCCATCGTCTTCGGAGATATCAAGTTTCATATTTGAGTTCATCTGTATATGTAGACATTCGAAATCTGTCGTATTACCGAACCAAACGTTTCGAACCACTGGGGTTGCGGAAGACATCTTGGAAATTTCCAACTTTTCTCTATATAAATAGTTTGAATCCCAATTGTTGAACACTTTTAAGTCATATTCCGAGCAAAGGTCTCCTGGACTCTTAACTGAAGATTCTGGACTTAAGAGAGGTATAGAAAGTAAGTTTGAGCTATCCAATCGGCTAATTATAGGTCTATCCAAAACAAAGGTATTGTAGTATTTGTTATTGTAAACTCTATTTGTGCTGTTGTTGCTGTTGCTGTTATTAGAATTATTAGTACTAGCATGATTATTATTGTTTGGGGGCGCTCTGGATTGGTTGGCCAAATGTGGGTGGGATCTTAAATATAGAAGTTGAGCGATGTGTAATAGTCTAGACAAAGGAACGCATTTACATTTTTTGGACATCATATCCTCACTTGAGTTGCAATCGACGCACGATTTGTGATCATCGTTGAAACAGTAGACAACCAAGTCTGAAATGTTACTGAGTTTCGAAACCTGGATGTGGAAGTTCCTTAGTGAGACACCCATTTGTGGATCCATATCTTTGAAGATAGGTAATAGTTTGGTGTTGAAGCAGTCTCTAACAATTAAATCCATTGGGTAACGATCCAATATATCATCAGTAAGGATGGAATTCAAGTATAGAGCAATGTTGCGTGCGCCAACGACAGAAACCAAGATGTCGCTTGATGAAACGGTACCTTTAATCAACCCTGTCGTTTCGGTTATTATATTTTCATAGAAGCTGGACATTTCACCGTTTGTGTTGCTGGATCTAACCACCATCAAACCTCTTGTATTCAAAGGAGTATTTATCTTTATGTTATAATCCTCAGGTTCCAAATCTTCGTCGTTCAACCCAAACGATAAGCTGGACAAGAACCTTATCTGAGCATAGTTGTTCTTGTGGACACCATGCAACCATGGGAACATCGTTTCAACATCTGGTAACTCTGAAGTGTAATGTCTTATTAACATCTGGCAAAGTTCATCAGTAGATATCAACTTACAATCTGGTACTGTTTGTAAGGATTTATGGTGAGAGAAGTAAGAAGAGTAAGGATCGAAGGGGGACAAGAATTCGGATATGGTTGAATCGTGTCTGCTGTTGGTACTCCAGGTAGCAGAATGCACAGTGATAGAATTTCTCAGCATAGAATTGGATCTGGTCTTTCTAGAAGAGGCATCGTCGTTACAACTGTTCTCTTGATAAGCGCCTTTAAACAAGTTGTTGAAAGTTGAATTCAATCTAGTTCTGAATTTATCTCTATCTTCGAAAGAAACACTATTTGCTCTTTTGGAACTTGACCTTCTTTGTTGTTGTTGTTGTTGTTGTTGTTGCGATGTTAGTGAAGTTTGGATACAGTCTAGTTTGCAATCTGGAGAAGGAGGATCGGTAGCAATCACCAGCTCTTGTGACGATGAATCGGAGGAAGCCAAAGGAATGGACGATCCCTGTATTGGCGGCAAGGGTATCACAGACGGTTCAATTGAATCTAATGGATTCATTGCAGAACAAACAAAGAGGAACTATGGTGTGTATATATTTATGTATATATAAATATTTGTATATTATATATATATATATATCGATATAGAGGGATGTATTTAGCAAGGTGGATACAAAACAAGCGTTTGTGTAAAACTGCGAGGGGGTGGGTGAAGTGGGTGGATACTGGATAGGCGGGATATGATATGATACGATACGAGTGTAAGGAATTGGGGGCCCAGGAAAAAATATGCGGGTGTCTGTGTGTACGATATCGGGGTGCGTGTGGGTTGGAAGTTGGAACTGGAAGTCTATTAAACTTAGAATTCTTATAAGAAGCACTCGCTGACAAGGAGAAGTTTTCGGCTGTTATCTAAAATACAAGCTGTGCAGCATGACTGTATAAGAATTGATGTATAAGCTAATCTTAACTTATATAATTGCTAGCACAATCATGAAGATATAAAATTTATTATGTGTGCTAGGTGGCTATCAGCTATCAGCTGGGAGTTCACTGTTCTGGAACTTGGAAGTTTGGAACACTCGGGGTGGGCTACTGGTTCGATGGGCGCTGGACAATGTGGACAGCCACAGAATACTGTAGCGACTGTGATGGTGATAGAGATCGATTATATGACTTTGGTTCGTTCACTGTAGCCAGTGTAGTGACGGAGTCTATCTCTCCTGATCTGTATATATATATATATATATATATAATCTCTAATCTTTTACATATGTCGTATATACTCGCTATCTAATATCAGTATCTAACCTATCTATGTGGGTTGTACGATACATGTTTGTGATGTGTTGTCGGTTGTAAGCCTGGAACTATTTCAGGCCGGGGTGGGTGGCACTTGCCACTGGCCCTGGCCTGTGCCCCTTGCCAGCCTCCAGGTGCCAGGTGGGCTAATGGACCGTAAAAAGTGCCTAGCCCAGCCGTGGGAGCATATGAGCTCAGACTGTGGAGTCCACAGTGCATCGCTCGATCTACTACTGACTGGCCTTCAAGAATTGTCACGATACCAAATCCAGATTCCGGTGCAGGCAATCAGCCCAGGCGGGATCTCTGGACAAATCGGCTATCAACCAGACTGTGGGACTCCCTTCTCTGCTAGGCGGCCTCTCTCTTTGTTCCCCCGCAGCGTCAGCTAGTTCAAGCTGCCTCCGAGAATCTCGGCACCACTGCCACACACATGGTTCCAAAATGTAAAAATTCTAGCTTATAAATTAACTTAAAATATATATATATATATATATATATATATATATTAATTGGCACTTAGAAGATCCTCACATTTACCCTATAGCGATGGAATTGTTAGTAGCCTACCGCGCCGCCGCCTGAAGCATGTATAATAAATTGCTAATTAGCATGCATGTAGATTATATATATTATACACCAAAGGCGCCTTTGCGGGTCACAATGTGCGCACAGGCACGTTTTATTGTCTTCCGTGTGGGCTAGCGCAATTTTCAGGAATCAGCACTTGAATCCTCCTCCTCCCCCGTCCCAGAGCTTTGAGGAGTCAAACCAGGTCGCGCGCGATTCCTCTGTAACAATTGGCACTTTACTACACGAATTCCTCCTATACATGCTGACAGCGATGATGTTTTTCTCTCTGTCTGTCGCATGTTGGTTACGATTACAGATTGCCTCAATTATTCGATATAAATTAAATATATATCTGTGTGGATGCTGTTCTTTACTTGATATATACAATATTATATACCAATTTTTTTAATTGTGGTGGCATCGCGGAATTGTTACTGTGCAACTTCCACTGCTGGGGGGCCGCGGGCTCCGTGAGGTATTTGAATTTTTGGACTATTCAAGCTACTCCAGGGACGAGTGGCAGTGGCGGTCTGTTTCCCTGTTCTTTCTTGGAGTGCCATATACCTTAAGCCTGCTTTCGTAATTGCTTGCCGTGGCAACTTGTGTCTTATTTCTTATTATGCACATCAACTTTATCCCTCTATTTTAAGCTTCGCTCCCATTTCCATTACCCTTCTACAGTATGTTAACCTGAGGAAGTTCTCTCATACCTTCAATCGTTTTTTTCCTTATAAACCTTTCATTTATTAATTCTTTTATTCTTAGCAATAATACATACATATACATGTGCAATATGTTGTTGATGAATTGATAGGATAGCAATCGATCGGAGAAGGAACTATAATATTATATTTTGTGCTGGGTGGTGTGTGATACCATCATTGCCCTCCTTTATACTTCTCCACAAGCGTGATCAAGTATTTCAAAAACTGTCTATCTGTGAGCGAGATCAAATTCTTCAAAAACTCTTGTGCCAATTCCGCCGTAAATCCTAGGTTGTTCATTAGAACAGAGCTAATCTGGTTGCACATAAATTCATTGTATTTGAAATCCTCTAACGTTGATCCTTTGGCATTCCTCTTAGTCAAACTGTTCAAATCAGGCATCTCATATCCAACAAATACAATGGCCCTCAATAATCTAGCCACCTCCAACAATATATTGTTTCTAAACTGCGCATCCTTCAGTAGTTCTGTCTTCAACTTGAACGACAACTCCACAGAAATCAAGATTGAATTGTTGATCAACAAGTCATTCACTTGTTCCAACAGGTTGTTGTCGTCTTTGAAACTATCCCCCGTATCCAATACTTTGCCACTTCCAATACCCATGATTAAAACGTTTAATTCTGTCAAAGCCTGTTTCACTAAAGTAACGTCGTTGCTTTGATAGTTGTAAGCGTAATTTAAAATCATCTGGATCACGGTTACTAACATGCTCTTGTTGTTTGATGTCAACCATAGAGAATTTAAGTGGTCCGAGGATATGGCCACCATCAACGAAATAAACAACTTCTTCAACTCTAAAACGTCCCTCTTCATAAAATCGTCCGTTGCGTTCGAACTCGATTGTTCAAGTCTTGTCAATATCTTACTAAACAGCGGAGTAATCAAAGAGTTTAACAATTGGTAAACCTCATGCGATTTGTTGCAATGGTGGAACACCTGCGTAATGAAGTTCATAAAATTAATAATCTCGCTAATAGACAACTTGTCAAAATGGATCAAAAATATAGAAATGAATCTTGATAGAATTTCTTGTAAGATATTTGATTGTGGAACTTTAATTAGCAAAATAAACAATCTCACAATACAGAACTGGCCAGATTCTCTCACAATGTTGAAATCAACAAAGTTCTCCAAAGTAATGAGCACCACTTGTGAGATCTGCTGTAATAAAGATAAGAACTTTTCGTTAAAATCATGAATCGGTAGATGCTCACAACCTTTCAAAATAGTACCGATAGAGACTAAGGAATGGTGAACCTGGACAACGACATTCAAATTCAAATTGGACAGGCTGTTGATACACTTTTCCAGGTTGCAAAACAATGGTTGCAAAACGGACTCCAACATAGCAACTTTCTGTTCGGGTTTCTTGATAATAGTTATCAACAATCCAAGGGATTCAAACAAGTATAATTGATGTTCAAGAGATCCATTTTCTTCCAAAGATGACAAGTCAATATCGTTGGTCAGCTGCTTCTGGTTAAGCACCTCAAAATTGAAGGTTAACAAAGGTAACAAACTTTTGATCAACTCTTCAATGACGTAATCATCAATATTTGGTTTTGTCAATTTGATGAATCTATAGAAAAGATACCATGATCTATATTTAACCTTAGCATGGTCGCTGAAAACTCCAAAATTGGACACAAAGATCTTCAAAACTTTCAACAGGATCTCGCTCTTGTCGACATTCTCCACTTGAATGGCACCATTGGTGAAAAATGCATAATGTTTAAGGACCAGTTCGAAGAACAACAATTGAATCAATGAATGATTCACTAAGATTGAAGTAGAATCGTTGATGACCCTGCACAACATCTCGTTAAACACGAAGTAAGGTCTCGAATTATTAATCATCGTCTTTGGTAAATTCATTAGATTGTTCCTTAGAATCTCACTGTAGTGAGTTAATTCGTAGAGCCCTAGTTCAATCGTTCTCCAATCGCTGCTGCCTGATTCAAACAATGATTCATTGATACAATTGATCAACACATCCAATGCTAAAGTCTCATCCAATATCACAATGGAATCGTGGAATGAATTCAATTTAGCTCTCACTTCGTTGAACTGCTCAATTGAATCTTCGTCATCACCATCATCATCATCATCATATTTCTTCTTCAAAATAATCTTCTTCAATAGGGTAGTCAATATCTGTGAATTATTCAACGAACTGAAATCGACTTGTTCGTTCGTGATATTCTTCTTCAAAAATAGTAAAAAGTTTCCGATAAATGGAAACACTTCCAAAGAAACGTCATCGTATTCATTTTCCAAATACTCAAAAATCAAAGGGAAGACCTCTAAAATCTTGGAAATTGACACGTTTCTAAACTCATCATTTCTAATCTCCTCATTCGAACTTTGGTCTAAAACTAGCACTAACTCAGAACCAATCTGTTCCACCAATTTGGCAAAGGCAACATTTACATCAACATCCAAATCTTTGGATTTGACATTCATACCACTAAAAACAGCGGTTAAATTCAAGAAGTTGATCAACTCCAACTTTTTTACAGGTGGCATCTTTTTATGTAAAATCTCATTGAATGTGTTGGCTGTTTTAATCTTATGCTGATCATTGTTGGAGCCCATAAATTGATACAAAATTGACAAGTAGTCTTGGTCTATAATTAAATTGATCTCTATCCATGAGACGTACGAACCGATACATTGAATCGCGGTATCCAAAATATCCTCTTTCAATCCTGCGTTGGAAACGTCCGATTTCATGAAGTACTGTAAAATCGCTTTCCAAGATGTTGTTAAGTTTATCATATCGTTAGCTCTGATGGCATCCTTTAGCAAGGCATGTCTTTCTGATGTGTCTTTATCCCTTAAAATCATTTGGTCGCCAATTTCTTGATGAATCATCAACACAGTTCTTAAGTAGTAATCCGTAGCCAATTCGTTGAACTTCAAGTCACCATCCAGTTTTGTCAATTGTAATAGATCTTTGATTGTATCTTGATAGCAAGTTAGTGTAGCATAGACGAAGAGTTGGGTAAAAGCCTTGGCTAGGCTGTTTCTTAAAAAGGTTGGCTCAACTTGGTTCTTGGAAATCAATTTTTTAAGATATGCAAATAGATAGTCTTTGAGAAGAATTTTCTGTTCGTTGGTCATATATGGTAACCTATCAGCCAACACCTGAAAACTGAAAAACTTGACATTCGCCGATATTGAATCATCAGAGTTCAATAAGCTTATGCAATGTTGCCAGCCATCATCGGAACTTTTTATTTGGTTGATAAAGCTAAAAGCTTGTTCTTTCAAGTTCTGGTCGTTGGTGGCACTTGATGCAATCTCAACTGCTTGTTGAATTTGTGCTTCCATTGTTTATATAAAGTTTAAGGATATATTCTCCTCTTGTGCTTTATTTTCTAATGACTTAGTTGTTGTACCTCTGAACGGTTTATGGGATCAGTAATAGGAAGTGAATTTGCTGTTGTTTATCGTCTGATTTGTTGTCTTTTTATTGTAGAAATGAATATAAGGTTTCCAACTAAGAGTACAATTGGTATCTATATGGTAAATGCTGAAATAGTTTTGGGTAGGAAAAAAAACAACGCAAATTGAATAACGGAAGAAAGAAAAAGAATGCAGATGATGAGATCAAATTTCTATTAAAAGCCTTTGAAACTTTTTTGTCAATGAGTTTATCGATTAGAACAAATAAAATCACACGAAGAATATTTTAATGATGGAAACGGTTGAATATTATTAAAACTGGGCTAGATTCCAGCGGTTGAACAGTCAAGCCAGTGTTTCCCCAGACATGAGGGCGACAACCAAGCATCACTCGTCTGAGATCAAATTTCGAGACTGGAGAGGTTTTACACACGAACAAAACACAGGGAAAAATTCACAGTGGGTTGGCGACCAGCGTGCGCACACTGAAAAATTTTTCGGTTTCTAGTGAATCCTCGATTCCTCTGTATATATACGACTATTTTGACATAATCCTGCGTCGCCGACGCTGTCAAGAAACTTCAGTGTGCTTATGTCATAAGTCCGACATTAGGGCTTAGACTTTAGAGTATACACTTATCAAATTCCAATATCGTCGCGTCTCGATGGAGACTTGAACTTCGGGCTTGAAGTCGATCTATATCAAAATCTGTAAAAGTTAAAAGGCCAAAGCTCCGCGATTTTCAGTGGCATGTCCCGTCATAGATCATGATGTCATGTTGACCGCTTTTCGTGTTACCAACTTGCCAGTTGGTTCTGGACTGTGGATCATGAGTAGTGAGTGGATTACTCCAGGTATTATCTACCATGTTTATTGTTTTTGCAAACCTAGCCGCGTGCTGTGATATAATATATATATATATATATATATATATATATATATATGTTATAACGTTAGTTATGGAGGCCCTGGGTTCATTTCCCAGTTGACACCCCCCCCCCTTATAACGTTAGTTATAGAATGTAGATTATTTAAAGATGATCTAAGTATAATTTTTCATGGACAGTATTCACGTAATAGACTATATAAGATATAGAGAGTCCAGAAAGGCAGTGTGGATAAGTCTGTCGGTTGATCTCTCAACAACCTGAAGACCACTGTTTTCAGTCCTAAGAGGCCACCTCCAACTCCAAGAAGAAGGATTCCTAAAGTAAGTAGATAACGGAAAGGAAACAATTAAAAGATCCGAAGTACTTAAGAATACTTGGTTTTGTTCGCAGAACCAACGTCGATAAGCGTCGATAGACGCGTATAGTCGTTACACATGTTGCACTGTGCACATATAATATAGATGTCTGAGTCTCTGAGAGAGCCTGACTTCCGCTACCCCGCCTGATATCTGCCACTTCGGACTATTAAAAAAATTAAGAAATTACCGATCATGAAAGCAATATTGCCAAAATACGGCAAATTATCACAACGCTGATTGGTACCACAATCCTTTGTAAAAACAAATTCAGGAAGAACTTACTTCGAAAATCGAAATCCGTGTGACTTTACTAGCAAGGGCCCAGTAGCTTTTGAAAGCATGGGAAAGGGGAATACTTATAGCTGTATCCATGTGAAGATTTACTCCGAAGCCTTGAAGGTGAAGGAACAGGAGCGCTAACAATTAAATTAGCAAATCTATAGGCCGGATTACGGATATAATTGTGCGTCCGCTCTTTTGTGAACGGACTATTATATTGGTCATCTTATAAAGATTTGCAAGTGGGACCAAAATCATTAACAGTAGTAGCATGTGAACCTAATACCAATTAATAAATATAAATGAGCGAATAGAATAATTAATTGAACTATTGGGCCATGTAGTATTCCTGTGCCGCCTTGTATGTTCCCCTTTTTCAGCCTATTAGTCTTTAACGATTTTAGGCAGCTGTCAATGGGCGATGATGAAGTTGCCACAGTATGTTTGAGAACTCTAGATATATATATATATATAGATACGTTAGAAATGAATACGAATAGTTGTCCTTATTTTGTCCGAAAATAATTCCTTAAGATTATATATATATATATAACTGCTAGAAGTAACACACTAGCGGATCACCGTTCCCTGGCCTTTGTTATTATAACAACACACAACATTGTTTGAATAGGCTGTAGATTGGGGCTTATGTTGTATGGGCATAGGACTGATACCGTTATATCATCAAACCACTGGCTGGTTATTCTCACTGCGCTTCGGGTCTATCCAAAAAAAACTGTGCGATATTTATATTTGTCCGCGAGCAGCTCAAGATGTTGAGTATACTTTTTCTACCCAGTCATGCAACATTCGTATTCCGGAATGCCTGCAGCAAATGCTCAGAGACGGCTAGGATATAAATAGTCAATAAAATAGATTTTTGTATTTAAGGCAAAAAATCTCCTTGAAGTTTTTTTCTTTGTCTAGATTGTAACTACTGTTTGTTCCCAGATCAGGTCATGTCTTATTCGAACACCATACCATATTCGGAGATCATATCTGTTTATCAGTCTGCCGAATCGCTCTTCGATTCGGCCACCTCTGTGTTGGACACTGCTACTGCTAAAGTTACAACTAGATCGTTGGAAAATGTGGCTCAACGCGCCTTTGCTACGATGTCATACTACTCATATCTAGAAGTACTTGCAACTGCTACCGATGAAGCCGTGATCTCAACCATCGCCCACAAAGCTGCTGAGGCTTCCTCAGTTATGAAACGTCTGACCGACGACAGCACTTTCTATAACGGAAATGCACCTAACTTGGGTGGTAACGTTGCTTTATTGGCTGTGATGGCAATCTTTTTAGCTTTCCACGTTGTTGCTGGTGTCTTCTACAAGGAATGGTGGCTATTCACCTGCTGGGTTATAGGATTAATCTTGGAAGTAATTGGATACATTGGAAGAATCATGTCTTCAAATGATGTCTCATCTTTCGATGGCTATATCATTCAAATTGTCTGTTTAACCTTAGCTCCCTGTTTTATAATGGCTGGCTTATATTACACTTTGGCCCAATTGACGGTGATCATGGGGGAATATTATTCGAGGTTAAAACCTATGCAGTATTCATTAGTCTTCATCGTTTGCGATCTAATAAGTATTGTCTTTCAAGCAGTTGGAGGTGCTGTGGCGGCTGGTGCTTTATATTCGTATGAAAGTACAAGAGGTGGTGCTAATATTATGGTCGTTGGATTGGCTTTCCAGGTGTTTACCATGTTGGTCTTCCAAATGCTTTGGTACGATTTCTTGTACGCTTGCTACAGAGAGTATAAGCGAAGTGGTGACACCTATTTCACCACGGATTATCAATTTATTCGAACTGGAAAACTCTTCTCTGCTCTATTGTGGTCTATCTCGCTATCAGTTTTGTTCATTTTTATTAGGTCGATTTACAGATTGATTGAATTGAGTGAAGGTTTTACGGGCAATTTGGCTGTTACGGAGATTTACTTCTTTATTTTGGAGTCCTTGATGATGTGTTTGGCAATCGTTCTCATCACTGTCATTTTCCCTGGCTTTGTTTATGGGAGACGTACACATTTGGTTGTCGACAAAAGAATGTCTAATACCTTTTCTTGGAAAAAGGAAGGTAAGCCGAACTTTGATGAGCCAGAACAAAAATTGTCTTCGAAATATCTACCTGAGAAGCTGCCATCAAAGTTAGAGGTAACTACTGACTGAGCGTTTATATGGTTATTATACGCACAATATGTGTTTTCGCTATTAATCGATATCTATCGAGGACTCTTGTAGAGAGCCACTGGTAACCCTCAAGTGGTTATTTGGAATGTCAAAACGATGTACGGCCCGATAACCACAAGTATATTTAGTGTACGCAAAATACCAGTGAGTTTCGCGACCTCGCTGAGTGGCTACAGAGGATTACATCATGTATAGTATTGATTATAGGATTTAAGTTTTTACAGTTTATAGTCAGTTAGTTGTCAGAACCAAAATCTTTTAAAATAAATGGTCGGTCTTTTTCCGTCCGTTCAGCACAATAGATCCATTCATGTGGTTTTATTACTGGTCCCCTCAATTTTACGATTAGAACGGATACATTAATATAGTACTATTCATATTATATATATATTGCATGTGGAGCATTTAAGGATCCGCCTGCAAGCAGCAAGTTGTGCATCTCGGCCGGTCAGCGATCTATTGTGGTGCAGAGGTTTAAACTAAAATTTGACCTTTGGTGCGCGCACGCGTATGCCTGCCTAGATTAACTTGGATGTTAAGTACATCTCATATACATCCAACGTGAGTTGATTGGCTCTAGCGAGTCGAGTCAGCTAGAGTAGGGCTGAAAGTCTCTTGGACCCGGGACCCCATATATCTCAAATTGTCACAAATACGGTTTACTAGTTTTTAACTGTTTTCATTCTCGTATCACATTTGGTTTAAGTGTTACTACTCGGTTGTGAGCTCATCTGAATTCACCATGTTTATTTTGGCCTCAAGCCTGCTAAGGCAACAATCACGGAACATCTTGTCCAACAAGCAATTGGCCGGCTCGTTGGCCTCTAACTTGTTCATCCAACGGCAAATTTTACAGAAACATCACTTATTATGTTTATCAAGATCATTGGGTTCCACTACGAAGGCACCTGTTCCCGCTTCAGCACCTGTCTTCTCGCCAGAAGAGTTGAAGCAGGCCCGTGCTGCACGTATGGCGGCACTAGGAGCGTACAAGAAACTACCAGAAGCTATGATCCCATACATCGAATTAATGAGAATAGAGAAACCAATTGGAACATTGCTACTTCTTTCGCCTTGTATGTGGTCGATTACTATGGCTAGCTATATGACTGGGGCAGGCTTAGCTTCAACCGTTTGGATGTTAGGTGTTTTTGGTGTCGGTTCGTTTGTGATGCGTGGTGCAGGCTGCACGATCAATGATCTTTTGGACCGTGATTTGGACAACAAAGTCGCCCGTACCGTGGAAAGACCTATAACTAGTGGCCGTGTCTCTGTCAAGCAGGCCATGGCGTTTTTAGGAGCACAACTAGGAGTTGGATGTTTAGTGTTGTTACAACTACCTTTGGATTGTTTCTTGCTTGGTGCATCTTCCTTAGTTCTTGTGGGAACCTATCCTCTTTTCAAGAGATTTACTTATTATCCACAAGTGGCACTCTCAGCGTGTTTTAACTGGGGAGCTCTTCTAGGTTTCCCTGCTATGGGAGTCTGGGATTGGTCCGTCATGATTCCTCTGTGGATGAGTGGATTCTTTTGGTGCATGACATATGATACCATCTATGCTCATCAGGATAAGAAGTTTGATATCAAGGCCGGTATCGGTTCTACTGCCTTAGCCTGGGGTTCGAAGTCGAAACCTATCTTCAAAGCATTGACTGTGGCACAGATGGGTTGTTACACTTTGAGTGGTTTTATGGCTGGTATGGGGCCTGGATTCTATGCAGGTGCCGCCTATGGTGGTTACAGATTGTTCAAGATGATTAAAGATGTCGATTTGGACGATCCTAGTAGTTGCTGGTATCACTTCAAAGATAATATCAATACTGGACATGTCTTCTTCTTCGGCATTCTAGCCGACTATATTCTTAGACTATGTGGCTTTTTGTAAAATCATATTTCACTTCAATTAATTTTATAATCGTATTTTTCCCAATCTTTATATTTATTCTAGAATTTTATCATTGCATATAAAATTGCTCCATTTTTACTGTAAGAATAGCTGAAAGCTTCAATAATGAAACAAAATACAGATGTCAATTACTAAAAAAATAAATTTGAAAATTTTTATTAAATTTGAGTAGCTGTAACACAAAGAGTATAAAAAATGATGACAAAAGTCATAGCAAATAAAATATATGATAGTTCCTATGTCATAGTGATGAACTAGTTATAACAAAAACACATTAGAGAATTTAACATGAACTAACTAAATAACTTATTTGGATGATGGACCTGGGTTCATTCTTCTCTTAGCACCTGGGACTGTAGCAACACTGGAGAATCTCTTGGTGTACAAGATTCTCTTGTAGGCTCTTCCCTTTGGCTTCTTTGGCTTTTCGGTCTTGTCGACCTTTGGAGTTTGTGACTTAACTTTACCAGCACGAGCTAATGAACCGTGAACTTTACCCTGCATTAAGATGTTTCCAATAATGGAAAAGTTTGAGTTAGTATTTGAAGTCTTTAATTACACTGATCATAGTTTGAATAATGATAAAACAGAAAGAAGCATTTGCAGTTGAAACATGTTCAAAATATCCAATATGGTGTCGTTGATACATTATTAAATTACAATTCAGCGTCTACATCTGGAAATAGTATAAATAGTATAACCTCATGTTTCGCCTTGAAATTAAATGGTTTCAAAAATGTAAGAATGTCGCCACCTTTCGGTATAACTGAAGGGCTGCAATATTTGTAAGATTCTAACGCTATTAAAATAAAGGTGTCTTGTGTAGCATTCTGAAGTGGTTGTGTAAAAAGTGTCGGCTTGCTGTTTCGATACTAATCTCCGGGTTCTTGAATAAGATGTATATATTCAAGCTCCGGTGGAAATGTTGAAAATAAATAGCTCAGCTATGATGTCCAGGATGATATTTTGTTGGCGTACCTAGGTGAATGTTCAGCTTTTAGGTTTGCCTTCGATTCATATAAGCTGATTGCGGGTGCCTTAAGTCCTATATAAAACTATTACCATGTGTTTCAACCTTTCTAATTGTATCGTTTCATTCACTAGTGTATAACGTACCATTTCGATGTATTAATAATAAAATTATTGGTGATTCTAGAAGGATTGTTTATTAATCTGAAGTGCCAGAGACATAGAAACCTCTTTATTTTTGTGGTGGAGTTTGCCAACGGAGAGGCGAGCAATCCTGGAGACCACTAACCTGTTCCCTACAGAGTAAGAGGTGCGAAGAGGTGAGGCAGGGGCAAAACTTCGCAGCTTAAAATTTTTTTCATATTCGAGAGGTGTCAGGAGTCCACTCAGGGTTCTTACCCTTCGTGTGTATCACGTGATGGTGTGGGGTGTTTTAGATAACGATACCGTTACCCATCTCGGTTTCCTACATTATGTCTCATCTGATGCTTCTGCTGAGCTGTTTACGCTTTGAATTCCTCTATCACCAAATCGATTTAATCATATTATGAGTATATAGTAGCTGGTACTTTTGTCTGGTGAAAAATAGTTGCTGATTCGTAGCCCGACGTTTTTACAACCTTAAAACTATCACAAATGTAACGACAGTCAATATGAAAATTGATCCACATAACCCAAACACAGCGGCCCGACTTGCAGGAAACTTGTTATCTAATAGCATTCCTTGAATCACAAAATATCTAACGCATCCAATCGCCAACGTAAGAACAGCAACCACAATAAATGCCAATCCAAGAACTTTGTTTATGATCTGCATGGTACCAGTGGTTGGATAATCTTCTGAGTCTCCTAATCTCAATAATTGAGTTAGGCCTACACCAACCGATGCCAAACTTAACGATGTCCGTAACCAGGCCAAGAAGGTACGTTCAGAGGCTAGGTGGTCTCTTGCTACGCTTCCTTTATTTTCCAAAAGTAGTGATCCGATATTGTGAAAGTTCTTCGGGTGCTTCACCGTCTCGGCAATTGGGGATTGGGTTGACTGTGGGTGAACCATTCGTGACAATTGTGCTGATGACGCAGAGTTGGATCTCGCAGATAAAGATGCCGAAGATTTATTTCCAGATCCCAGTCGTTTCAACAGGGGTTGTTGAGTTGGATCCAGTTGGTGTTGTTGAGATCCTGTCTGTCGCTTCGTTACGCTGGCTGTACCACCTTGGTACATCACAGGATCAACAGCAATCGATTGATATGAGCTACCTTCTGACATATTGGTCGCATCTCTTAATAGGCCAACCCTATCTGATTCATCGTTATTAGACATCACGGAATTGATTTTAGGTGACGATGGTATTGACAGTGAAAGCTGCCCTTGTTGTTGGTGGTGAAGATGTGTTATTGATCTGTGCTTCTTCTGAGAAGCAATTGCATTTTCAGCGTTGCTGTTTCTCATATTAAGTGACTCCTCCGATTGCAGACTATCAGAATAGTATATATAATATATGTATATATTGCCATGATCGATGGTTGCCTACTGAAATACTGTGGTTATCCAGTGCACTCCCAAGGAAGCCTAACTTTACCCGATAGAAGACGCCTCTGTCGTAAATTTCGGTGGGGAGCCGCTGACGTAACAAGGTCATTTTTGGTGGCTGTTCACTGTTCAGGTGACCTTGCGAGTTGTGTGCACTGTGGATACGAGCGGAAACTGATATGCCACAGTGGTGGCACAGATTAATAAGGTATAGTTTGTATCCTTTGCTCACCTCCTTTTGAAACTGAGGACAAGTTAATTTCTCAGAAGAAGCTAACTGATTACTGTAAAAAGTAGATACTTGTGCGAAAATATATTCATATAATATATATTGGTTGGTCGCCATCTGTTAGCCATCTGTTCGCTCTTTTGGTTGGTATACATATACGTCAACTGACAGGTTGGCGATTGAATCTAAAATTTGTTTTCCCATTTGCAATAGGTTAGCAAAACTTAGGTTTTAGTAGAAACTGATGAGGGATTACATACTTGAAATAATGATAAAGCAAAGAGCCAATATCTAGACCATAATGGTTTATAGAATGTTAGTACAATATACTCGTATTCAGATTTTGTTTGGTGGATCCTGGCTTACTTACAGTTGTTGACAAAAAAAATACAAACAGAACCAAGATTGAACCGCTAATGAACATAGCATCTTTTTCTAATTTTCTTTGGAGATAAAAATATCGAATCCCGCCTAAAATGATAGACACTAGTCCTCCGGAAACACAGAGGCCTCCAAGCAATCGGTTATACTTGTTCACTATCTTCAAATCGCACATCAACAAATTCACAATCCTCAAATCTGAAGAATAGGTGAAAAGATCTATCTTGTTCGCAGGCCCAATAATGGAGAATTTGGATAGCTGAATAATCGCAATTCCTAGAGTAGCAAGAGTCAGTGACGTTCTAATATATGCTAAAATAGTTCTTTCGTTCGATAAATGGTCTCGCCCAATTGCACCAGATTTAGAAATAGTTGAGGAGTATTTGAGTATCACGCTAAGGTATTGATCAACAAAATTCTGAAAACCTTGGTATGTTCCTTTCTGTTCCGTCTCTGGAAGAGTTGTGACAGATCGCACGCTCTCTTCTCGTTGCAGTGGGTGTGATAGTTGATCCTGCAGCCGCAGCTCTGGGTGTCTGTTATTTGATAGGTCATCGAGTTCTATGGATTCATTCATGCCTCATTGACTATGAATGCTATACAATTGCAAGACGGTGTTGGGCACTATAGAAGAAAAGTGCCCCAGAATCTGCTATTGGCGATAACCGAAAGGCAGTTCCTACATTATCCGCGCGTATGAGCCGTATGACCCTTTCCCAGCAGGACAAGCACAGCCAGAAAAACAGAGCACTCTATATTTTGAGGGAAATGATATGATAAATGATGTATATGTTGGTCTGCAAAAGTATAGTACGTGTTAGTAGGCGATTAATTGAGGGTTGAGTAAGCTATAGATGATTATGATGTAGAACATACCGCAAATAAGATTAAGAGAACTAAAGGAATTGTTAGTCGATCAACAGTCGCTTTGTTCAGCTCAAATAATGAGTTCATGTTGCCGAAATATCTAAAAGTGCCGTTAAGGACTAAAATTGCAGCACATGCGCAAAAAACTAGTGATATTGGATAAATTAAAGCTTTGAAAAACTTTAACTCCGTAGTTAAATAGTCAGAACTGCTCTCTCCATTCTGTAATAATAGCACAATTTCTTCCACTATTGATTTCTTATAAACTGAAACCATAGTAAATGCGTAAGCTAACAAACTAGTTGCAGCTCTAATATAAGCTAAAAATGAGCGTTCGTTAGCAAGTTGATCCCTAGCGACAGAATCAATGTTATCCGTCATATAGAGCAGTTTGAGTATTCGTAAGATCTTGTTTTGACCAAGATCCTCTGTCGAACGGGAAGTAGGTTCCTCCGCTTCTGTAATCTCTCGGACGGGTAAGTCATTATCTGCTATTTCTTCATTTGCAGAAGAATTATCAAAATCATCGAGAGGCTCTAGGCATGATAATTTACTAGATTCCTGGTCATGTAAAGCTGCAGTTAATATTGAAGTGACTGACGTTCTTCGAGTCGGAACAACCGCACTAGCAACCGGAGTGAGTCTGCCGGTGACTGTCACAGGGTTATTCTCTCCTTTCTGGAAATTCAAACGCTGTTTCTTCATGTTTCGTTCTTCTATTCAGCGTATTGGTGATGCAGGATTCAGATCTAAAACCGGATTTAAACAACCTCCTAAGAAAACCTCCAATGATAGAATTTTAATGTTACATAACTCCTTTTCTGCTTCAGCTTCTCAAGGAACGCTTTCGCGGGCTGTGTAAGCCAGCCTCAACAGGTATTCACTAATACACGCAGGTATAAATTGCAACCTGCGCTATAACTGTAGGCCAAAACTATATATATATTTATTTATTGCTGAGTAGCGGAGCAATTGACAGCTCAGTAGATCCTATCTATTTAAGGTTTTTCAGCGTTTGTTCTGTCAGCAGTTTAAACTTTAATCTTACAAATAGCACGTACAAAACTATATGCTCAGTAATATTTAAAGAACGGCAACAGTTGTATAGCTATATACATGGCTATCAAATGGCAGTACGTATACTATAATGTTTGTGTTGGTATTTAATTGCAACGAACATATGATTCGAAGCTGGATGAGCACCGTATCATGAGGTTATGCCCGTCAGCATCATGTATGCGGAAGCAAACCACCAGACTGGAGACCATCGTCCTATGATAAAATTGTGGATGTAAATATATATATATTGAATCATGTTTTCTTATGATGGATAGAAATGTTTTATATCCAATTTAAAATTAAATGAAATCTTAGGGGCAATGGCAGCTGCAACACATTATTGGTAGAGTATAATTAGAATCAGGTTAAAGAAATATAACATTGATGATGCAAATATAAAATTGAATACAAAAAATGTGTCAATAGAGAAAGATAAATGTATATCCCTTGCTATTGTATGAAGGGAAAAACTAAAAGTGTCAAAAACGAAAAAAAAAAAAGAGAATGCAAGAGTGGATTGTGAAAAAAGGTTCAATTCTTCAAAAATACCTATAGTAATACAGGTGCGAAAGTTGCGAGAAAGATTCAAGTGTTCGAAACTGTAACAGTTTTGTATGATCTTGTCGTTCCCACTGTTCCTGAGATAGTTCCCAACCCAATCGATCCAGATATTGGCGAGGCAACCGTAGAATACAACGAATAAAACTTTTGACTATATGTAGTTTGCATAGTTGTAAGCACACCGTTGTATGTAGTGGTGACCCAGATGGATGTATAGGAAACTGTGGTACTTGAAGTTGTGATGTCTGAGTCCGTGTCGGAAGAATCTTCGGTAGAACTGTTAGAATCGGTATCAGTTGAATCCGAAAATGTGGAGCTCGTCAATGATGTGGTCGTTGAAGTCGTTGTGGATGGCGTGGTGGTCGTAGTTGAAGATGTTGTGGACGAAGACGAAGATTCGGTATCCGCTACCGTGGTCGACGATGATGTTGTGTCACCATTTACTTCTTTAGCAAACCATGCAAGTGATAGAAATAAGATGTATACAACTGACTTTGGGTTCATTCTCTATAAATATATATAGTCAGATAAATAGAAGCTAATAAACAAGTTGAGACAGCTATAAAAAGACAGATGTGAATGTGAAGCAAAAGATTAAAAATGATCTATTTTTCCTTTACCACGATCTTTTCTTAGCATAAATGTCGATCAGATAAAGAAGTGAACTGCATGTAAAAGAGAATATATTGATCTATATATATAAGAGTGTAAGTTCAAAAGAAAAAGCCACCGGTTGCAATTTTTAAACAAATCTCGAACTACGTAATTTGGCATATATACTATAATTATTATACGTTATATATTATATATAGACGATAGAACCTTATAAAATATGCACGTAAGTCGAACTCCTATACATTACACATGCACACACATCATGGTTATACGATATCCAAATTGCTTGTTATTATTTGTTTTGGCTCAAAATTAATACATATGCTCTATTTATATATATATATATATATATATAATGTATCACTTAGCGGTTATTGGATGTCAGCACATCAATAATTAGCTTTTCTGATGTTTTTTATTTCGGCCTTATATTCCATATAAATTTATATGTCAAATTTAATCTATAGTATATATATATAAGAATCGAGATCAAAACAAAAAAAAATCGTAAAAAAAGAAAGGGGTGAATCAGCCGCAAAACGCATAACCAGATCCACATGATGTATGCAACCGCGCAAATGCCCTAATCGCGATCCCATGTTTGCATGTATATATTATATAATTCTTGACATGGAAAGTTGTAGAATCGTGAATTTCGTAGAGGCCAAGCACTGGAGTCCATACAGAATTTCTCGATTCTCTATAGTATCTTATACACACTATATATATATATATGTATATGGCAATTCAAGAAATTGATCTCCCTGACCAGGTCCATAGTGCACCGTCACACATGGCTGTATCCGTGCCGCATAAAAATCCATGCATATATATATATGAGAGTTAATTTTCAGTTCCCGTTCGGTGTTCAAAACAAGGCTTTTTTTTTGTTAGTGTTTGACTCGAATTTATATATATATATATATATACTCATATTGGTAGAAAAAAGAGCTACTGCTGAAAAGCTTTAAAAGAAGAGGTTCAAAGTGTGCCTTCTGATACCCAGGCGACCAAACTCAGATGCTTTCTGCGGTAACGACAAAATCAAGTCAACCTAATTCAGAGAAGAGGTAAATTTAAAAATTCTGACAATTATAAGTTGCATGTAGTATATAAATATATATATATATATATATATTATAAATTTGAATCCGTATACTGGTAGTGCTCGGCAAAATTGGGATTACAAACCAGGCTGGGCGAGCTCTTTTTGCGCTTTTAGCCACATAAAAATTGGTAGGCGTAGCTCTATATTGCATATTTAAGAGTTGAAAACGACGACGACTCGTATACATAAAATGAACTTTGTAGAGCTTCATCCAGAATATATGTATATTGATATATAAATCGGCATATATTTTCTATTGAAGTTGTAATGCCCATATAGAGCAGACCAATTTTCCAAAGGCACGATTCACGAACAAGTCCGAGCACGCGCCGCATAATACGCGTAATACATCGATCGAGGGCGTCCTTTTGCTTCTATCCATGTGGTGTATAACTTAACTAAATGGATTAAATCATATGTGCATATATATATATATATATATATATAATATATATACTGAGCCGCGCGTACAGCATGTAGCCGTCAGCAAAATCGGAATTTGGACGACAGCTTCTGCCAGACATGGTCAATATAGCGATCTCGAAGTGAATCCGCATGGTGTCGATTTGGGAATTGCAATAACCCAAAGCCCCTTTTCTCTTTTGTGATCGATATTTCGTTGAGAACTCTATAAAGCATTCTCACATTTGATACGATTATTCGCCTTATAGTTCAATAAATTTGTATTATTTAATATATATATATATATATGTATAACCTGCTACTTCTTTAACATATGATGTTGCATCATATATACAGGCAAGAAAAATCATATAAATATTAGCATTCAGTCTGTCTGTATCAGACATGGAATTTGGAATCCTGAACGTAAGGATTGCTTGGAGGGTTTATGTGTGGTAATTTGTGATTGGACTGTGGACAGGCTAACCATCCAGTAGGTATCACGTTTCATGAACGGGAACTCGATGTTTCAAGTTAATTGTTCTGACCTGATACCAGTACAACTGTACGATTATGGCACTTGTGAACTGTGAGGACTAACTTAATGAAAAATGGTGGTTCTTTGGTTCACCCATAAGACCCATGAGTTTCCTCCTGATAAATCATTGAAAGGCTCTGGCTCTTTTGTTCCACGCAGTAAGCGTCTAATTGCAGTTTGTAATTAAGCATACAGTCCCAACTTTGGATGTTCTTGATCTAGTTATATTTATATATATAATCGATGAAGTCGGGTTGGTCTGGTGTCGGTTAAGTATAAGTGGCTAGCGATAATTGCCGCTTGATATCTCCCCATAGTCAAACGCTAACAAAATTTATCGTCAGCTATTATATTTACCGTTCGTTCTCTATAATCAACATTTTCTGTCCAACTTGATTTCAGCTACTGTATATATATATATCGTTCGTATACTCAACGCCCATTTGTATTTAATATTTAAATTAAGGTATCCACTTAATCTTCAGGACGACCGATCATGATCTTTATTCTGCACGGGGCGTAGGCGTAGCCGCCAAGATCTCAAACTGTCCTCCCAAGTTTGAAGTTTCTTATATGTGCGTGAGGTCATCACTTCTCAAGAGATTGATCTTGTTTGTCTGTCTTCCTTCTATATATATATATATATAGGATAGGGAGAAAATCGTGGCGAGTCTCACGCTTTGTTTTGTCCTTAAGTACTGTTTTTTTTCAATGAACGGCTCAATTACGTAAAAATCCTTGTTTGCATGGAATTTCCGCTTTTTCTCCATGTATATATATATATATATATATATATATATCTAATGTTTTTGCGTTTAATAGCGATTAGCTTTTCATTCAAATTGCCGCCTGTCCAAAAAATTGACTTTATATTTAATAATTGTCTTTGTCGGTATATTAATATATATATATATATATAGAGAGAGAGAGAGAGAGAAACAGATTCAGTTCTAACTGGTAAAGATATTTGAAGGATTAGGGTCTATAATTGTTTCTTTGGTAAAAAAGCTCAGTTCTTTAAACAAAATGAATTAATTCTTAAGCGAAAAAAGCCGTTCTTACATAACTGAGCCGTCTTGTCAAGAAAGGAGAGCTTATATATTAAATATACTTTGCGACAAAACACCGTGTGTATTTATAAATGTACAACCTTTTTAGTGTATATATATATCATTGTATCATATCTTGTACATAATCATAACAAGCCTATATATATCAGTGTTCACTCTTCGGAATACTTGCTCCTTAAAATGCTCCTCCGTAAGGTTCGATGCTCGAAAGAAATCGAAAGTCTAGGACTGCCAAGACGACAATCGCCATGGTCAACGGAAAAATCTGCTTCTCCCGCCACCCTACTCTTGCATGCATCATTTTTGACAACCAGTGACACGAGAGGCGATTTCCGATTCAGAACCACAAATCATGAAGCGGCTTTGGGGCAAACTTCCTTCGGCTTTGGCAACTAAGAGGAGCAAAAATTTCAAAATCGATCGAACGATTCTGGAAAATTCACGATTCGTTCTACTTATATCTTAAAACACATTTATGAAATCACTCGATCTCCAATCCAAAAGCTCTGCCAAATCCTTTAGAGTCGAGACTAGTCAGTAGAATAATGCATTCTCTTCTATTACGGACGTCTGTTTCTTGTGGGGATGGGCCAAAAGAAAAGTCGTGTTCCCTTCAGAATTTGCTTCACATGCACCTTTTCTTTGGAGGTATGGTTGAGGGGGTACTGTAACTATACGGAAAAATCCTTTTGTGAATGCAGAATAAGAATTACAATCTCCAACATGGCTATGGAGAAAGTAAAATATTATATATATTTATATTAAATATCACTTATCCAATATGACCAATGTAGTTCTGAACTTTATAATCCAAATGCACAAAACACCGCTCCACGAATGGTAAAGTTTCGATGGCATATTGTAGCGATTCACCTAGATCATGGCAATCTTTCATGCTCATCGATGGATTTTGGAAGACAATATCCACTTCAACGTTAAGCAAATCTCCAACATGATATGTTCTAAAATTTTTGATCTTGCTAATGTTTTCACTAAATCTCACTATTAGGTATAGAATCTCGTTATAGTCTTCTTTACTTGCATTAGCACCAGTCAAGTTGTTGATGTGATCGAATGCGATGGCGCCCCATTGGATGACCACATACAAACAGAGAAGCATGGCGCCCGAAGAGTCAACCCACCATAGCTTCAAGAGGACACCTGCAAGTGGGAAAACAATAGAAAAGAAGTTGAAAACGATATCAGTTTTTGCATCCTCAGCCAAAGCCTGAACTGACGAGTTGCTTACATTCTTGCACCATATATAACAGACCACCTTAACCGTAATCGTGAACATCATGATAACAAAGGCAACATTATTCAATTGAACAAGTTCATGGTTCCCCCAAATCAATTGGTTTACAGATTCTTGGAAAACCTGTAAAAATGAAACGGTAATAATCACAGAAAACACTAGCACACCCAGCGGTTCTAATCTTTTTCTCCCGATAGGAAAATCCGATGATTTGGAACCTGCCTGTTTGTTGGCATAAAAGATAATCAAAGTTGACAAAAAATCTAAAACTGAATCAACTAAAGAGGCAATAATGGACATTGATTTTGTCAAGTACACCACCAGCGCTTTGCCTAAAAGTAATAGGAGGTTGATTATGAACGTGATACAAATAGCAAATTGAACAACTGTAGTATCAGAATCGGGATCATATCCCAGAACTTTTCCACCTTCCAGATCCACATTTGCAGGTGGGTGATTCATTCGGCGACTTGATGCAAGAACATCCTCTTCGTTTTGAACGTCACTGTAAGTTGCAATCATCGACATGTGAATTCCGGAGTCAAGTAATTTATCCACATCAAGATAACGATCGATGACTTCATTCTGATTCTGGTAAAACTTTCGAATTTTTGTTCTCCTTATGCTATTCAGTTGTGCATCGTCTAAGCGATATTTGTTCCAATCCCTAAGTCTTTTTGCATTACCGATCAATTTAGTGGGTCTCATATCTCGTAAGTAGTCTACCCTTCTATAGAGCTCATTGAGGCTCAAAAGCGAGCTTAATCGTCTGTCCATACTCGAAGGATTGGCAATGCTAATTGATGCTCTACCCCCATATATATCGTGCTCACCTCCATGTTGGGTCTGGTAACCATATGACGATGACCCCGTTCCGGCGAATGAAAGAGTCCTTGGATACTGTCTCCTAAATTTGAACTCTCCTGAGGGAGAAGGGAGTGAAGTTGTAGAATTCACCTTCGGTGTGGGCATATCAGAGTCATATTCATCCTCGGATTCATGTACGTTATCGTAGTAGTCGTAGCTTTCCGTTAATGGATCTTCGGGCTCCATAGTGGAGGAATAGCAATTTCTGGCATTGGCCTTTGTGTTGCGTAGTAGGAGAGATTCTTCGGACATGAGGAACAGATGTAGAACGACCTCCGACTTCTAAAATTAGCGAACCAACTTAAAAACAACGAAAATACAAATTATGTGCTCCGGCTAATCAATAGCCACCCAACGTATCTTCTTGTCGTGTGGAAGGGCCGCTTCGTACTCGCTGGTCAGATTCGAGTTATGTGACTTGCTTATCAGTTGCAACTTGCAGCTTTTGACACGACGTTTTAACATTCGACGCCAGTGCTCACGCCAACAGGGCTGTGCAAACTCCTCACCAATTCCCACCATATTACATTTACATGTAAGCATACAAATTTATATGTCGTCGCGGCGAGTCTCACGGTGTTTTGCAGCAAACTTCAGGATCTTTACGTGTTTGCGTGGTAGTACTTTGCGATAAAACAGATACTTGCCGCGACTATATATAATAAATACATCGATCTATATATTGCAGATATATCATATGGTCCATTTCATTCAGTCATAATTTACTAGTTTCAGCGATTGACTAAATTTTGACATACACAGCTATACAAACACAAAAACTTTATGCAGGTGATTTATTTTTTTATTTGAATCATTTCGTCTAATAGGATAGGTCCGTGGAACTCAGGGTCCTCTATCCGATCTAACGCCCAGCGCGCCACCGTCTGTGTTGAAACTGGTGGTCGAACCAAGCTATCCAATGCACTTAACAGGACATTCTTGTTGACCTGGTTCAATAGCTGTAATGCTGTCTTCAGCTTGGATCTTGTATCCCCATCATCGATAACTTCATCGTACATGAACCCGGGTCTTAAGAAGATAGGTCTAATCTCAGGCTGCAACTGGTATAGCTCAAGTTCAGCTTTTCTCTTCGAATTTATGTATCCAGCAGGGACACCGGGAAATTGTCTATCTGCTGAAGTATAAACAAAAGCAGGTTTGTTTTTGTTCACCTCGATCAAGGTCTCAGCAAGGACAATTGCACTCTCGGTGTTGACCTTCTCATAAGTATTTAGAATGTTTTTCTTCATTGGGTTTGGAGTTTGAAAAATGGATTTGAGTTCGCTTAATAAATCATCATTTGCATTCACTAAAGCTTTGTAATTCTGGTTTTCGAGTAATATTCCAATTGAATGTACAACAGCTGTAGCTTTCACTAGCCTTTCCTTGTAAGTGTCAGGCTTGAAGATGTCACCTTTGGCCCATTTGACTTTTTCAACCCATTGGTAGTCTGTAGGAGCCAATTTACGAGGAATGGACCCAGAAGTGCTGATAGATGTCACCTCAAAGCCTCTTTCTATCGCAGTTTGGCATATTCTCTTACCTATATTTGAGTGTTGATATGTTAGTTATCGAATGGAAGTCAAATTGACTTCGTAGTTGGTTGGCTTAAAGTGTAAGTAGTAGCACATACCTAGAAGGCCATTACCTCCAAAAACAATTATGTTTCTCGTGACTGATGGCATAGCTGGATATAGTGAGGTTGGATAAAATCGTTGACAAAACACTATAATCCTTTTTGGTCTGTAAAAAAGTGCAGAGCGTAAAATGATGGTCGCTGATTACATGGCATGATATATTCTAATTGATGTGCTCCACAAATATTATATAAAACTTGGCAATTTGCGGCGCGGCCAGCTGGCAGCGGGGCCAAAAACTCAAGACTCAAGCTATGTTACAAACTTACAAGTTACAACTTACAAGTTTCGACTCGTCGACTCGTCGTCGGTCGACTCTCGATTTCGAGTCTTCACGAATCACGATCAATGACAGTTACCCGCCCTCTATGTATCCCACGCAAAAGGCAGTAACGCCAGGAGGCCATGGGAGACGCCCCCGTCGCGCGTGGTTCATTCACAAGGGTTAGAAGTTGGAACTTGGCAGAGGCATCAGGCATCCCCTGGCGCGGACGATCCCAGAGCTTGGGCAAATTTTTCACCTTGCGTAACAGAGGAGTTCTAACACTGCTGCTCACTTCATGCTCTCGCGATCTCCAAACTGCACTACTTTCTTTCTAAAAATTTTCATTTTTGGCAAACTCCTGCAATCTCTGTTCAAAAGCTCTCTTCAAACCAGCAAATAATCATCAATATAATATTACAAAATGGTATGTATATTATATAGATGAGAGATATTGATCGAACCGATAATGTTTGCTTTTGCATCTTCAAGCAAGCAGTGACTGCGTTCCTATGTTTAATCCCCATCAAACCAAACTAGTCTACCAAACATCATTGAAGTCTGCTGTTGAAGTATACATCTGAATGTTCTTGTTTAGTTTCACATCAAATTTTGATATGATATCTACAAGCAGTCTTTCTTTTCAGAGAGCTAGTTGATCAAAGGTTGAAATCGAAGTTGGAAACGTCAAGAAAGACGGAACTTGACTTGAAATTCCATGAACAGAAGCAAGCATTGACTACACTGTATCTATCTACTCGTCATGATTGTCGAAAAATGGCAACCAACAGCAGTAACTTTAACATTTTGATACTAACATAATCTCAATTTTTTAGGACTCAAAAACTCCAGTTACTTTAGCTAAGGTTATCAAGGTTTTAGGTAGAACCGGTTCCAGGGGTGGTGTTACCCAAGTCAGAGTTGAATTCTTGGATGATACTTCCAGAACTATTGTCAGAAACGTTAAGGTATGTATACAAAATTGAATTTTTCTAACCTCAATTCTATGGTGCGTCAAGATCATGAGATTTACTAACATTTATTTTGAATCCTCGATTCACTCTATTACTATTATTATAGGGTCCTGTCAGAGAAAACGACATCTTGTGTTTGATGGAATCCGAAAGAGAAGCTCGTCGTTTGAGATAAGGTATTATACAATCACATCTTATAAAATTGTTCATATCCCACATCTTCAACACTGTTTTTTTTCTTTTATAATTTAATGCCTTCATATTAAATTTACTTAAAAATATAATTTTGTTTTATTTTTTATTCATTCACTTTTGATTTTGGTGTTTTATCCAGCTTCTTACTTGTAGCATGTAGTTATATCCTTCCTAAGTATTGGGTCACGTGTTGAGAAAAAGCAGTCACAACTAGAGAATTTTAGTCTCTAATAGGAAGGTAGTGTACAAACCTATATTAATTTGACCATTTTTGTAATCCATCGCACTCAGGATAATCTATATCGTGAACTAACATACATATGAGCATATATAGATATATATATATATATATATATATATATAATTCGTATTGAATGAATTGGGCAAATTCAGTGATTTTATTCTGAATAACTACAATAATATTGCATTAAATAACACATCAAAATGGCCCAAAGAGTTACATTCAGAAGAAGAAACCCATATAACACCAGATCCAATCAGATCAAGGTCGTTAAGACCCCAGGTGGTAAACTAGTTGCCCAACATTTGAAGAAGATAGGAACTAGACCAAAATGTGGTGATTGTGGGGTGGCGTTAGCTGGTATTTCACAATTAAGACCAAGACAATATGCCTCTGTTTCTAAACCTCATAAGAGTGTTTCTAGATCATACGGTGGATCTAGATGCGCCAATTGTGTCAAAGAAAGAATCGTCAGAGCTTTCCTTATTGAAGAACAAAAGATTGTGAAGAAAGTAATGAAAGATCAAGCGGAGAAAGAAAAGAAGCAGAAGAAATAGACTGCATGTAGATAGCGATACGGGATATGAATTTTTAATTTTTGAGGGGGTAAATGGTGTCTATAAGCTGTATGTCATTTATTTCTTGTCCGGGAAGGACTACTCTGTCCCTATGCCATTCCGTATGTATGCGCATTTAATTTTTGTGTGCTTTTCCTTCGTTGAAACATTTTTTTATCTCATATTTATAGTTTTTGCTTTTGCTTTTGCGTTTTTATCTTTTTTATCTTTTTGCTTCTTGACTGTTTATTTATATGTGTACTTTAATGACATTTTTTTGGGCTTTAATCTTCTTCCTTTCAACTTTTGTTTACCTCTACTGCTTGACGAATTTTGAGAACTCTAACATGATGTATAAATTTTTTTATGGGGCTACTTAAGGGTTGGAAAAGGGGGGAGTTTTTCCTGGAAACGTATCACACTATTGACGGACTACAGAAGGCGACGCGTCCTTGGGTCGATCTGGTTTTTAGAGAGTTGAAACTTGAAACTTCAGGTCTGTACTTGGATGAATCATTATGTACGCGGTAGAGAACCAATGGTCTTAAACTTAATTTGACGGTATAGTCACGTTTGTGGATCAGCAATCTATCAGGATTCACTTCACTAAAGATAGCGTATTACTGGGTGCTCACGTCACGAGTCACACGACTCACGACTCACGACTCACAGTCAGTACTGTAACTGTAACTGTAACTGTAACTGTCCAGTGTCACTGTCTCGATCCCGTCTCCAGCCTCCCAGTGTCCCTCCCCAAATTTAAATTCTCGATGACACCATATTACCTAATCCGATTTGTTAATTCATTATGCACATTGATAAATCAGATGGTTGCCCTGTTATTGTTGGTCTTGGTAAAGATCTGATGTATTTATATCTATACTTATTCGTTTGATTTCACTCCTGTTAGCCATTGGATTGGTATTGAGCAATGTCGACCCAAAATGATACAGATGATTTAATGCCTACAGATGATAAATTTTTCGTGGATTTAAAAGCTTGCAACAAGAACGAAGGATCTGATGATGAGCTCCATTTTGTGAAGACTAAAACTGCCAGGGAAGGTCGTGATATACAAGTCTACAACAGCATAACTTACGCTCGCCTTGTATCTGGTTGTGTCGTTTTAAGCAAAGATCACGATAAAGTTCTCATGATATCCTCCTCGAAACACCAGGATAGATGGGTGATGCCAAAAGGGGGTATTGAGTTCGATGAAATCAATAACTTCCGGTTGACAGCCCGTCGTGAAACATGGGAGGAAGCAGGCGTGCTCGGAAGAATATTGTCTAAGTTGCCAGTTGTTGAAGATCATAGGTTCATGAAGGAAAAAACCGTTGATAAGACTTTCAAGGGGATCGATATTACTATCGATGGGACGAAGATCCCCCGAAGCGAATTTCATTTCTATGAAATGGAGTTGGGTGAACTTTGCGAGGATTGGCCCGAGAAAGATAAAAGACAAAGGAAGTGGTGCACCTATGAAGAGGCAAAGCATGAATTATTGAAATCAAAGCGACCTGAGTTGATCGAAGCTTTGAATGATTCCAGAATTACAAAAGATTGTCTCAATGTAAAGTTCGATGAACATTCTAACCAGCTTCTGGATGCGCAACCTGAAACTGACGATTATTGACTGGCGTCTGTCAATATGTTTCCTCTCCAATCTTTTTTTAGTTGGCCGTTTTCTTAAGCTTTCCTTAATTGCGTCGTATGGTGATCCCGGTCTATTTTTCCAGATAATTTTTACAAATTTAATTTAAGATTCATCAAATGTTAACTTTTATCTAAGCCCATAGGTAAGGTCATATAAAGATATTATGGAAACTCACCTGGATCCTCCACCTAGTAGCCCACTCATCATATCCTGTAGCATATTATTTTGCTTTTGTATAATTGAAACATTGAAGTAGATCACACCAATTGCGTTCACCTTAGATAAGATATCGTATTTTTCTAAGATACGTTTGTATCTGTTCGTTAGCACTTTGAAATTTGTTGGGTGTTCGGGACTTGCCCTTTGAACCAACTCAACTAGCAGTTGAAGGAAGTTAAAGAATTTATAGCAATCATCTAGTTCAGGATCGGATGAAACACCATCCAAAATTTCAATGTTTTCTGAAATAGTGAAGTTGAAGTCGGTTGATCTATCACATTCTTTCAATCTCTGAATCATGTCATTCATTGATAAAGTAGCAAATTTGATATTGCTCAATAGTATATAGGGCAAAATCAGTCTAGCAGTATAGTAAGCGAAAGTTGAAGGCTGATCGTTTAAGAAAGAGCCGAAATTTAACTCAACTAAGAGCTTGAAACTCTTTTCGCTGCCACTCAAAAACAAATAATGTTCACACATATTAACGCTCTCTTCGGATCCACTGAAGTATAATTTTTCTCCCAACACTTCATTCAGTTGAACAAAGCCAACCTCGCTGCCCGTCTTTTTCACGGAGAATTTGCTCAATTCTTTTGAAAGGTTAACCAAATTTGGATCCTCATCTGGTAAAACATTTAAAAGTTCAATGATTTTTGCAAGATCCTGTTTTTTAAATTCGTCGGAAGATTTCCCTTCAGTTTCGAAAATTTCAATCATGTATAAAATTAGATCAGCAGCCTCATCGAATTTCTTGAACTCCATCAAAATCATTGAACTTTGGTACAATAGTTCAATCGCAGAAGCGTAATTTCTTGCATGTACGTACCTATTTGTAATAGACTTAATGGTCTGTTGTGCCTCATAGTATGATCCGTTCTCAATTCTATAAGGTTCTTGTTTGTTAGTATTTGAATCTGGACTATCGCATGATGAAAAGTTGAATGCTTACCTTTCTTTGAATCTAGCTAAAGACTTCTTCAACTTTCCCTCTACAGTAGAAGTATTCATGACGAGACAATTAATTGTTGTTTTTTTATTGTTTATTGCTTGTTGTTGTTGGATAATCCGTTATTATTGCTGTGTGTAAGGTGTATACCATTTGATCAGGCAAGAAGATGCCCGCCTGAACAAAAGTGCGGTCTGCGAATCGCGATTCTGCGAAAAGTATGTATATACGTGTCGGTGCAGGTTTTAACAGTCCGCGACGTCGACGGCGACGGCGATGCATGATGCATCATGTAGTAGGCTAGTAGCTACAGACTTACAGCTGTCCAGGACTCCAGTGAGTCCAGTCACCAGTGTCAAGTTTCAAGTTTCAAGTTTCAACTGGAGCCTTGAGATTGTCGGCTATCGCCAGGTAGCCAAGCAACCAAGCGAAAACGGACAGAAACTGCAAGCTTATTTTTTTCATCACCAAGACTCAGATTGGGTGTGATATGAATCCAGTTTAAGACTTCGTCTACAACCTGCCTGTCCAACTGGAATTGTGATTTCCATGAGGTCATTCATAATAAAAGTTCTCCCAGAAATCTTTTGATGACGCACTAATTGCAAACCAATCATGTGATGGATCGCCAAAAAATCGTCCTCTGCACTCCGATCGGTTCGCTTGTGTGCCATCTCTTGTCGCGAAGGGGATCGTAAATAGATGACTAAAAACGAGGGTCATAGTCGGTAACCGTTCATTTGGGGTACGATTGGTAGTCACCTTAGCTCCCAAGTTTAAACGTTCAAGTGAGGGGAGCCACCAAGCAAACTTTGAAATTGACATATTGCAAACCTTTATCAACCGCAATTTCGGGTAATTAATCAAGCAATTTCTATTTCTGAAGACTAGATATGCGTCAAATCCTGACATCCTGATTGTTTGGATTTGAGACGAAGATTTTACGAGTAGCTCCGCAACGATGTTTCCCATGTGCGATATATTGTCAAATGATTCGGCTTTTTCTACCTTGTCCTTCAGGCTGTCGAGTAAGATTGTTTCTGAAATTGCTATTTCTGATGAAGTTCCAATAAACTTTCTTGTTCTTATGGGAAAATACTTCGGTGGTTTTTTTGTTATTGCTATCAGCGAGAAAGAGTGCAGTGCTGTGATTCGTATCTTAGGGATTTTGTGTCCTTGAAACTTTGATCCCAACGATTTAATATGCAGAGATAGCCCCTTTAAATGTTGAGGCAAGCTCTCCAAGAGAGAATTTAAAAAACTAAAACTACTGACTTCCACAACCAAAAATCTTAAGTTGGTGAACCGAGGTAAATTTAGAATAATTTGATCTTCTATTGTCATCCTTTTGGTTTCCTCAAAAGTGGAAATAGCCCAAAAATATTTGTGATTAATCAGTGAACTTCCACAGCATCGTTTGAGTTTTAATACTTTGACTTCCTGAAATGTCTGTTTATGCTTTGTCAGGTGTTCAAGCGCTGAAAAAGAAATCTGGTGAAACTTGCAGAAATATGGTAAAGGACTCTTTCCTCCGTAGTGTAAGATTAACGGAATTAACCGGAAAAGAGTTGGCTGGCACTTGTTATTGATAGATTTGCAGATGAGTATAAAAGATAAGTAACTTTTGGAATCTAAGAAAAATAGTATGTTGTCCAGTAGCTCCTTTGGAAACTGATCTAAAGTTGGCTTCCAACGTGTTGTTCCACAAATCTGAACCTCATTAATAGTAATGTTCAGATCTACCATCTTAAGCCTTTATGATCACACTAATATTTAGGAAGAATAATGATAATAGTAAGATAACATATTCCCAAAATAAAAATCTTGAAGGATCAAATGGCGGTTAAGGTAAGTTACTAAGACGTCACAGGCGACCCTTCTTTTTGCAACGTAGCGCGTGTTGCAACCAGCAAATTGTGAACGGGGGGACTCGGGGAGCGACGCTGGCTGTGCAGGGTTCAAACTTCACAGTGTCACACTTAAGTGCGCTACTCCAGTCGACGACGCCACTGCCATGAATCAACTGAGGGCACTTCGAACTTCTAAGGTCAAATCCACGAGAGTGGAAGGTTGTGCTTTGTGAACCAAAATATTACTGAGAAACGAAGAATTGATTACTTGATTTGTATTCCAGTTTCTACTGTCTGTGACAAATATTGGAATCCTGCAACTAGAAATTAATTGTGGGGAGATAACATCATGGGCTCTGAACACAAAGCTTTAGAATCAACCTCCCTTCAGTTGATTGATGAGCATAAAGCTTTCAGCCAGAAACTGTTACCCTATATTCAACAGTTTTATGATGACAAAGATCAAAATGGTTTGAACTACCACATTGTTTCAGTTTTTGGGTCGCAATCAACTGGAAAATCTACTTTGCTCAATAAATTGTTTGGCACAAAGTTTGATGTGATGGATGAAACAAAGAGACAACAGACAACAAAAGGTATTTGGCTTTCACATGCAAACTATGTCGCTTCCAATGAAAATGAACAGGGCTACAATTTTAATGATAGTAATATTTTTGTACTTGACGTTGAAGGTGTAGACGGTCGGGAAAAGGCTGATGACAAAGATTTCGAAAGAAAATCAGCCTTATTTGCTTTGGCTACATCTGAGGTATTGATCATCAATATCTGGGAACATCAAGTTGGTTTGTACCAGGGTGCAAACATGGAACTTTTGAAAACGGTATTTGAGGTTAATTTGACATTGTTCCACTCAAACAAGCAAAAGTGCCTGTTATTGTTTGTTGTTAGAGACTTTACGGGAATGACACCGCTAGACAACTTAAGTAACACATTGAAAAGTGACTTATCGAAGATCTGGGATGGCCTGAACAAAGTTGAAGGTAGTGAAGATGCACAACTGTATGACTTTTTTGATTTGAAGTTTTTCTCCATTGCTCATAAGCATTTCCAACCCGAAAATTTTGAAACTGATATCAAATTGCTTGGTGACAAATTTAACCTCACTGATAGTCTTTTTAGCAATGAATATCATCGTCATATTCCGATAGATGCTTGGGCATTATATTCAGAGCAAGTGTGGGATCAAATTCAGTTGAACAAAGATCTAGATTTGCCCACCCAGCAAATTCTTGTTGCCAGATTTAGATGTGATGAATTATCTGAACAATCCTACACTGATTTTGAAAAAGAATATAATACTACTGACTTTGACTCTATGAAGACACAACAAGAATTGGCCACTTCCTTAAAAGAACTCCGTTCCTTGGGTTTGCGCTCTTATGATTTGAATGCTGCTAGATATGCATCGTCTGTTTACGAAGAGAGAAGAGAGCTCCTACAGGGAAGAATCGACTCATTGTTGAAAACTATCCATTCTGCAGAACTAGAAAAGCTAATAAAGGAGTCGATCTTGCTATTTGTGAGCCAGGTACAACAGTCTAGAAAAGCAAAGAAAAGTGTCAATTTTCAAAACGTACTAATCGATTCGTTGGAATCAGCAAGAGATAATTTCAAGTCCAAAGCGTCCGTTTTGGCAATTGACGCTGCATTCTCCTTTGAGAAAGAGCTTAAGCAGTTAGATGAATCCTTGGAGGAAACCTCAAATGAGATGAGAATGAAAGAAAGATCGAACCTGGTTTCAAGAGTGTCCAAAAAGTTTATGTCCGTTTTCAAAGAAAAAGTTCATGAAATTCTTTTGGATCCATCGATTGATAGTTGGGATTTAGTTATGGATGCTTTTACTAGCATATCGGATTCTATCTTGCAGAGATACAAAACTGCAGAAGGTATGTTTGATTTCCAACTTGGCCTCACCAAGGAACAAAATGTGGAGACTACCTCTGATATCAAAAAGCAATTCTGGATAGCTTTTAAAACTATTATTCACGACTTTGTAACTGTGGACACTGTTTCAAGAATTTTAAGAAATAACTTTGAGGATTCATTTAGGTACAATGAGGAAGGGCTTCCAAAACTTTGGAAGAACTCTAGCGAAGTTGATGAACAATTCAACGTTGCGAAGACAAAGGCATCGTCATTACTACCTATATTTTCCGTGGCTTGTTTGTCTAAAACTGGTGAAGAAATTTTGCCCGAAGTTGATATAGCCCATGAAGATGATTTCGATGATTATGGAAACGAAATTTCCAATCCCCATAATTTTGCACATTTATTGACAAACACACAGCAGAACAATGTATCCAAGAGACTTAAGAAGGAGATGGATGCCATTTATGTTGAGACGAAAAAGTCAATTGTTGCTAACACTACCTCTATTCCACTCTATATGTATGCACTAGTTATTGTTCTTGGCTGGAATGAATTCATGGCAATTTTGAGAAATCCGTTACTTTTTGCGCTAACGATTATATTGGTTACGGGTACTTACTTTGCCTATAACATGCAGATGCTAGGCCCGATTATTAGTATTATCCAGGCAATGCTAATCCAGACGAAAACAGTCGCTAAGCAAAAACTTAAGGAGTTTCTCTTGGAAGAACATGAAGCAATCGGTGTCCCTGTTTCTAACTCACCATCCACTACAGCTACTGATATCATCGAGCTAGATAATTTAAATGAAAATGGTGAGAAGGTTTCGTCTTAGTCATCAAACTTTATATAATCATTAATAAGTTAAAATTTACTTCTAATCCAAAATATTCTTATTGTAATGGATGTTTCAAGCATAAGCGGTGTTCCACTTTGTAATCTACAGCGTTGTGAAGTTATTATAAAAAAATATACATTCCCTACCGATCAAAAAAAACCTTATTTACTTCCCCACCAGGACTCGAACCTGGAGTCTTTCGGTTCGTAGCCGAACGCGATAACCATTACGCTATGAGGAAAATGTTGTTTAATTGTAACGGATCATGATTGGATTAGCTGATACTGAGACGTGCGGATCACGTCAGCTTTTACATCAGCTTAATAAAAAAAAAAAAAAAAAAAAAAAAAAAAAAAAAA
>JAJMAB010000038.1:80007-140256 GCA_030564825.1 Ogataea sithepensis | reverse complement strand
GGCGTGGGGCAGGTGGGCGGCCTCCACCGCCACGGAAAGTGCACCTTGGGTGAAAGGAACAAGGAAGGGGCTTTTGCCCAACCGGGAAGGCGTGAGGGGTGCACTCCGAACCCCGGCTGCGGATCCCGGGGTGTCTCCGCTCGCTCTCGATGGCCTGGCAGTGGCAAAAAGACGAGGTATAGCTATATAGTTTGGTTGGGGAAATTCTTTGCAAACTGTTCGCATTCCGATGGTTCAAGGTGTCATGACATTCTCTTATTGGGTAAATATCATGTATTACACGCTTTGTTGAGTAGTTCCAAGTTGTCCTTGATGGTGTCGACTGCAACTTGTAGAGAGTCTGGACAAGTGGAGCAACAGTCCCCTATCCGAGTGAATATAATTCATAGCACGATATGTACCGTTACTAACTTCGAGTGCGTGTTTGCTTGCTTACAAGTGCCGTCTCGACAACTTATGTTATTTACCCATGATCATGCGTTTTGGTACCTTTTCTTTTCTTTTATTATTCCATATCATCGCCGTTTGCAATTGGAATCTCTACAGAGTATCTATATAGACAGCAACTAAGAGTTTGTTCCCAATTAAAGGTCCCGTCAATTTGGTAATCAGCTAGGATTTACCAGGAACGGGTGGAAAGAGGGGGTTTCGATTGGGTGTTTGTGGAGCTTGTGCCAGCGATACAGTACAGCGTGCTTCGACGGATCGATCGATCTAGTCTGCGAGCCAAGTAAAAGGGTGCTGGATACAATACACATCAGCATATATATTATAGTACGTTGTAAAGCTCTTAATTATAGATCACGGGTGCAACTTTACAACCAATATATGTATAGGTTTATTAAGACGGAGGTTGCGGCTTTCTTAATAGCCAGGCGATTTATTTTAACGTATAGCTTGCGGTGTTCTTTTCTGGTTTTGGACTGTGGTGTTGTGGAGACTGGACCACGGAGATCAGGCGGATCAACTAGGTCGACCTCTGCCGCACGGCACGGAGGAGAATCTTTGCTTACTAGAAAGCGAACGACCATATTTCAGAATTCAAGTTGATCCAATTCAATTCAATTGAACTCAATTGACTTCCAGTCAAATTTGTAATTTCGGTATATGCTTTTGATAACAACATGACCTTACAAATCTCCGATTTTGGGGATAGGAGGTACAAAAGATCCGAGTTGCTAACGGGATTTAGAGACACCAAGAAAGAGGGTGGAGGAAACTCAAATGATTGCTATGATTGCTGGCCACCCCCTATTGTCGTGCGCATGTACAAGACTTTGTACCCCTCTTTTCCCCAACTGCCACCCTGTGTTTTCCTACTTCGCAGTTTGGCTTCTTCGGTTTGATCTTTTTTCTAGGGAGTGTACACTGTACACTGAGACTCTGGGAGTTGAGCACTGAGCAGTTGAGTGGCGGCGTGCTGATACTGCCGCGGCCGTTTTGGGGTTCCTCGCAGCCCAATTGGTTTCCCAAAGAGTCAAATCTCGTTTACTAATACAGATCTTGCTTGGTCTAAATTCGAAGACTCTTCTCTCTTCCACCTATGAAATTCATTGATTTCTACCTTTTTCCTTTATCCGATGCCATGTATATAGAGGTTCCGGAAGAAGGGGGGTTCGTGGTGGGTGCATCCAGCACCAATCCAGCCTCCAACATCAAGCATCACCCTCTATTGTCGCAGGTGGGGGTGGGGGAGGGGTTTGGATGCTGGTGTCCTGCAAACCCGAGTTGAGTGGGAGATTTTGAAGGTTCAGCGGAATGGCTGCTCTTTAGCGGTCGCCTCGAGCTCTGTAAATTGAAATTTTAAAAATATATTTTAAGGTGCAAACCACCAGTGGCTAGAAGCTAACTACCCGTGACGACATTTGGCAGGCATGCCCACCATCCCTTCCCATGGGGTGCGCATCCTTCGTAGGAACCCGAAGTTTCCACATTTAGCCAGCAAACACAATTAGACCCCAATTTTCACCCTCAACTACATCGATCTTTTTCGAGTGGAGAGGCAACTTTATAGGGTGTGATATATTATTCTATCATGCCCCCCCCCTCCAAGTCATAGTCATGATCGATCTCTGATATTGGCGGCATTAAGAAAACATGGGGAAACGGAACATTTATATGTTTATACATATATATATATATAATTTGTATCCCAACCTCCATTATAATGTTTATTAGCACTACTTGTTCATGTTGGACTAGACGCGTAAATACTATATATGACCTTGTAAAAAAAAAACTAATCGTAAATCATCAATGGTTTTTTATATAGGAACATATGCGGCCAATGGATGAGCAAACAAACCGAAGGACAGTCCATATATGGCGGTCGGCAACTTATCGAAATCGGGATTGTGCTTCTAATTCCAGTGATCTTGTAATTGCATTATAATTCACTGCAGAAGAAAAGTTTCAAGAAAACAAGTGGAGTTGGTGAGTGTTAAATTATGGGCTGATTGACATGAAGGAAAATTGATATTTAGAAAAAAGAGAAGGTACGCAATACGCATGGTTAGTAAACTGTCTATAAGAAACCATCGTATACCACGCAGTTTATTAAAGATCTCTGATTATACAGGATAGCCTATATATATATATAAATTCCAGAACAAATTGTCGTCGATTGAGGGAACTTTTAAAAGATGTGGAATATGCATGTCCTTGCGATGTGGCATCGCTGCAACTATCGAATCAAGCAAGTGCATCGCCGAATACCTTCCCGTAAGAGTGTCAGAGCTTATACCCGAATACATATATATACGTCAACGGCCTGGTCGATGCTGGAAAGTTGTAGTTTGTTTTTTTGTGTTTTTAAGTGCTAACCCAGGATTTAATATATGGCTCTGGTGAGCCCATGTGTACAGACAGGGCTACGGTGATCATTAATAGCGTTAATAATGCGCGCGTCGCAGGCAAGGCCAATGCTGGATAATTTAAACTGTCTCGAGAAGGAGTCTGGACCTTAGTTACGGACACATTTTTTGCGTTTTACAAACTAGTACAGTCGTACGTATTGTCAAAGGAACAAAATCACTACAAGTAGCAACACACATCAACAACTTAAAAAAAAGCGCTTCAAATTGTTTGATATGTATATGGGTTGAAATCTTTGTTGTGGGTTATCAGAGAAGCTCTGGTAGAAAGACTGCTAATCCTAGTGGAACGATATCCCTCGTTTCTAAACTTTTTTTAACCAGACACATCTGTGTATTATGATAGCAATCCAACAAAACTTCAATACATACAGCTTTAATGTTCTTAAAATTGCTTCGGTGTTTTTTTGATCAAACCATTTTTCAGAAGAGAAAAGGATCAATCGATAGTTGATTTATTATTTCCTATTTATCTCTTATATTTTCCATTTGGGAATTGATTTCTTTGACTCTCTCTGTTCTATTAATGTTTGAAATCAGTGTTTCTGTTTTATTGAGACAAAAATCTGCATGTATTTGTCGATGACATCTATTATCTATCTATATATGAACACGACCTTTTGATATTCTCACCAGTTCCAGCCGCACCCATCGAAACAGAATCTGGGGAAGTGTTGTGCGGTGTAGTCTGTGTTTTCTTATTTTTTTCAAGCATAAAAATTGTAGCACGCTTACAGCACATGGAATATTTGACGAAGCGGTAGATAAACTATAAATATACGACTCAATTCTTCAATTAAAAGAGTTTCATTTCGAATGATCCCGTAATATTTGTTTGTTATAATTAGAGGGATCGATACTGGACAGTGGAAATTTGTTCTGTTGTGGTGTTTGCCTTTTTAATATAGACAAGATCGAAGCAATAGGAATCAGAAATCCAGGATGTCTCGTATTAAACGTACCCTCGATGTTCAAACACTGTTCTCTATCTCTGTCCATCTCCATCGTACGTTATATCTTGCCCTCTTCTGGATATATATGCACAGTATAAATCTTAAGTATATATCTAGAAATTGTCTTTGCAGTCCTTGTGGAATTGTTAGTTTGGGAAGGTAAGAAGGGTAAGTGCATGTTGGAATTAAAGTCGAAAAGCGTGCTCGGCTGAAGTCGCTTTTAAAATCTCGTCTTCCCTAATCTTATGTAATTGTGACGCGTCTTTAAACCCAATAGAGCAAAAATTTTGTGTTCCCGAGTGTTATTTCACCGCCATGAAATTAATCGTCCAGATTCTGATCGGGGCCATGCGCTGTAGCCTGTCACCTGTTCCAACTTCCTCCCCTCGCGTGGAGTCGACTGGGGGCGCAAGCCTCAAGGGCAGTTGCCAGTTGGTAGAGGCGGTCTGCTCAGCTGACGGGGCCAGATCTGTTATCTCCCGCAAACCAAGAACGAGAGATCCGCCCTCGCAGGAAACTTCCACCCCAGGCATTGTATCCCGGGCCATTACCGTTGCTGAAGGTGAGGATTTGCTGTTCCATGCTTAAACTAAGTTCGACGTTAATATATAGCAAGACCTCTAGAGCCGTCAATAAGACTCTTCTAACGTAAAGTAATCAGCACGGAGAGTTGCTCTCAGATCATCAACCGAAACATTCACTACTCTGACTTGGCAAAGGTGGGTTGTACTCTCAGCATTCGATTGTTCTTGTCCAAAATCACAGGACCCACAGGCATAGTTCAGAGGCATCGGAGTCAACAACACGGTTTGCTTACCATTCATTCGAACCACACTAATAATTATCCCGTGTATTTTTTTTTGGTGGGCTACTCTTTACAGCTTAAAAATACTTTGCGGCCCCATTCAGCTATAGCAATTCCGATCTGTCCCATCCTGATCCCTATTTGAGGATTTTGATAGGACAAGCATTTTTCAAGGTTCGGAATCTCAAAATAAGACCCTGACCAATATATTAGTTCTTTTGAAAAATCTATGAATATTTTTCCAATATTTACGCATCTTAGCAAATTCCAGTTAACTTAGAACATACATCTAATTGATTCGCATATATGTCAAGCCTGGGCCACAATAAAGACAACGAGATCAACGATAATGAGGAGGTGTTGGACACAATACCCACCGATTTTAAGACAGAAGAACAGGAAGACGACTCCCTGGCCCTTGATTTAAAAGACGATATTCCCACACAGCAGCAAGCATTGGTAGGAAATGCCGCTACCAACAAATTAGATAAATCGAAAGTTAGAAGAACCAACCGAATTTCCAAGTCATGCTATAGTTGTAAGAAGAGAAAAGTCAAATGCAACTTTGAAATTCCCTGTGACAGATGCATTGCTAGAAATAGAGCTCACCTTTGTAATAGAGAGCCGATAATTGTTGATGGGCTGTTGGTGAATGCCGGTGATGAAGTTGAACTTAAATTTTCACAGGAGAACGAGGTTTTAAAAAAGAAAATAAAGGAATTGGAGGAAACGATATTAAAACTGAAGCAAGATAAACAGTTAAAGGTTGAAGATGAATTAGAGTCAAGCAGCGATGAACCAGATGAGTCTAATGACACTTCTTCAGCAGCTGATGTTCCAAATAAAATAGTTAATTCTAACAGAAAAGAAGAAATTATCGCTAAGAACGAATTGCAACCAATGGGCTCATCTGAGTCCTTGATTACAAATGCTTCCAGTAAAGATGGAAAACACAAAATATACCCTAATGATCAACATGAGGAAATCCTGGATATCTCAAAAAGGTCTCATAAGAAGAAAAGAAGATACACAACGGGACAGATGCCCAAGCGATCAGAGTTGGAATTATCCAATAAATGGGATAGTTATTCTATTACCATCTCCCTTTTGAACAAAGGGTTGGCAGAAGGTCTACAGGATGACGATGATCAGTTGAATGGGAATACTGAAGAGTGGTCCAGAATCACTAACAAGAGACTTATACAAGAGATCAGGAAAGACGATGAGAAGGCGGATGTCTGGAACTATCAATTGAAGAGCATTCAAAAAATTACAAAAATTCATTCAGATCTCCTGCTGAAAAGAGCGCTGCAAGTCTTCTTCTTGCATAATGTTTTGGATAAGGATACCTTCATTAAAGACTACGAGGCATTTTGGGCTGATGAATCGGATTTTGAAAAGCATGTTACTCCATTATACTCGAAACCAAGCAAAGAATACCTCTTCATGTCTCTATACTATATCATGATGTGTATTGGTATGTATTATGCTGATGAAACATTGCAACAGGAATTGGGATTTTCGGATGAGGAGTGGGATTTTTTTCCCAGGGTGTTTTTCTCCTGTAGTCTTGAATGTTTGATGAGAGGAAGGTTCATGACCTATCCAAACATTAAGTCAGTTCAAGCTTTTGCGTTGCAGAAGATGTGTGCGCATGCTTTAGGGGGAGTCCATTTACAGAACTGCATATTGGGTGCCGTTATCTACAATGCCCGTAAGCTGAACTTAGATAAGATTGGGTCGTCGAGCTTGGATTTAACTACAGAGGATGCGCAACTGAAGATCAGATGTTGGTGGGCTCTAATTAATGTCGATTGGTATGAGAGTCAGTTCAGGTACTCCCTGATTCCAAAAGGCACTTTCTCAACACCCATGCCCGAAAGGTGGCTCGTCAAAGACAAAGTGCTATTATGGGATAATTACTATCAGATCTTTCTCACGAAGATTGCAACTATCAAGAAGACGTATTATTATGATGATGAATTACTAAGAGATGGTTTGAGTTTAGATTCTTTAAATAAAGCTGACCTTGAGTTAAGAATACTAGAGGTTGAATGCAATAAAGATTTTGAGTTGTACATGGATAACGACCGGCTCAATACGGAGGAAACTTTTTCCACCACTGTTGAGTATATCAAGTTTTTGTTGGACTATATCATCCTACAGGAGAGATTAGACGTCAACAGTAAAATGTCGACGTTTATGAAGTACGAAGAGTGGACGCACCAATGCTATCAGACCTGTTATAACTGTGCAAAGACCATAATATTACGTTTTTCTTCTCCGGAAATTAGATTTTATTTCAAGAAGCCTTGGTTTGTTCCTCAAGTTGCTTTGTCCGCAGCAGTGTTCCTGCTAGTCGACTGTATGTTGAATAAGCAAATCATAAGATATCAGAAGGAAACCATCGTTTTGGTGAAGAAGCTTCTGCCTGTGTTGGGATCTTATAGACCAATTATGAGGCCCGCATTGAGAGGAATTTATGTGATTCAAATGTTGATCGGTTTGATGTTAGGTACTGACAGAGACACCATTATCAATGGATTGAAGAGATTGACGAAGAAGAGAAATCCTTTGGTTGAAACTGAAAAATCTGAAAAGGATGAGCCTACATTGGATTCTGCAAATTCGGCCAAGTCTTCATTTGAATTCCAAGATAGCAATGTGACTGTTCCTACGGATTCCATGAGCTCTACTATGGGTAACGGAAATACGAAAGGTATTTTGGTTCAACCCCAGCAACAAGTGTCAACTGCTGTTAAGGCACCAAAAGAGATCAAAATAAAGAAGTTCATAAGTCAGCCCCCCAAATTGCAGTCGCTACGTTCATTGTCCTCTGGCAGTAAACAGCATTCTTCAGAAGCAACATCATTGACAGCACCCCAATTAAACCGACAAGCTTCTTATCCGCTCTCTGAAAATCAGCCAAGATCTTTACTGGCCAACGTTAATAACTCTCCGCAACTTAGCAGCGATGCTGATGCATCATCTTCTGTTGGATCGTCACCGAGTGTCACGTACCAATCTTTGCAGAAGTTTAACGAAGAAAGACAACAGGCATTATCAAGGGGTATCAATATTGCACCCGATCAGTTCGCTTTTTTGCGCTACCAGCAACAACAGTTACAGCTACCATTTCAACAGCAGCCTGGAAATCAAAATAGTCAACGATTAATGAATCAGCAGCAGCTAATGGCCACACAAATGTATCAACAACAGTTACAACAGCAACTGCAACTGCAACTGCAGCAACAACAACAACAACAACAACAACAACAACAACAGCAGCAACAACAACAACAACAACAACAACAACAACAACAACAACAACAACAACAACAACAACAACAACAACAACAACAACAACAACAACAACAACAACAACAACAACAACAGCAGCAGCAACAACAACAGCAGCAGCAGCAGCAACAACAACAGCAACAACAACTTCGTCAACAGACTGCATCCCTATTAAATCCTCCTACAGCGAGTAGCCTGGCTCCGCCTACGGCGATGCCATGTGAATGTTCAAATTCCAGCAATTCGAACACAAACTTTAACAATGCACCACAAGTTCATACCACTATCCTGGACATCTTGGGGGATAACGGATGGGAGCAATTTTTGGATTCCATTGACGATTTTGCTATGACATTCGATGTCAACTGAAAGATTTTATAAGCTCATAATGTGTACACTACTTTTTTTCACTTTTTTAATATCTCTATTTTACTTACCTAATTATTTTGTATTTTATTCAATTCAATTCAATTCAATTCAGTACTACAGATCCAAACCTTTTCTACACCTGTTTCATATAGCGGGTATCCCTTTTCAGGGGTGCGTAAACGATCATCCCAGATCAGATTCACTGATGCGCAGATTGCCCCCATACCGACGCCTGGAGAGTCGATAGGGGGTATAAATTAAGTGTTTCGCGAACACCCGAGAACGCTATCAAAGATCTGCCACAGTTGCGAGATTTGTCATGCGTGCATATTATTACTTCAATCACGAACTCTCCACATTAAATGACGGGCACGGCAAAGAAAGTATATATATATATATATATATATAATATATATCCTGTTGAGTTGAGTTTTTAGCCGGCACTTTTTTCCTGGAACTCATTTACTGTTTTCGACGAATAACCGAACAATTAGGACCCAAAGATGAAGTGGGATGAAGTTTCAGAGAACTTTTATACCAATTTAGGAACCTCGGGTATGTTTACCATTCAGCCACCGTCAACTGCGTTTTTTTATTGTATGGTGATTACTAACCACGTACGATAAATATCCTCTAGGTTTGCAAATTTCGAGAATTATTGTCGGATGCATGTCCTTTGGTAAGAAGAATTGGGCTGATTGGGTTGTGGAAGACGAAGAAAAAGTATTTGCTGTTTTGAAGAAAGCCTATGATGTTGGTATTAGGACCTATGATACTGCAGATGTGTACTCAAGAGGACACTCTGAAATCTTGTTGAAGAATTTTATTGCCAAGTACAATATCAAGAGAGAGAAGATTGTTATCTTATCTAAAGTTTTCTTCCCTGTTGGTGAGGATGACGAGACATTCAATCCCGCAACAAGGGGCAATGCACCAGGTCATGAATATCTCTACACTCAGGGATTGTCAAGAAAGCATATTTTGACTGCAGTCGACAAATCTGTTGAAAGATTAGGTACCTATATTGATTTATACCAAATCCATAGATTCGATCCAAAGACTCCGATCGCTGAAACGATGGAGGCATTACATGATTGTATCAAATCTGGTAAGGTCAGATACATCGGTGCTTCAACTATGAAGGCTTACCAATTTGTCATGATGCAGTCGGTTGCGGAGAAGAATGGTTGGACGAAATTCATCTCGATGCAGAACTACTATAACTTGATATACCGTGAAGAAGAAAGAGAGATGAACGAATATTGTGAATTGACTGGTGTTGGATTGATTCCATGGTCTCCTAATGCCAGAGGTTTCCTCACAAGACCGGCTTCGCAAGCAGCGGGAGACACAACTAGAACTTCTTCCGATAAAACTATCGCTAACCTACATTTGGATGCATTGACAGAGGTTGACAAGGAGATTATCAACAGAGTTGAAGAACTTTCAAAGAAGTATGACGTCTCGATGGCTGCCATTTCCACAGCTTATGTTTTGAATAAAGGATATTCTCCAATTGTTGGTTTCAGCAAGCCTGAAAGAATTGATGATGCCATTGTTGCTTTCAAGTTAAAGTTGGATCCGGAAGATGTTAAATACCTTGAGGAGCCGTATGTGCCTAAAAGTTTTTCGCATTAGATGATGGCGGACGATCTATAAACTTTTGTTCCTTTATCTCACTCCATCAGTTGAGCAAGGTCCCTCTTTTTAGAAGTAGGCCACTCCTTTGTAGTATGAAAATTTTTACATAGGCCTTGAATTCTCATCGTTTTGTCTGCGTGATTGTTTGACTCTAGTTTTGGGACTTTAAGTCTCCTGAGTCCTGCGTGAGTATGAGTCGTAGCAGCTGTAGACTCTAGTGTGATATGATATACGTGCACGAATATCGAGAATTTGAGTGTGGCAATTCCCAGGCGCCATGCTAACTCCGGAATCTGCTTAGCAATTGAAAACGGCGCACAGCCTATAGTCACCGCTGTTGCATTGGTCCTCCATATAAAATCTGCGATCGCCTCATTTCTGGTTAGCTTCTTGCAATAACTTCTTTCCATTGATCCTTCAAACAATTAGAAATTAAAAATTAAAAATTAAAAATTAAAAATTAAAGACTAAAGATGAAGTGGGACGAAGTTCCAGAAGACTTTTATACTAGTTTAGGCTCCTCGGGTGAGTATACCTTAATTGACATTGGCCTCTTGTTGTTTGGTAATGGCTACTAACACACTCACTAGGTTTGCAAATTTCGAGAATCATTGTGGGATGTATGTCCTTTGGTAAGAAGAGTTGGGCAGATTGGGTTATAGAAGATGAAGAGGAGGTGTTTGCTATTTTAAAGAAAGCCTATGATCTTGGTATCAGAACGTATGACACAGCAGATATGTACTCTAACGGTTACTCGGAAATCTTGTTGAAGAAATTTATTGCTAAATATAACATCAAAAGGGAGAAGATTGTTATATTTTCAAAAGTTTTCTTTCCTATTGATGAAGATGACGAGGGGGTCAACTTGGCCGTTGTAGCAGATGTGCCAGGTCATGAGCATATTTACAACCGAGGATTGTCAAGAAAGCATATCATGGCAGCAGTTGACAAATCAGTTGAAAGATTAGGTACCTATATTGATTTATACCAAATCCATAGATTCGATCCAAAGACTCCGATCGCTGAAACGATGGAGGCATTACATGATTGTATCAAATCTGGTAAGGTCAGATACATCGGTGCTTCAACTATGAAGGCTTACCAATTTGTCATGATGCAGTCGGTTGCGGAGAAGAATGGTTGGACGAAATTCGTCTCGATGCAGAACTACTATAACTTGATATACCGTGAAGAAGAAAGAGAGATGAATGAATATTGTGAATTGACTGGTGTTGGATTGATTCCATGGTCTCCTAATGCCAGAGGCTTCCTCACAAGACCGATTTCCCAAGCAGTGGGCGATACTACAAGAACTTCTTCCGATAAAACTATTGGCAAGCTAGGTTTGGATACGTTCTCAGATTCAGATAAAGAGATCGTTCAAAGAGTCGAAGAACTTTCAAAGAAGTACGACGTCTCGATGGCTGCCATTTCCACAGCTTATGTTTTGAATAAAGGATATTCCCCAATTGTTGGTTTCAGCAAGCCTGAAAGAATTGACGATGCTATCACTGCCTTCAAGCTAAAACTATCCCTGGAAGATGTTAAATATCTCGAAGACCCATACGTTCCTAAGGCATTTGTCGGCTAATGTCCAGTGAATTATCCATGTATATTTATTTGTTGTTCTTTTTCATAAGAGATGAAATCATTATCTTAAAGGTAACATTTGGGGTGATGTTAAATATTAACGTGATTACAAATATATTTCTCTAAGTGAGTAGTAGAGTAGGCTGCATTGTTTGAGGCTGACAATGAGTAGAAGCAATTTTCAAGCGTGCTATGGACGAGTTCATGACTCTCCTTGTATTACCATTGGTCTGTAGACGTTCTGTTGTATTAACTCTGTTGAATAGGAATATGTTGGGAGTTGTTAGCCAACATTGTGGATCCACATAGTCAACCGCAAAACACACCTTTCCAAAAATACAATCCTTGATGAAAATTAATATTATAAAGTTGTTTCTTATGGTGTAAAGTGCTTCCACCAGAATACAAGACATGGGTTGTATGTTTCTCACAACAGTTGACTTTTGCGAATCGTGATTCAAGAATTGTCGTAGTCTGCGCCATGTGATGCTCTGAAATCTGGAGTTTTAGTCTCGACTCGAGTCTAGACTCTAGAGACGACTTAGTGGATGTGGGTAATTTCGTGAATGAAGCATAAGCATAATTTGGGTTTGGCATTAACTAAGCAGGTTAGATTGGAATTTGCAGGAAAGTCTGACCATATTCAAGTTTGTAAGAGTCCAATGCTGAAGTTGAATATACTATCGAAAACCGAGAAATTGAAAGAAAGAGTTAACATATTGCTCGAGATATAGCGGTTGATACAGTTTCTTCAAGTTAAATTGTAGTTCATAATTTCGGACGACTTCTCTAGTAAAAGAGAGTGGGTGTAATCTCACTGGCAATAGTTTTTATATTTTTATTATAAACAACTTGAGTGTTACTAAAGTTAAATACCAAAATTCCCGAAACTTATTTCCAACTGATGAAATGCCCCGAAAAAGACTATAATTCCAAGAGAATTTATTTGAGAATGCACACCAGATTCGTCTGTTAAGAGAAAGTGGCTTGGTATGCTTCAATTTCTTTATTTTTCCAGCTGCTGGAGGAACAATTACAAGTTATATTCAACTGATAACAGCCTAAAGGATTCAGTCTGAAATACTCCATCTCTGGGGTCAGGTATCTGCCGACAGTTCTGATTGCTACACAGTGTTTATTGTGTGTTGTTGTTCTTCTATTGTGTAATAGAAATCGGGAAAAGAAGGAAAATCAGTGTTGGACTGAAGACTTTGGCGTATTATGTTCTAAAATTTTTCTTGCTTAAATATATATTGATCCTAAGTATCCATCAGATTTGTTACATCCACTTCGTATCTATCAAAAGCATTGCGGTAGCCAATGTAAATTCAGAATGCCTGTTTTTGAGTTTTGAGTGAGCGACAACCAACCATAATTTTTCGAGTGCTCCCCACATTGCTCTTTACTAGCTTTTGATCCAATTTCAGTCTCTAACTAAGCTTATATAGATCAAATTTACTTCAATATATCAAAGAATGAGCAAAGCTAGCAGCCTACTAGAATTTGCGTCGTTTTTGAGAAACATAGTCAGAAACCATACCGTTCTACTCTCGCTGGTCCTAGGAAAGACTGGTTCTCAAAAGAAGTTTTAAAATATAAAATCCTTTCAACTAGCCTTCCCCTTCAACTAAAAATTACAAAAAAAATCTTAAACCAAACTTTAAGACCTGGAGATTTGAAAAATGATAAAAAAAAGGTAATTTTCCTATCAAGGATAGTAAAAAAATGCAAAAATAAATGGTCCCTAGCAGGATCGAACTGCTGATCCCCGCGTTATTAGCACGATGCCTTAACCAACTGGGCCAAGGGACCTCTTATTGACGTACTTTTTAAGTGAACACTATATCATGTTGATATATAAACATTTCCCCTTTTTGGCATTGGCGAACTTTTTTTGGGGTTTTTGTTGGGTGTGTGCCTGTTAATGTTGGCTTTAGGAGTGGATATATATTTCATATATGTATGTATATTTCTATAGCGGTGTTTGCTCTCATAAACAGGCTGAACCACCATGATAATAAAACAATTTCATCATCATCATCATCAAGTTTTTAGTCTGTTTTTAGTCTGTTTTTAGTTTGTTTTTTGTTTATGATAAAAAAAAAGGGAAAAAGGAAACATTGTTAGCAGATCAAATCAAAAAGATAAGACAGACGGAAGCTGGTAAAGACTTTTTCCTCCAAAATGGAGGTTTTTTAATGTCGATCGGAGAAATTCCAGATGAGAGATATCTGGTCAACTGTTCGCTCAAGGTGACCTTCCAGAAGCTAATGAAAAGAAATAAGTTTCCAAAAAGAAACAAACGACAATTATTCTCCATAGCCGGTGAAGGGAAGTAAGGGCAAAGATCTGAAAACTGTATGTTATATAGAGAAGAGTAAGTAGTGTATATGGACTGGAGCTGGGTGCCTTCTCTGATAAATGGGATACCAACGCCGAGAATAAAGATTTATTATTATTATTATTATTACTACTGATGATGATGATGATGATACTACTACTACCTAGGAATCTGATTTCTGGTCATTAGGATAAGTGAAACTGATATGTAGCGTATTACTTTAGTTAATTGTTATATACTATAGTCATTTCCCTAATGAGACGACTGCTCACTTCATAGGGTTAGGCTTATTATTAAATAACCTCGTCGAGAATCAATTATTATTATTATTATTATTACTACTACTAGTTGGGGTTGTTAGAATTACTGAAGGTGATTTATCACTGAGAAGGGTTTTCGAAACGAAGGTTCGAGGGTCAGCGACCTAAGGGCAAGAAAAGGTGATTGGGAAAGTGGTACAGAAAAAACGATAATGAAAGGCTTTAGAACCGACAATATATAATTTTAAACTATATTTTATAGAATCTATAGCGGTGTTTGCTCTCATAAATGGGCTGAACCACCATGAGAATAAAACAATTACATCATCATCATCATAATATATGATTAAGATTAAGATTTGTTTTGGTAAAGTGGAACAGAAAAACAATAATGAATGGCTTTAGAACCGACAATATATAATTTTAAACTATATTTTTTAGATTCTATAGCGGTGTTTGCTCTCGTAAACGGGCTGAACCACCTAATAAAACAATTTCATCATCACCATCATTTTAGGTTTTTGTCTTTCTCGTTAGTTCTTTTCATTTTTCTTGATGATATTGATGTCTTCTTTCTTTAGTCGAGTTTAATGTGATTTATTTGACCAGAATCCCCTCGTGCAATAGTGTTAACTATATATGTTTATCCAATCAATACATGCCCCATTACCTACTAAATATTAATACATAAAACATACTTAATACATATTATAATATATATATATATATGGAAGCGAATAGCGGGGATTTACATGCACATACATGCAATAAAGTTAGGGGTCGAAAATAAGCATTGATCTGAGACCAGGCTTAGTATCACGTACTGTAAAACTTTATATATCGATTGATGAACACATAATGTGTTGATGCGATCTGAACACGGAGATAATAAAGGTTTTATAAATGTATTATAATATATGTATATATGCATATTCTACATCATATGATCAGCAACGAAATTTGATATCTCATATAATATATATAATATATAAGCTATGACTAGTGGAATGGAGTTTATAAGCAAGTTGAACTGAATCTGCAGGGAAGAGAAAACTGCCGCCAATAGCCCATTGTGGAGACGCGTGGTAACGATATGGGCGTATGGCAGTTGGTGTAGTTGGTGTAGTTGCCAGTGACGCGACAGCTCGCAAGCAAGCGCGGGGCATGGGCTTCCTAAAATGCAGGTAGCAGGGAGCCCAGAATGTAGCACACCAGGCAGCGCAGCGGCACCCCACCGGCCCGCGGCCTCGGACGCAGAACGAGGGAACATAAATTCAGGAAAAATAAAACTGGGCAGTGTTGTGAATTTGTGCTTCCTCAGAGATCTCCAGACGTGGCCTGAAAAGAGTAACATACAATAGATATCGTATAAACGTATTTCATTTACTGTGCATGTGTTCATCCACATGACCATTCCTTTCAGAACAGGGCACTTACTTTTTGTTTTTGTTTTTTGTTTTTGTTTTCTTAAAATCTGTTGTTAGTCTGTTTGGTGCTAATATACTGCGCATAGAAACCCTCCTTTGTCACTCTGTTTCAAAGATTCGTTCACTTGAAGCACAAACACCATGCAGTTCATCGGCATCAGAATCAGACGCAATCACTTGTTGGTGATGGTGATCACGATTTTGGCTGTCTCCCTGTATGTCGTGTCCCAGAACCAACTGCTAGACCCAGAATATCAAACCAATGAAAAGTTCCTGCAGATTTTGAAGTCAGTAAATTCAACAGAGAACATGGATTATGATAGTATGCTCAAATCAATTGCTGACAACGAAAAACTTGAAGTCAAGAAACAACCAAAAAAATCGTCCTCACAAAACAAAAAGAACCCTTTTAGGTATGTTCCTCCAGCTCCTGCTGCTAGTGGATTACCTGAGGCTGGGGGTGAGATCGAAAAGATCAAGCTGGATGACAGCATCACTCTTTCAACTGAGGCTACGAAGGATTTCGAGAAAAACAGGGCTACTATCATAAAGGCAATTTTCAAGATCATCGCATCAGTCAAGCCTGATGTAAGCTATGATGACCGTAAGACCTCAAATTCACGGTCTCCCCTGGACTATGACATGTTGACGGAAAATTTGTTGGATGATTTCTTAATCTTCGACGATGCATTTGTTGCAAGCTATAAGGAATCTCATTCCAAAATAATCGAGTTAATAAATGGCCTCAAGTTTCCTAAAGGTCTATATAGGGGAACGGGTATTGTGATGGTGGGTGGTGACAAGTACTCTTGGCTAACGTTGTTGTCCATCACTCTGATGAGAAAAAACGGTGGAACTTTACCTGTCGAGGTCATTATACCCCACCGCAAGGAATATGAACCTCAGTTATGTGATCGTCTACTCCCAAAACTAAACGCTAAATGCTTGGTTATGACAGATCTGCTGGGTGAAAATTATGCTGAAGAAATTCAATTGAACAAATACCAATTCAAAGGATTATCACTGCTTGCATCGTCATTTGACAATCTACTTCTTTTGGACTCTGATAACATTGCAGTTGCTCCAGTTACCAAAGAGTTATTTGAAGAGAAGCCATTTACCGATACCGGAATGGTATTTTGGCCAGATTTCTGGAAGCGTTCCACATCTCCAAAATTCTATGAGATTGCGGAAATTACTGTGTCGAGAACGAGAGTTCGTGATGCACAGGTCGACCTACCCCAATCCCAACATTACGACCTAAGACCAAAAGATGCCAAGAATTTAATTCCATTCCACGACAGATTGGGTACAATTCCAGATAAATCAACCGAATCAGGCCAGCTTATGATCAGTAAAACATCTCATGCTGATGTCGTGTTGTTGTCCTTGTATTACAATGCTTATGGTCCGAACGGCTATTACCCACTGTTGTCTCAGGGTGTTGCAGGAGAAGGTGACAAGGACACGTTCCCAGCTGCAGCTACTGTATTGGGAAAGAAATTCTATCAACTGAAAAAGAATGTCGCTGTCAATGGTCTCTTCTTGGATGGTGGATTTAGAGGAACGGCCATGCTTCAGTACGATCCAATTTTAGACTACGAAGCTTTCTTAGAGTTTATTGAAGTCCATAAGAAATCGGATGAGTCCTTTGATTCCGGAATTTTAGATGGGTTCATGGATGATGAGAAAAGGAAGTCTGCATTGTTTTTACATGCTAACTTCCCCAAATTATTCCCAGTTGAGTTACTAAATGATTTTGTTATTAGAAATGAAGATGAAGGCGAGAAGCACTACAGAATGTATGGTAGTGAAGAGATCAGAGGTAATTATGAATATGAATACTGGAAATTGATGTACGATTACATATGTGTTGATGAAATTGATATTTATTACACGGAACAAGCTGTCGAATTGGCTACTCCAGAGAGAAGGAAGGAATTCTGCGAGGGCGTGTTCAAGGGCCATGTCACCTATTTGAAAGAGGACTATGAAAGAACACACGCTGACAGAGACATTTGACTTTTGCTGTTTTCGTTTCAACTTCTTTTCCTATTTCGATCGGTGTTCGATAATAATACTATTCCTTTTCAAAATGCTAACCCCATTTTCATTTCCATTTTTATCTTCATTTAATGTATTTCATCACTGTCCTTTTGATATTCTTTGCCCGGTTGTTATTTACTATATGTAATTCCCTCTAATTGCGTTACCCAACAATGGTTAATAGATCCATATATACAATTGTGTATATACAATCCGTGTATGTATCAACAGTAATCAGTAGTAAGTAGTCAGGAATCAGGATCCACAGGAGACGGGGGTGAGCAACAACCGCTGGAAGTTGAAACTTGACTAATGAATTATCATGTCTATAATATGACTAATAGATTAGTTAACACAAAAAATCGAACTCCCGCTTCCACGGGGAAGCGCAGAGGTTCTGCTGGGAAGCCCAAAGTCAAAGCCGTCGGCCGAGCAATAAACATACATATATGACCTATATAACACGGGTGCCATTTACCACGTTCATTACCCTTCCTGAGCTGACATGCAATACAGCATGAATAAACAAGGGAAACATATGACTAAGTCAGTTTTGGCAAGGTCCCCACTTGCCATAATCTCTATGGCAAGAAGACCGAAGTTTCTCAACCTCGGATTGATAACAGACCCTTCACACCATTCACTGTCATCACTCACGAGAAATGACACACAGTCTACCATTTGGTACTCGCCACTTCGTCCACAATCATCTTTATTAAGACGTAAGCTTAGTACGGTGCCCTTGTCCTATAATATAAGACCATTTAGTATGTTGAAAGTGGCTGGAAAAATGGCGAAGATGCCTGCGTATTTAGGGGGAGGGATTGCAGCGGCCGGGTCGTACGTTGCATACAAAGTTGATCAAGCAACTACGTATACTCAAGATCAGTTTGGAAATATTAAAGATGCCGCTGGAAATATTGTTGATGGAATCAATGGTGTTTTCAAAGGATGGTTTGAGGGGGGTGGCAACCAATCTGGTGGTCAAGGCGGTGGCGATAAGGGGAGTGGTGGTGGGGCTGCTGTTGGATCAGGAGGTGCTGCTGCTGCTGTTGGACACTCGAAAGATAGCGATGATACTGATGATTTATTAATTTTGGATGATGGTGATGATGACAGTGGTGATTCAGACGAGTCAGACGAGTCAGAAGCTCTGAACGATGCTATTGACGATGCGATGTTAAACCTCACAAGACAGATGATTGAGATTAGAAGTATATTGTTAAATATTGGAGGTAATGACTACTTGAAATTGCCTTCAATTGTCGTTGTTGGTTCTCAAAGTTCTGGTAAGTCATCTGTGTTGGAATCTATTGTTGGAAGAGAGTTCTTACCAAAGGGCTCAAATATGGTTACCAGAAGACCTATTGAATTGACGTTGGTTAACGATACGTCTTTGACTGCGGAAGTTGCAGAATTCCCAGCTTTAAAAATTTTTAATCTAACTGACTTCCATCAGGTTCAAAAAACTTTGTTCGATTTGAATATGGCGGTTCCCGAAAGCGAGGCAGTTTCTAACGACGCCATCCAACTAACCATTAAATCACCTAAAGTTCCAGACTTATCCTTGGTGGACTTACCTGGCTACATTCAAGTTGAAGCCGCTGATCAGCCATTTGAACTTAAGAATAAAATCAGACAACTATGTGAACGTTATTTGGAAGAACCTAATATCATTTTGGCCATAAGTGCAGCTGATGTCGACCTTGCCAATTCATCAGCCTTGCGTGCTGCGAAGAAAGCGGATCCCAAAGGAGAGCGAACGATTGGTGTTATTACCAAATTGGATCTTGTGGACCCTGAGGCTGCCAGAGCTATTCTGACTAACAAGAAGTATCCTTTGAGAATGGGGTATGTTGGTGTCATCACTAAAGCACCTCCTCCATCATCAATTTTCAAGAGGTATTCGAGTACACAAGCATTTATCGCACAACATAATTTTGAGAAGAGCTATTTAAAAGAGCACAAAGACTCTTTTGTGGGAACCACTGTGGGAACAAAAACCTTGAAAAAGAAATTGATGAAAGTTCTAGAGAGATCGATGGCAATTTCATTGAAACCAATGCACCACCAGGTTTCCAACGAACTCGAGGAGACTAGCTATAAGTACAAAGTTGAATTTAATGACAGGGATTTGACAAGCGAGAAATATATGGCCCAAACAATAGATTCGTTGAAGATCGCAATCAAAGAATTCAGTGAACGCTTTGGCAGACCGGAGTTGAGATCATTGCTCCGAAGCGAACTTGACCAAAAGGTTCTAGATGTAATTGCCTCCAGATATTGGAACAAACCTCCAACTGTCAAAATATCTTCCACTATTATCACGGCAGATCTTGATGAACCAAGTTTGGAAGATCTGGCACAAGCGCCATCTAATGATACCTACTGGCATAGAAAGTTGGATATCGCCACCGCAAGTCTAACGAAAGTTGGTATCGGCAGGCTATCCACAAGTCTGATCACCGATGCTATCTTGACTGAAATTGGAGTTATGGTTGATAATACGGAACTTAGATCTCATCCTATGATCAAGGATGCCATCAAGGATGCTGCTATATCAGTTTTGACAAGCAGATTTAATTCTACTTCAGACCAAGTTGAGAACTGTATTAAGCCATACAAATATGAGGTGGAGGTTGACGACAGAGAATGGACAATTTCTAGAGAGCACTCCTCTATGCTAATAAAGGAAGAACTAAAGCAGTGCAACTCGGCTTACAACGATTTGAAAAAGACCATTGGTGGAAATAAACTAAAGCAAATTATAACGTACCTAGAGAACGAAAATAATTCTATAGGGGAGAATCTTGCCAGAGAAAACCTTGGATTTAGCCCTGCATTACTTTTACGTGGTAGAGAGGCTATATTTTTGAGAGATCGTTCTACACTTCTAAATATGCGGTTGAAGATGTTGCAGTCTTCAACATGCAGATTCAAAGAGAACAAGTATAAGTGTCCTGAGGTGTTCATGGACGTTGTTGCAGAGAAACTAACCCAAACGGCTGTTTTGTTCTTGAATGTGGAATTGCTATCCGATTTTTATTACTCTTTCCCAAGAGAACTAGAAAAGAAATTGGGTCAAGAGTTGACTCCCGAACAAATTGAAAATTTCGCTAAGGAAGACCCTAAAGTGAAACGACACATTGAGTTGCAAGAGAGAAAAGAACTTTTGGAGTTGGCATTGGGCAAGATCGAAGATGTCATGGCTTTACAGAAGAGAGTTTCTTGATTGTCTGCTTTGTTTACTTTTAACTATTTTTTTATGCCTTTGATGAATTTTTGTTTTTGCTTAATACTGTTTTCTAAGTTTTGGTGTTTAATCTCTATTTTGTTGACAATAGCTTTTTTTTTTCACGCTTTCATTTATTTATTTTTTTCTTTCGGGGTCCATTATTACATTATAGTTAATAATATATATTATAACTGCTTATAGTTTTTGAGTTCTATCCTATAAAGTGCATTAAAAGTTAAATATAATAGAAGGACTGTATTTTGTGAGAAGATACAATAACGACGCTTTCTTTCTCTCGTCTTATACTTTGTTGCTAATATACATATTACATACTCGAACCAGTAAAGCTCCCTTCGTTGGTAAAAATCCTCTTAGTACTTTGAACGGAATCGGTTAGCAAGTTAGGGGCAGAGGATTTCAAAAATTTGGCACTTTCTCACCTCTTTAACTTGCTCTTTAGGACATAAAATCTTCCCTTGCATCTTTATTTATTCACCATGAGAGATAACAAGCGTTTAATTGAAAAAAAGACAATAAAGAGGACGTGAAAGATACCCAAATGCTTGAGGAAGATTCTTCTCCTGATAGCACAGTGAAGGAACTTTGCCTAAATGACCAAGGATAAAAGGAAACATCCGGAAAAATAAATAAGTTGAAAAATGTCGATTAGCCATACTCAGAAGCTTGAAAAATTTGAAAAATGAGCAAATAAGCAATACCAAACTCATTTATAACTAAGGACAGGAAAAGATTGCATGTGCAGTTTTGCTGTTTTTCCCAGAACCAGGAAACTATTAAGCCCATGACAAGAGCCTGGAGCATTTGATGGTTAATTCACAGGGGAACTTACCGCTTTGGACGATTGAGAAATACTTTTGACGGAGTATAAAGTATAGCAAACTAATGTAATGAGGACCCTATGTTCGCTGTTTTAGAAATCGACCACCAACAACTGATTGACAACTGATTATCGACATGTTCACTAAAGTACAAGGCACTCTTCTGGAGAGCGCCCACAAGATGGATCTCAAAGACTTTGGGCGAAATGAGACGAGAACAAAAATCTGAGAAGTCACGGGTTAAAGAATGGAAATCCAGCTTTATCTACTTTCCATCTTAAAATTAAAAAGATTTTCAAGTAGCGGGAGATGCGATACTCTTAAGATATATTGAAGAGTTTAGTTCTGCAAGGCCTGCATTTCGAATTTTGAATATATATCCAACTCGGAAATATCACGTAATTCTTGCTGCCAATAATCCGATCCGACAATTTCATCTAGCTCGTCATTTGACGTCTTGCCATCAACCAAACATAGTCGAATTAACGTCTCTTTTTGTCTTTTCTGTCTCACCAGTCTATCACTTTGTCCCTCTCTGAGCCCACCAGACTGTTGAGATATCGCTAGCGAGTTCTTTAGTAAGTTCCTATAGTTGGCTTGCAAGATCTTCTTGGTGGACTCATCAGCAATGGGTAACTGTGATCGTTCAAGTTCGATATCAGCCCTTTCAATGAGGATCGAACAGAGTTGGGAAATTATCGAACTTGTCTCGTCACTGTTGTTAAATCGTTGCTTCTTAATAGCGTCGTACTTGAGTTTGAGTTCATCATATGCAGATTTGTATCTGGAATTCATCAACGATAGTGCTTTCCACAATTCGGAAGGTTCAATTTGTATTGACCGCTCTGAAAATTTTTCAAGTAGCGTACGGTAACTGGATGCCTCAATCATGAACTTCTCTCTAGATGCAGAAACTTCATTGGTATCCCAAACCTTGGCTAAAGCTTCAAAAGAGGTAGTTTGCGAGGCGAAGTAGTTCAATTTTGACAACCTTAGCTGGTTCAATTCTTCTTCAGTCAAACAGGGAATCATCTCATTCTCTGATGTGGTGAAGTTTCTTTCAAGATTTGCAGCAACGAGATCAATATTACTTGTGATTGGGGACACCAAATTGAAGACGTAAGTGAATTGATCGCTAGATGTAGTTGATTCAAAAACTGATGCAACCAATCGGTAATATGTTATGCAACTGTCCAATATTGTGCAAGGCAAAATTGCCTCCTCTCCACTTACATACGTATTATCTTCTTCTTGAACTTCAGTTTCAGACACAAATTGTGCATCAACATTCTGTTCTTGTGCTTTTTCTAGACCACTGATGAAGCTTTCTAATTCTTTGGTCTGGAAGTCAATAACCTTTACTAGCAATTCATTAGCGGAAATCATGCATTTTATCACCTCCTCAAATCGATCAGTAATAGATTTATTCAATTCTTCAATATACTCAAAGTAGCACAATGTGGCATTGTAATAAAAGTCCCATGGGATTCGGCTATTTTTTAAAGAGATTTCTAAACCAGATTGAAAAATCGAAACGATGTACGTTAGAGGACGGATTACAGCACTATCATCACCTTTCAATGCATCAGCAACGTTTTCCAAATAATTGAGATTAATCGCTTCATTTCTTATGTACTGAGTATAGACGGAGAAGAGAAGTCTTGAAAGGTTGTACCTGGCATCAATATGTGAGCTATCCATCGCCAACACCGTGCGATAGTATTGGTAAGCTCTCTGGTAAAACCGTAAAGCTTTCGAAATGTCCGATGCAAACCATCTATCTCCTGATTCTTCTTCCTCTGTACCTAGAATAAAAAAATCATCCGGTGTTTGAGGCTGCCTTTCCTGTTTAGCCTTCTCTTTATGGAGTAATTTCTTTGATAACTTCAGTGTCTTTCCAGATCCTAACCAACAGTAGATTGTTAGTAATAATGACTTTCAAATTATAATCGGTAAACTTATAGATACTAACTATTCATTTCTCCTAATGATTAAACTATCTCAGAGTATCTGAATTCAACAGACAGAACAAAAACATAAATCGGTGATATATATATATATATATCTAGAGTTCAGATAGATCGCAATAATGTACAAATTAAAGATGCCGAACAGAAATAGTCGCGCCTTAGAGCCTCAAATTACGTAATACACACGCTCCACCAAATCTCGTCTATTTACAGGCTCTCGATTAATTGGAGATTTCATGACTTTCTTTACAATTTCATCTTGCTTCAGAATGGAAAGGCCGTTAGGCGACTACACAGCTAATGAGTCTCAGTGAAAAGTTTGTAACGTTTTCAATTGATGAGATTACACCTGAGGCCATCTCCTCACTAGGGGCTTCTGGCTTTCTCTATGCTAAAGTGTACGCACTCATCCTCTCTTACTCACAACATAAAGAAAGGTGGTTAACAAACGTGGATGTTACCGACTTTAGTACTTCCTATTTCTTATCTAAGAACAAATCATATTATGAGAGGTTTCCAATAAAGAATAACCAATTTTTGGACAATATGAACGTGTTGAATGCTGAAGTGGTGAAGGAAGATTTTGCTATGTTTTTCGATTCTTTGAGACGCCTCATCGACGTTTCTGAACTTCCAGAACCTACATTTACTCCCTTTGATAGAATATTTGAATATAATGTGGTGGTAGAAATTAGGGCGAGGTTTAAATTGTACGGAGATCAGTTGGATTGTCAACGATGCAAGATAAAGGTACTTGATAAATCTGCAATGGACGATAGGCTTAACGATCACTATTTTAAGAATTTTTTACACCGAATGAAAGAAAAAATGCCCGATGAATGGAACTATCAATTTGATAAAAGATTTCCTCTTAATATAGAGTTAAAGTTGAAGAGAACATTATCAGATGAAGACGAATCTAACAGCTCTAAAAAGCTTAGAAGTAATACACCCGAGAAGGAAATCCGTTTGCCATTCAATAAACCACCTCCTTCGACCGACACACAAGATTTAAGCTTTGCATCAACAAGGACCCAGATGATTTTATTAGGATTAAATGATGGCTGTGATGATGATCGAGAAGGAAAAAAAGAAGAACCTTCCGAATTTGATGAAATAGAAGAAGAAGATAATGAAGATTATAGGTTCCCTTTAGCCATCAGCACCCAACATCAGTATCATTTACCAACCCGAGCATTAAAGACGGCACCAACAGGAATCAGAAACTGTAGAGATATAAATGGTACCGGCAAAACTGTGTTTACATCTATACCGGAAAAGAGGGAAGTCAATCAGCTGGAACATCTTAAATGCGTCTCTCTACACACCCTTATAGAAAACCAAGAGCTAACTGGTTCTTTCATTGTTCCATTTGTTGAGGTTGTCGGATTTTCACCGTACGAAGAACTAGTTGAATATATTTTGGACAAAAACCATACCGACCTTGATTTGTCATTAATTATAACAACTGAGTCCGAAGCCAGAGATGAAATGCTAAGCAAGTATCTGATCGTGGGGGTTGAGCACAACAAGGAAATGACCAATCTATTGGACTTATGGAAGCAGAAGAAAAAAAGTGAGTTACAAATAAAAACTACCTTTAACAAGATTATGGGAGGCTACACAAATGTCGTGATCAAGAAGATCGCAGTTGATACCCCATTCTCTAAAATGCAAATATGGTCACTACTCAAGCCTGATATAAGCGAGTTGCTCAGACAGTTTGACCTCGATGCGGAAAGTTGATAGATTTATATGCATGCTAGAATCGTACTTTAATTAATGACTTATGAATTAATATATATACATATTTATATAGATATATACATGGATGAAACCCCGGAACTTGGATATTTTAGAAGGTATTTCAGTTGCCAAAGGATCAAAAAACAGTAAGAATCCTTATTTCGACATACATATATATAGTCTCATGTATCCACGCGTTGTAGGGAGAGCTTCCAGCCTGCCACTGGCCGCCCATTTATACGCTATTAAATATAAGCACATGTATCTATATATATATTATATTATATATATACATATATAATTAAATCATTTGGGGCGGAATTGGAAACAAAGTTCATAGCGACGCGTCGGTATTGGAGATCCGGCGTCGACTCAAAATTTTTCTTATTCTTTTATGTATATGCAAGCTGGAGATCTTCAACTTTGACTTTTCACTGTTTATTCATCGTTATCGCCTGATACAACGGAAAAAAAAAAATACAATCATTAGTTCAAAAATGTCATCATCACACGATCCAGATCATGACTCGCAAGATGAAGAGTCTGATTCCGAAGTGGTGGAATCTTCTACTTTCCTAGGCTTTATTGATGTTCCAATCTCAGAGGATGAACAGCCAGAGATTGAAGACACATTTATTGGAGGTGAACCAATATGGCTCCACCCAGAATCTCCACCACCAAGCGAGCTTCTGATGTGTAAGAACTGCAGTTCACCAATGTACTTGTTACTACAATGTTCTGCTAATCTTGAAAACACGTTCTACGATAGAATCATCTACCTTTTTGGATGCAATAAGCCTGGATGCAGAAGAAAAGATGGAACTGTGAGGGCCATTAGAGCCTTTAGCAAAGATCCAGTCATCATCCACCAAAGAAAAAAAGAGTTAGAAGATTACATGAAGGAGCAAGAGGAGAAAAAAAAGAAAATCCAGGATAAACAGAATGAAGATAGACAGCTTATTCAAGATTTATTCACTACCAAAGACTCCAAGCCTAATCCTTTTAGTGCATCCTCTTCCAACCCTTTCAGCTCTGGAGGAGGATCTAATCCTTTTGATTCTAAGTCTACTTCAAATCCGTTTGGTTCAAATGCTAGCGATTCCAAACTTAATCCATTTGAGACAAAAACTGCTGACAAGGCAACCCCAACATATGCTGAAATAGCAAAACCTAAAGACACAACACAAACCCCAAAACCCACAGCAAAGAAACTTGACATAAAGCTCCCTTCGTATCCTGGATACATCCTCTATGTCGATTCAGAAATTCTAGACCCTAAGAAGCAACAGCTCCCACCATTGCCTTCCACTACTTCCGATAGTATATCTCCAGAACAAATCCCAAGCACAACAAGACGGAAGTCTAATGGGGGCGGATCTAAAGAAAACGAAGATCTCAGTAAAATGCTAAACGATTCAACTTTTCAACACTTTGCCGATATAGTGAGTTACAATACAGGACAAGTGATGAGATATGAATTGAACGGAAAACCTCTTCTCTACTCTTCCAAGGACAAAGTGAACACGTATTTCTACGACTCGAATGGGAAGTTGAGACCACAGGCAATACTACCGACGCCTGGGTTCAACCCTGGTGTGTCCCGTCGTTTTGAACTGCAGTTGATGCCTAAAGCCATCATCGATTTGGAGGTTAACCTAAAGAATATCATGGACGGAATGGAATGGGGGACGATCATCGTTGCTACCGATCCAGACGACACGATGCCTGACCATAAAGTGGATGAAAATTACATTGGTTATGTTGAAGAATGGTGCGGTGTTCAATGGGAAGAGGAGGTTAAGAGATCCTAATATAGTTTTAGATGTGTATTTATATAATGCGGTATGTTAGTACATTGATTAATTAGTTTTGATAGTTTATAAATTAGATGATAGCTAAAATTACATAAAATAGTACATGCCCTTTGAGTAAAGCATCAAAGAAAAAAAAAAAAAGAAGGGAAAAGGTAGAAAATGGACCAAAAAGTGCGTGTTTTAAGGAAAGCGCAATACACGCACAATGCATGCCCGAAATCTATACAAAAATTTTTAAAAAATGTAAAAGGATAATGCAAAGAAGTTTGTGCTTAATTGAACAAGCAAGAATGTAAGAAAATTATTTGACAGTAATGCAATCATAATGGTATGAAGTTGAAATAATAACAGAAGATCGACAATCAAAGACCCATTAATCTCGTGAGATTAACGTCCTCAATCAATCTATCGATATCCAAGAAGTTTATATCGTTTGTAGCAAAGCAACGATGCTTATCGCTCACAATGTGATCATCAAAATCATCATATTTGACACGGCAGTTTTCACAATATCCGGGTTTCATCTCTTTTTTAGGCTTTTTTGTAGCTGAGCTTTCGTCATCGGCAGACTTAGACTTCTTTGAATCAGTTTCAACAACTATCTTTTCGGTAGCTTTCTTCACCAAAGGTCTAGGGGTCTGTGGTTGCTGAATTTTTTCATCAGAAATGCTTTTCTCGTTCGAGTCTTTCGGTTGCTGGAGGGCAGCTAGTTGAGCATGGATTTGCTTCACCTTTGGAAGTTGGGGACCAATCATTTTGTTCTTCTTATTTTCCTTTGTTGACATGCTTTGGTTGACCTCTGATTTACGAGAGTTAACTGGTGTCACCGGAGGAACTCCATCAATTGGAGCTTTCATTGGGTTCGATGGAGTCACGGTTATGTGTTCATTAATCAACAGGGGATCTTGGTTTTCTTTTGTTGGTGATTGGTTCGAGGATAATCTACGGGCATCCTCAGAACTAATAAAGCTCTTGTCTTTCCTGACGTCAATGACTTCAATTAATCTATCCTCTTTTCTAACTTTGAAAATTTTGACACCGCCAGATTTTGAAGACGAGACATGGGGGACAGAAGAGACACTAAACACTTTAGGGGTATCAACTGGCGTAAAAGTCATCATTTTTCTCTTTTCTAATGCAATTTTCTTACTCAGAACCATTGACTGTGAAGGTCCTAACCCATTTCCACCACCTGCTAGAATGTGGCTGCTATTTGTAGAATTCGATTGCGTTTGAACAACACCAGATGCCTGAAGTTCACCATACTCGTTATTGAATTTATTATTTTGACTAGCAACTGTGGAATCATCACGAATCAGTTTTGCAGGGGGAGCCATGTTGGATGGAATGTCAGGCGTGGAAGCAGAGGATGGATCCGCATCAAATGGGTTCAACTTCTGTCTTTTGGCTGAATAAACGGCAGGGTTTGCAGCGGTCATACGTTCCCATAACTCTTTGTAACGACATCTTTCTTTATAAGTCTTCATCTCTGTTTCGTCTTTGTAACAAGATTCAATCAACTGTTGTCTATACTCTTTAGTTTCTTCCAAGTATTGCAATCTGCGTCTATGCCTCTTTGAAGGATTGGAAGCGGATAGTGCATCTTCCAAAAACAAGGATCTACCATTTGTGGACTTACATAGCTTTGGATAGGATGTAGATTTCAAGCTCCATTCTCTGACAGCAGTTGGCCTTGTCTGCTGCTTTAAATCGTAGACATAGTAATACAACGCTGTAAAGTACTTGATATCATCTCTTTTAGCATTTGGATCTCGATCATTAGGACCAAACAACCTTTCATTCTTTAGCAAGGACGATAATTTACTCTTCATGACCGATTCATCTTCTGGAATAGGCTCACCCAAATGATTCATGAATCTGAAAACTTTATCATAAGTCCAAACCTTCAATTCGTTCCTTCTTGCCAACTTGAATATATCACCTTGTGGATATTCAACATTCTTATTATAAGCTCTGCGAGAGACAATGATGGTCACGTTGTCACTGAAGAACCGTTCACAAGTCGCACCTAGCGATTGCAACGCTAGTTTAGCTTTAAGTTTCTCCTTTTCATTCTTGCTGTCATCATTCTCAAAGTAAACAACACTAGCCTTCATGATTTTTCTCCAACTCTGCTGCCAGTCTTTCAATTCACTACCAGTCATACGGGTGGTTTGTTTCTTCGAAATTGAATTTTCGTCTTCACCCGTTGGGACGGCGATGTTGGTTGTGGTAACTCTTGTTGTGGTGACGGTGGCATTGTTTATATGCTTCTTGGAGATGGAATCGGCTCTTTGGTCCAGAAGTGGTCTCTTTTGGGGTATCTGTGGCGCATTTGAGTTGATAAAACTCTTGGAAGAGTCCTTCAAAGGTATTCTTTTTTGTTGATGTAGCTGGCTCATAGTGGAATCTCAAACACCCCCTTTCTTGTGCTTGCGTTTACAATTTATGTTTCAGGTTCCGGAGGCGTGCCTAGCGTTAATAAAATGATCAACGACAGAAAAACAAAATGAGAAGAAAATGATTATCTATTAGTTTGTTAGATGAAATTCTCGATGCAAGTGTTGGGGACTAAACCTGATGAAACGGAACAAAACAGGACAAAGGAAAACAAAAACAAGTAGTATCGCACTGTACGCCAAAACGTGATCCAGTCGGCTACAAACCAAACTATGCTCTAAAAGAGAAATGAAATGCAGATGCAACGAGATATTCTGGTCTCTATGATTGTACTGGAAAGCAACAGACCCCTTCCAAGCAAATCTGTAGATGCTCACCCCTCCAACCATAGTTAAAGGTTCTTGTCCTTTTCCAGGCCTGAGACCTGCAACTTGCAAACACAGCTCCTTCGGCTCACACGCCAAATTCACGCGAGACACGCTTTCCTTTCCAATGCACGGATGTTTACAAAGTATCAATATGTGTAAATATATCACATAAGCAGATCTTGCAGAAGTTCGGTTCCACTCCAGCTCATGTTCTCAATTTCTGATTCTCTAGATTACCAATCGTTGAGCAGATCACACCGTTTTAATGGCATGCATATATACAAGCTTGGCGAATGGAAAATTTTCTAATTCACAGCTACAGAATCCAGAATGACGGAGATGTTACAATCAAAGAACCTTTCGCTTCTATTATCCCAGGTGCTTGTCCCAGTGCCCGCTTTGACACCACACAAACCGATTTCTATCTCTTTGATATCGCTGAGTACTGAACAACCTCTGTTTTCTTGCATTCAAACAGATACAGGATCTTTCACAAGCAACGAGAACGTGCCAGAAATTTCTATATCCGGTAAGGACAGCTTGACAAATGATACGGATGACTACGACTCCGACTACATCAATGCAAACATAAACCCTCGTGACAACTTGAAGATAATATCGCTACTTTCAATCAAATCTTGGAACGAAAGATTGATTCAACAACAGCAAGCCGGATTGTTGGGTGGAAAAAATAGCAATTGGCTGATCATTCAAAGCAATAGCTTTTACATGTGCTTGTATAGAGTCACCGAGGAATACTTGCTACTATTATGTTGTGAGGCTGATTACCCAAAAGGGTTAGCTGTTAAGAACCTAGAGAAACTAACCAGTGCGTTAAAAGAGAGATTGTGACATAATAACAAAATTAGGAAGAATAAAAACACTGAAGCTGAAGCTGAGAAGGCAAAAGCTGAGTGAGTTATTGGTATGCTAGCGTTATAATTTATAAATATTATTGCATTGTGTACTTGGACCAAGAAATGATAAGTAATATATTATATGTATAAACGAGTTTTAAAAATAAACTGCATCGGCAGCGAGATATATTATCAATGTGGTGAAAAATGCACGTTCAATTATATGTATGCATATAACAACAGATCCCAATCTAGTTTCCATATCCTCCAAACTTTTAGAAGGAAGCAATGTAGAGACCAAGAGTAAGAATACGTAAAAGAAAAGAGAATCATAACAATCCAGAGAACCAGCTTTCGACACTCACCCAAAGGAGAAACCCCCCCAAAAAAAACAAAAACACAAACACAAATGATCTAAAAATACAGGTCGGATCCATAACAGGCAATGCTTGAAAACTAGTGATTATGCTCATCTTCGTTTTGGTCGTCGTCTTCATCGTCATTGTCGTCATAATCGTCTTCATCTTCACTTAACATTTCGCAGTCTTCCTCTTCTTCTTCATCTTCTTCGTCTTCTCCATCATCGTCGTAGTAGTTATCCTCCCACCATCCGTCTTCGGCTTCATCTGCTTTAGCTTGATCGTCTTGATTTGTGTCATCTGTATCCTCAGGCCAGACAAATCCTTCAGGTACGTTTCCCTTAGACCGCACCACTTCCCTTTCGATCTTCTTCTTGTATTCATCTTTATGTTTCTTAAAAGTGATGGCTGCATCAACGTTTGCAGGAGAGCTAATGTTTGGATCCTCCAACAAGGAGATGATGGAGACAAGGACAGATTCGACAGATTGTACAGGCGACCAGCACTCGTTGTCCGGTTCGTCGGATTGGTCGTTACCTGATTCATGCAAAATAGAAATACAGACTCGTCCATCGTTATAAACGTTAGGGTGGTATATTGGAGGTGTAAACTTAAAACTTGGTGGCGAGTAAGGATAGTTCAAAGGAAACTTCAGGGTACCTTTGAGGTATGCTCCGTAATAGTCACTATCTTTGTTTGTGATGATTAGAGCCACCTTCCATTTGAAGATATCGTCGTCATCACAGTCCACATAGATCTGTCTGCTAGTGGCTGGAGATGTCCGTGGGTTGCTTATATCTTTGTATTCTTTCCAAAGTCTCTTAGCTGCTGCTTGGGTGGCCATATTATTTATTATGCGGTATATGAATCTATCGGAATCGTCTAGTTTTATTTACGCAAGACGTCAAAAAGTAAAGTGAAATAAAACGAAAGATTTCTTTTTTTTCTGAAAAAAAGGAAAAAAAATAACACTGGTTGGCCTTCTATGGTGACTTATATATATTTGGTGATGTGTCCGACCTGAGATAACTGATAGGTGGTGATGTTGTTGACACAGCAGATATCCAGCACAAGAAGCTGAGTCGAGGGTAGGAATCAGGATGCCAGATGGTGGTGGTGAAGGTGCAGTGGAGTGCCGATAGGGTCGATCTCTCTCTCTCTCTCTCTCTCTCTCAAAGATCCTCCTAAAGGTGACACACCCACCTGAAGCACACACATGCCATTGCCATGCCACACGACGGCGCGCGGGCAGCACTCGAAGAAACGTTCGTCACGGGACACCCAGCGGCCAGCGGCCAGTGGCACCGCTGCCTGGGAGCGTGCGGCACTACAGCCCTACTGCGTTGGTACATATATATATATATATATATATATTATATACTATACATTCAGGGCCAGGCCTAATAGTCTTAAACGGTCGGATCCACCAGGAATCCCACGGTCCCACCGGGCACGCCCGCCATCGGATTCGGAAGACTGGTCACATTCACTACCGTCTTGATTCGAATTTCTTACACAAATAGTCCGTTTCTCGCCACATTTGGCGTCGATCGATCTGTAATAAGTTGTACTGTGTACAGTGTACAGTGTACAGTGTACAGTTTACTTTCATGTTTTCCAACTTTAGAAGCTTCATCTTGATTCTTGACCAGCTTCACCTAAATTATTTTAACAATCTCTTCCCTGAATTCTTCTAAATGTTTTTGTCAATCCACATATAAATATTCCTAAAATCCGGATCGCCAGACGTCAAAATACCTGAGTATTACGCTTTTTGAGTGAATTTACAAAGGGGCCAAAAAAAGCCTTCTATATGTTCGAATTTACGAATGTAAATTACCATTTGACAACAACATTAAATGATTAGTAAGTAAATAAGGAATAATTTTGACCCAACACGTGTTATAAACACCACCAAATAAAAAAAAAAATAAATATAATAAATAGGGGAAAAAACGAACAGAAAACGCATCGACTCGCATATGTCTATATATTGTATAACTAGCAAAAGAGTGCAATTCTCAACGATATTCTCATCATTCAACTCTAATTATAGCCTTTTCTTGTAAACCAACGCAGAAAAGAAAAAACCGAACAAAAACAGAAAAGGAAAAAAATAAAAATAAAAAAAACAAGGAAACCAAACAAAGGCCAAATAAATCAACCAGTACTAGAAGCATATGTGGGTAACCAATCGATATCCATAATCGCCGGAGCCATTACCAGATTTGCAATTCTTCAAACAAATCCACCCACACGCCTTCTTCTTTACCAACGATATCACTGACGAAGTCTCTGACAACATCAACAATGACATCGTTCCCGCATACAACGATACCCAGGTCACGAACCCCACACTCCTTGTCACTTGTCACTTTCTCTTGAATCAATTTTTGCAAGTTTGGTTTCTGTCTCAAGAATTTGTATTGAGTTAAAAACTCTTCAGAACTGCGCAATTTCGTTTCGTTTTGATTTGGCTTTTGTTGGAGCAATGGTGTTTCCTCTGAGGCATGTGAAAGCCCTTCACAAACTCCAACCACGCCACAGTCACAGACGTGTTCAGTTACACTTGTACCCGTTCCATCCGAACCTATCATTAGCTTTCCCTGTGAATCAAAACTGATCTCAGTCTCCAACTGTTCTTCCACAACACATGGTTCACTCGTCGAAGTTTCTCTCGTTAAGTATATATACTTATCTATCTCATTTCCCCAATCGAGTTTCTGTAAGTTCATCAACTCGTCAAAGAAAAATTCAATCGATTTAAGATCCTTGGTGATCCAAATGAACTCCACACGCCCTTTACACTTGATCTTTTCGAAATTCGACATCAAGTTCATGGCGTGATAATATGGACCAGGAACACCAGAACCAGCAGCCAAGATAACAGCAGATTCGTATTTTGATAGTTCAGTCTGATGGCCATAAGGGCCTTCCACCAAAACGTTTAGTTCAGCGGTACATTCTGCCTGACTGGATAAGAAGCTTTGCATCCGGCTGGTGAAACCATCCTTTGGCTTGATGTAAATTTTAATTTCCTTGTCGTTGGAGAAAATAGTGAATGGATGCGATTCCCAAACCTTAAAGGTGAATTTGAAATCTGGAACGTATAAATAGATGAAACAACCAGGGTATCCTTTCCAATAGTCGGGCTTTGGAATGGTGACCAAGATCGAATCATCTTGCAGCTTGAACTGGGCCTTCACTTTGCCGAATTTGAACAACTTGCAAAGTCTCCACAAACGGTCAAATGCCCAGATACCAAAGCTTGCATAGATCCATTCCAAGAATCCAATCTTTGCACAGTGCAGGAAGGCACCAACCAAGAACAAAACAGCCAAAACAATATGGACTATCAAGAACATCTCATAGAACCGTTTTCTAAAGAAATATATACCCTGTAAAAGCATAACCATTCCAGTGAGAAGGCATTTCTCACCAAATTTCCAAAAATCTTGTGTTCTTTCGAACTCTAAGGAGTTGTTTATAAAGAAGTATTCAGCATAAGCGTGAGCATGGACCATAGCCAAAATGACCATGAATCTTGATATCCACTTGTGGTATATGATAAAACTATTGAAGTTTATGTCTGTTAGTTTCATTAGAATGTTATTTCTACCACCGAAGAGGAACAATAAAGGAAGCTGGGCAAAAGCCAACAGACCTGTTCTATCAGCAACGTATCTAGATAACTGCGAAGCCTTTGAACCTAACAACATCGAATGATTTGTTATTCTATAATCAAAGACACAGAAGGATACCAAAACGGAAACGTAGATGATAATTATTACCGTTTCCAACCTCGATGGTAGCAAACTGTCAAAGAGATACAGGACCCTGTAGGGCTTTAAATGGTGTCTATTCAGGGTTGGCAAACTGACCCACGATCTGAACTTGTTAACTAGCTTGTTGTTCACCATCTTTAATGGAAGCCGTCTGATGGTTCCAATAAGGAACAACGTCAAGACCCAGAAACCACATGATAAGTCACAGTATCTGGTCGTTACCACAAAGTTAGCAAAGAACAGTTTATATGAGCTTGTGTAGGATGTAAGCAACTGATGATCGATATGAACAGGGTTGTGCAACACCTGATCTGTTTGAGCGCCCAACACGTATTCAGTAGCATTGTTGTATTTTTCAACTAGATCATCGAAAGTGTATTCCCCTTCAGCATAGTTTGTACAACTCGACTGTAGCTGTTGATATGTGTAATGTAAAAGCGAAGAGGCTTTGCGAAACTCTGAATCGTTAGGGTCGTATTCCCCATCACCAATCAAAATGTCGTTAAAGCATATTAGCAACGTACCCAATAAAGGATCATAGTGACAGATAGGGTACCAAAAAGGGGATTGTGATTTGGGTGTCTGGTAGTCAAATTTGAGGGTTGATGTGGATAGAATACATGAATATAGTGTAGAGTCCTTTGAAGATAGAGAAGCAGATGCAGATGTCAAGAGGACGAGGATGTGTAAAAGCAGTGTCGATATCAGCATGTTGTAATGAATAGCATGAATCTATTGCCTAGCAGAGACTCCTTAATAGTGTGCTTTGATAACGGTCAGCTCGTCGTTGGCCTGCAACTTTGATTTCGAGGAATGTGGTGGTGATGATGATGGTGATGATGATGATGGGGTACAAGAAGACGAAGAAGAAGAAGAAGATGATGATGAAGAAGAAGAAGATGAAAATGATAGGGAAGAAAAAAACGATTCAGCGATGGAACAGATCAGATCAGATTAGATTAGATGGGATGATGGAGCCACTACGTCTACGCCTCTAATGGAGCCCGTGGTGCCCTGTAACATACGAAAATTAAATAAGTGTACATGTAGACACCCTATAAATTCTGATGGAGTCACCCTCAGAGATATCGTACCGATCAGTAGCCTGCCCAGTGAATGTGATGCCTTTGTTCCGCCCAGGAGGTTAACACCGATATCTGTAACTAACGTCCCGCTGCCGGGTGCGCGCACCAGGGGAGCCACCGCACACATCTCGCGAGGCACGTAGGGGCAAAATTTTCTTTCTTAATTTCTTCTTCCTCCCTCTTCTCAGCCCCAAATCTGCCTTGCTCTTTTCAGCCACATTTGCAGATACGGTTTTATGGTTGATCTAATTCTACTACATGGTTCACATATATGCTATATATATATATATATATATACCTCCTAGAGAGATAAGCCCCAACCTTGGGAATGTAACATTATACTTACTATACAGAAAACTAAATTATTAAACATAACAGAAATACATATAGGTGTCCACTTACTCCATGTATATAGATCACCAACCTGGGTAAAAAAAAAAGGATCCTTTGACCAAACTTGTTGTGTCACGTGAGACTCGAGAGCAATCTCAAGATGAGCTAATCAATGGCATAACGTTCTCTGCAAACAACAACCCTGGGTTACCTGACAATATCACGTTACCAACAGGTGAGTAGTTGCAAACGATGTAGTAACCGTAATAGCTACCGCAATACTTGTAACCACATCCCAAACTCGTACTGCTTCTCCAAACCAACTGGGTGAAATGTCCAGCAGCCTCAACGTAACCAGGATTGCTATAGTTGTAATAGGAGATCTCGTCGTACCATGCGGTGACAGCACCAGCGGTATCGAAATCGTAACCATACGCAAGGTTTTCACCCAAGGATGTACCATCAGTATTCGAATGTCCTGAATGAACCAAGCTACCATCACATGCGTAATCATCGGCGTAACCTTGTGCAATGGAGGCAATTCCAGAGTCCCAAGTCAACGATGGTGTGTCGACATGTCTTGCACGATACTCGTTGTGCTTAGCAAGATAAATATCCTCAAAACTAGAAGAGGTGGAAGAAGCGGAGGTAGTAGTTGAGGTTGAAGTTGAAGAAGTTGTTGGCGTAGTCGATGTAGTCGAAATTGACGATGTTGTTGGCGTAGTGGAAGTCGTCGAAGTAGTTGATGTTGACGAGCTGGAAGTCCTTGGAGTGGTAGAAGTCACTGAAGTTGTTGATGTTGTAGATGTAGAAGTTAAACTCGATGATGCTGATAATGTAGTTGGGTCTGTGGAAGATGATCTAACAGAGCTAGTCGAAGCGGACGAAGAGGTTGCAACGATCGGATCAGCAGAGCTTGTGGATTCAGTAATCGAACTAAAAGGGTCGGTACTTGTAGGCTCAGCAGTTGAAGCAATCGAACTGGAATTTTCTGAGCTCGCCAAGTCTTCTGTTGAAGTAATTGAGCTAGAAGCTTCCGAGCTTGTAGGGTCAGAAGTTGAAGCAGTCGATTCAATTGAACTAGAAGATTCCAGGCTAGTTTGGCTTATAGAAGATGATGCTTCCTCGATTGGATTCACACCAGCGGAACTGGTGGTACTAACAGTTGACTCTGAGCTGGATGATGGGTTAGGCGAGCTTGTAAATGCTGCACTTTCGGCTGACGTCAAAGAAGTTAATGTGGAAGCTAATGAACTTGCAGTAGAGTCAGGCAAGAAACTTCCTGTTCCAGAACTGACACTTGAATAACTGGTAGATCCGTCACCTTTGTCAACTGCATAGACGTATTCATATTCGACAACGGTGTGATATTTAAAGACACATTGCTGATCGATATAAGCTCCCACAACACCGTTGGATAACGCTGTTAGAATTGAAACTAATGCTGGCAATGATAACCTCATTTTGCTTTGATGTATTAAAGGAGTGACAGTATGAACAAAAGATAAAGGGAGTCCAATAGAGTATCCCAAAAGAAACAACTATTTTCTATTTTGGTAGCAGCTATTATCAGAAATGGGAAGCAACAGTATACTTATATACCACGGTGACGAAAATAGGAACCTTTATAGTAGCCAATGGTGACAGAGAGGCGGACCAATACTCCAAGCATCGACATGTATATCATACCGATTATCACCAATTTACTGTACCGTTTGTGATAGATCAAATCCCAGCTTAACGATCCATAGTAAGAAAAGGTACTTGGATATCCCAGCCATCTTTTTAACAGGCTGGGGACAGAGACATTATTATATATATTATTTATATATTATATGGTATGCACAGGGCCATATTCATTAAGAGACACAATAGCAGATACTTATTGTCATATGGGACAAACGATGCTGCCACCAAGACGGAGCTTATGGAGCTGCTGTACAAAATTGAAAGAATTAGGAAACGAGCCAAACTCAGCCGCAGCAACCAAACACCAAAAAAGAAAAAAATTATAAGGTGCAAGTTTTCAGCCGCACACAAAATGTTTCGTTCTTTTTTTGGTGTTGTCTTGCTTCCACAGAGCTTGTGCATTTCAACTAGTTTACCTCGCTTTTAGGTGGGCTTTCATCTTTTGGACAAGTATATTTTGAAAGATAATTACTTCCAGAATATTAGTAGCAAAGAAGCACAAGTTCTTCCCGCTCAATAATCGTTTGAAACTGAAGATATCAAGCCAGTTAACTCTATCGCTCCATAACTCCCGATAAATTCACAAAAAAACCAAAAACCACTCATATGATTTCTACCCACTTGTAATCTATAATATTAATCACTGTAGCTTGCACTTACGATGTACCTAGCCTTATTTTAAACTAAGCTAGAGGAGGTAAGGCACCACCAAATCTGGCCCTATTCCCCATTAAACACTTACCTTCAAGGCGAGGAGATGGCTGGAATATTACCCAATTAGGAAAAACGTAAACACAATTTACCTGGGTTAAGGACATGGACATAAATCTAAGACGGTGCTGGTTGCAAACTAGCATATCTAGATCTGCAGATGTAACTTCTAAATTGTGTAATTTTGCAGTAATTTGTTCACGTTAGTTCATTAATCACCTGCATTAGACCTCATCTGGACACTGTGGACCTGTATATCTCGAGCTAAGGTTGTAACTCCTCGGCGATCCTGTCACCATGGACTAAATATTCATCAAGTTTTACAAGTCCTTTAAAATTTAAATCGGATAATTAACGGCCCTTAACTAAAAATACATAGATCATAATAAAAGTATGGACTTGAGTTGCCCTGTCCTTTAAAACTCATTAAAAACACAAAAACCAAAACCACGACAATGGTGAAAAAACCAAAAAACCAAATGTAATGTGCACATAACTAACTTTATATATGTATAAAGATCGAATTAAGTTCCGAGGTCTCCCTCAATTTCCACACTGCAATAAGAAACTGCCACATATGGTGCCGACATCTTGGATCGAAGTGATTAAATCCTTTTGTCCTTGAGAACATTAAAGCTCTGCAATGTCATATTGGAACCTTCGAATTTTTAAATTTAACCATAGCAGGTATATTGCAGACGTTCTGAAGTTTACATATATGTCTATTACAGCATTGGAAACACGTATTCTTTGAGTGGGGATGTAAATATCAGCCAGAACTAAAGAAACGAAAGTTATGTCTGACGTTAAGGCACCTATGGCTTGACAGTGGTACATCGATTTATGCCAACAATCAAATGGAACTGCGACACCAAACTAAAAACAAACCGTGTATTAAAGCAATTAGCATCATGTTACTAAAGTCACAGTGTAACATTGAAATGATCTCCAGTGCCTCCTAGCAACCACTTATAGATTCACTATGAGAAAGGCAGGATTTTAAGTGAAGAGAAGAAAGGTAGCATTGCATAGCCAAGACCATTTGATGGAGGGATGTCAAGTATAGCATAGGTGTGGAGATTTGTAGAGATCAAATGTCTGGCTGAGACTCGGTGCTTGGAGGCTGGATTTATAATAGATGGTTCCGTCCCATAGCATTATATTATTCCAACTCATAACGGTTTTATGCAAGCTAGCGTATTTATCCAGAAACATTTATGGCCAAACACCATATATATATATATATATATATGAAATAACATTTTCAACCCATAGATATGGACCTGTACATTTGAGTCCGATGTATCGTGAACAGGGAAATAAAGTTCATAAAGGGCACACTATTTGGTTCACTCCAACTGTCATACAATTTGCTTTAGCAAATATTCAAGGGGTAAATTAGTCCAGGCGACATCTGATGTTAAAATATATATCTATTTAAATTACAAGTTACAACCTATATTGAAGCTTACTCAACCCAGCCGAGTTTCAAGTGCCGTTACTAGCAAGGGAAAAAACAATCCACCCGGGTCCAACTTAAACTTTCACAGATGCCAGCTCAATCCATGGTAAATACGTCCAACCAAGACGAGCCGTGAATAAACATCATCAACTGGTGGGAGTCTAACAGTTGTAAGCTGCAAACGATGGCCGTCTGTCTGTGGTTGAACTTTTAACAGAGAAGCTCCGACGAGGCGGCGAGTGCCAGACAGACAGTTACCCGGCCTTCTTGGGATTGATTTCTTGCGAGCGCACCTTGTCTTTAAAATCTATTTATGTAGGTTAATCTTTTTTTTTATATAAGCAGCTTTTATTGGATTTCATTGTCACCAACTACTCTAGATCTAGGGATCACACAGGGTCACCGTCACCGTCAACTCTAGTCATCTTTGAATACAGACAGCAATGGCTTTTGCTACAAGACCCTTAGGTGGTTTCAATTCCTCCTCTTTGAACTCAACTGCACCACTAGGTTCTGCGATCTCCTCCGCAGCTGGAACCTTACAAGAGTTGCAAAACGACATAACTGTCCCCAACGGACCTGAAGACTCCATATCAGACCTTGCATTCTCACCGGTGGCAGACTTTCTGTCCGTGTCATCATGGGACAAGAAGACTAGAATCTACGAGATCAACACCCAGACAGGCCAAGTTGAAGGACGAGCACTGTTTGAACACGACGGCCCTGTTTTATCAACGAGATGGTCTCTCGACGGTTCGAAAGTAATCAGCGGTGGTGCTGATAAACAGGTCAAGATCTTTGATTTGGCATCACAGCAGAATCAGACCGTGGGGATTCACAACGAGCCGGTGAAAGCCGTCAGGTACGTGCAATGTGGGCCAACAAACACCGAATGCATAGTGAGTGGGTCGTGGGACAAGACTTTGAAGTATTGGGACATGAGACAACAGAACCCTATTTGCACTTTACAAATGCCAGAGAGAGTTTATGCTATGGATTCATCGCAGAAGTTGTTGGTAGTTGCCACTGCAGAACGTCACATTGTGATCATCGATCTAAACAACCCAGACACGGTGTTCAGACAGTCGATGTCACCCTTAAAGTACCAGACGAGATCGATTGCATGTTACCCTAAAGGTGATGGTTTTGCAGTTGGCTCCATAGAAGGTAGATGTGGTATCCAGTACGTTGATGAGATGCAACAGAAGAATTTCGGATTTTCTTTTAAATGCCAGAGAGATCAAAAGACAACAACTAAAGAAACGCTAATATACTCTTTGAATTCTATTGCTTTCCATCCAGTTCAAGGAACTTTTGTGACCGCTGGATCGGACGGTACTTTCAACTTCTGGGACAAAGACGCCAAACATAGATTAAAAGGTTACCAATCATTGAACAGTACAATACCAGCCGTTGCATTTAACAGCTCGGGTAGTATCTTTGCTTACGCTTTGAGCTACGATTGGAGTAAAGGACACGAATTCAATAGACCAGATTATCCTAATATTGTTCGTTTGCATGCTTGTAAAGAAGAGGAAGTTAAGCAGAGACAGAAGAGAAAGTGATTTCTTGCATTCTTTTTCCTGAATCACCTGGATTCCTGCATATTTTATTTACTTTTATTTAAGAATGTGTATGTCTGTATATTAGGTTTAGTTTAATTGTTATTGAATCAAGCAAAGTTGCGAAAAACAAAAATAAGCACCCCCTGCCCCCACAAGGGGTTAGCGATTTTAGTGAATATGTGTTCATTTTTGGTGATGATAAAAACAAACAAAAACTGGTGGACCTAAGTACCACACATACAAACAAAATGACATAGAAATGTAGAAGTCAGTTAAAACTAGCATACATACAGCAAAAGAACAAGGAACGAAATACTCTGAAATGTAGACACATGCAAAACATAAGTACGCCCACAAACGGAAACGGAAACAAAAAGAAATTAAACTTCAAACCTCGCCAACTATTGATAATCGTAAATAGTAAGCATTCAAACAATCCGCTTTATAGAATTAAATGATAAATTTTAACAAAATAAAAAACAAATATAATAAGTAAAGCAAATAAGGTAAGGTACGTCACACAGAGTCCATATAACAAAAGTAGCGAGTAAAAACAAACAGTAATGAAAGAATAAATAAACAAATGAACGGATAGATAATAAACAAATTAATGAATAAGTGAATGAACGAGTAGATCAAAAAATAAAGTAAAGTAAAGTAAAGTAAAGTAAAGTAATGTAAAGTAAAGTAAAGTAAACTAAGAAAAACTAAGATAAAATAAAATAAAATAAAATTAAATAAACATAAAAACACACAGAAGAAACCATGTTGCACGGATTTTTTTTCTTCATTCTGTCTATCATACAGTTTGATTAAGTTCATATAGTTGTACCTCTGAAAAAGAACAGAAAAGCACAAAGTACACAAACCAGTTGTCATAGAAATACTGAGATTCAGCCGAATTAATACAATTGTTTCTTGCAGAAGAGATAGGAACAACAACCAACGAGCCTAAACAACTCTCGTAAGAAAAGTAACGATTATTTATAGATCTCCAGTCTCAACACTTTCACCCCAATTGAAGACCTCGCTTAATCCTAAGTCTCCTGTTCGATTCTCACCAACATCACCAGTCAATAGTGCATCGAAGTCAAATATGTCGTTATTACCACCTCCCAATTCCAAGAACTCTCCGTCAGGTCCATGATTAGGAGCACCGTTGTTTACAGAATTCGATTGAGAATCATCTTGCCCGTTAGATTGTCCATTCGAACCACTATCAATGTTCATGGATATTGGGGGAGGCAGAACGTTGGAACCATCTTTCTTAGCAAGAGATAAAGATAGCCCATTATCAGAATTGGCCTTAGTCACACCTCTACCAACATTTCCACGAATGATAAACGGCTCGTCCTCTTTGATAGTAGGAGTTGCCGTCGTGGTCTTTCTCTTGGTAATTCTTTTGGCTTGAGTTTGTTGCTGACCACCCACAGGACCAGCAGCTGTCGCAGATCCTGTAGCAGAGGACTGAGAAGATTGCGACTGTGGTTGGGAAGCAAAATTACTATTATTCTGTGGTGCATTATTATTTGGAGTATGTGAATTTGGCGTCGTTGTCTGTGGAGTTGGTGGTATCGTAGCCTGTGGGGTAGCATTCATTGCAGGAGTCAACGGCGTAGCAGGAACAGAAGTGGTAGAGTTCTTACGCTTTCTATTCTGCATCTTCTTACCTTTACCGTTTGTGGCGTGCACTGGCGCTGGGGATTTTGAAACTGGAGATTTGGTACTTGGGGAATTTCTCTGTTGCTGCTGTTGCTGTTGTTGTAAATGGCGTTGGGGTTGTTGTTGCAAATGTCCGAGTAAGTTAGAGTACTCATTAAACGGTGGATTACCAGGTTTGCCATTTGCAGAGGAAGAATCCCCGTTACCACTCTCCTGAAATGCATTATGAACGTCCAACCTTCTACGGTTCTCACTTTCCATCATTCTTAATTGCTTTTCGTAGTCTTTGATTGCATTATTGTCACTACTTCTATTGTTCCCAGGCATAGGCATCTCGTTAAAGAAGTCATTCGGATTAGAAAATTCAGGCTGATTAGAGTTAGGATTAGCATTTGGATTAGGGCGTTGCTGCTGTTGTGGAATAAGGGGTGTCATACCAGGAGGTATACCAGGAGGTATGCCCTGGGACATCATCATTTGCTGGTGCTGCTGTTGATATCCAGGAACCATATATTGAGGGTTGAATTTCTGCATTTGAGGATTTTGGCCGAGCTTACTCTGCTGTTGCTGTAATCCAGACTGCTGATTAGGATGAGGATGAGGAGGTGGAGGATGGCCCTGCTGAGCATGTGCTTGAGCTTGAGCTTGAGCCTGTGCATGAGCTTGAGCCTGTGCATGAGCTTGAGCCTGAGCCTGAGCCTGTGTAGCGTACATAGCATACTGCTGTGGAGGCATTGGGAATTGATTAGGCATCATCATACCCTGTGGCATTGGACCTGCTTGAGGATGCTGTGGCTGAGATGGAGGTTGATTTGGACCACCTGGTTGTGATTGCATCATGTGCTGCTGAGGTATCATTTGTGGACCTTGAGGACCTTGAGGACCTTGAGGACCTTGCTGTTGAGGATGAACGTGTGATTGAGAAGGAGTAGGAGCAGCATTGACAATGACTTCAGATGTGGTGCTATTAATTCTTTGTCTCTTATTTGGCGATAGCTGCTGGTTACCCTGCCGCTGTTGCTGCTGAGCATGCTGAACATGAGCCTGAGCTTGCGCTTGGGCCTGAGCTTGTTGGGCCTGTTGAGCAGCTTGTAATTGTTGCTGGCGTAAGTTATTCATCTGAGCTTGAGCAGCAGCTTGAGGGTGAGTTGGTGCTGGCTGAGGGGAACCTTGCAACTGTTGATTTGGAGGGATAGGCTGACCTGGCCGACTTGGAATACGTCGTGGTTGTGGAGGACGCTGCTGCTGCTGTTGTTGCTGTTGCAGTTGCTGTTGCAGTTGCAGTTGCTGTTGTTGTTGTTGTTGTTGTGATTGTTGTTGTTGTTGTTGCGGAGGTTGATGTGGCTGTTGTTGTTGAGGCACAGATGCACCAGCTTGTGATGGGGGAAAAGGAGGGGGTTGTTGCTGCTGTTGTAAAGGTGGAGGTGGTTGCTGAGTTGGGGTAGTCGGACCTGCAGCTCCTCGATTATTTTGCTGGCCTTGATTAGCCTGGAAAGGCTGCAAAGGACGAGACTGTTGCTGCTGCTGTTGTTGCTGCTGCTGTTGTTGCTGCTGCTGGTTCTGCTGTTGTTGTTGTTGCTGCTGGTTCTGCTGTTGTTGTTGTTGCTGCTGCTGTTGTTGTTGTTGTTGTTGTTGTTGTTGTTGTTGTTGTTGTTGAGGCTGTGCTTGTTGATGCTGCTGCTGCTGTTGTTGTTGTTGTTGTTGTTGTTGATGCTGTTGTTGTTGATGTGGCTGTGCTTGTTGATGCTGCTGCTGCTGTTGTTGTTGTTGTTGTTGTTGTTGTGGCTGTGCTTGTTGATGCTGTGGTGACTGATGGGATGAATGTTGTTGTGACTGAGGTGGTAGCGAAGGATGCTGTGAGGAAGAAGATTGCTGATGTGGCTGTTGATGTTGCTGCTGCGGTGGCACTTGAGGAGTAGGCTGAGATCCCAAAGAAGTAGAAGCACCATTAGCTTGCAAATGTTCCTGCCTTTGCTTCAAGCTGATGTATTGATAATACTGAGAAGCGTTGGAAGTACCACCGCGTTGAGTTCTAGCGTTGAAAACATCCCAGAAGATCTGCCACCATTCGTACAAGAAGCCTTGAGGGGCATCGATCGTCATGAAGCTGGCTGGCAAATCTTTCATGTTTGCCAAAGAAGGGTTGTTTTGAACCGTCATTTTACGGTCACCATTCATGATTGGAATGTTGGCCTCTTTGAAGAACGCGCCCGCAGTAGTTGTAAAGCCAGATTTGATTAAGAAATCGTAGACATATGCATTCAACAACTCTCTGGAATTGACTGCTGTTGAATCAGACACGGTTGGCCGTTGAGGAGGCGTTGTATTGTTAGAAGAATTGGCTGTTTGAGAGTTGTTATTTGCGTTGAAATAACTGGTCGAACCATTCATTGGGTTAGTCGAATGTGGTTGACTCTGAGGTGTCTGGCTCATTTTTGTGATTCGAAAAGAACAAACAAAAGAAAAAAGAAACCAGTAAGTCAAAGCCTAGGTTCATAAACGATTGTGATAGGAAATGGATGAATGACAACGACAAAAAGTCACACGGAGACAATCTGACAAATGGAGACAAAATAAGAGTACGGACCCAAAAGTTGAAAAAAAGATCTGGGAGTGACTGGGCCAGTGGGTTGGGAAACGTAACAAAAAAAGAGGAAAAAAAAGAAAGGATGCAATTCAGTGTATACAGGTTATGCTGTATAGTGAAAGATGTATTGTCGAGGGAAGGCGGTTAAAAAAGATGTGAAAGAAAACAAACAAACAAATTCAGAGAGGTTCTTCTTTTCTTTTTTTTTTCTTTTTTTTTTTTTGTCTTAGTTTCTATTCCCTTGTTTCCTTGATTCTCTCAATTTGCAACCGAAGCTATAAGAGAGACACAGAGAGAGAGATAGAGGGAAGGAAGGAAATCGGGATCGTCAATAGTAGGAGGACAATTGCGACAAGAGGAAAAAGGGGAGGGGGGATGGAGGTGGTGATCCTGAAAGATAGGTAGGTGTAGAGACAAGGGTGATAAACAAAGGAAGACATCAAAATATGAGTGTGTGCGTAAGATCGATCGATCTGGACGGCGGTGGGACCGTGGTAGCCACCCATAAGTTATAACCCATAAAGGCCAATAATTGATGGTTTACGTGATTTCCACCTAATTATTCAGACTTCGCAGGGAGCACTGGCCCCTGGGCGCTGGGCCACTGGGCCACTGGGGCAGTCTTGCACTCGCACTCTCGCAGGGCATAGTCGACGATCGTAACTTGTAGCTTGTTGGTGGCCGCTCAGAGTCACCCACTGGGCCACTGGGCCACTTGGCACTGAGCAGCGATCAAAGGTGAGAGACCTCGTACAGCTATGGCGCAAATTGCAATTCCCACAACCGAGATTTCGAGGAGTCCAATACGCCCGGCGATACTGATTTTTTCATGTATTATATATATATATATTATATCGATATAATGTAAGTACTTTTATCACACATATGCTTGCTAATGCAATTGGAGTACACACAAAGACACACAGACAGAGCCCACACGGTGCTTAAACTACAAGACTTAAATGCTGTATATAAATTATGGTGTGCAATTCTGCCCAGGATTGTGTATATGTGCGCTGGCTGAACACATCAATTAATTGATATCGACGGCTTCTTTATGTTCCATTCTATTCTACCGACAGACCTTGATTATAATATATACATGTAAGATATTATGGTTCTAAGTGCAGAGGTGTTGTGGAATGAACGCTCTGACTTAAGACGACGTTTTTTATATATACGCGTATATATAGTTTATCTAGCGTTTACTATGATTGTTTGTATTAGAGAGAATAGAAGATCATCGATATCAATATACTTATAATTTAATTATATATATATATATATAATATAACATATAAATTGTATTTAATTTATTAGTTAATAACACTTCCTTTGAAAGTGCTGTTCATTAATTGCGGAATTGAGATAACACATGCAGTTATTAATACTACCGGTTCATGAATTATAAAGAATCGATATATATATATGCATATATTATATATTATATGACAAAGTCAGCTTCAGGGCACCTGTGATGCACTGGAATTATTATTATTGCCATAATGACAACACCTGTGCTTCTCTCCTGCGTATATTATAAAGATCGATCCGTACACGGCGTGGTCGCCACCTTCCCTCATCCACCGTTCCAACGCCCCTCCCCCAGTGCCCCCACTCTCGGACTCCCATTAAATAGCTCCCCTTCCAAAAGTTCCAAAGTCCCATATTTCCTAACAACGTCAAATTTTATACCGCGCCCGACTTCAACTCAAAAAAATATATCGATCAACTATAATTTGTAATCACGTGAGCCATATAGTATACGAATTCCAATTTCCCACCACTTGCCCAGTTACCATGGCCCCTGCGCCCTTCGCCCACCGTCCAGACCCAGAGTCCCGACTCCCAGACCCAAACCACTGGCCACTTGCAACTTGCAAGTTGCGAGTCCACCACCGCCGCAGCCGCGGAACTGGAACCACGCCGGGAACAGCAGCAGCGACTGCCTGCGAGACACCTGGTCACTGGCACTGCCACTGGTGGGAGGCCAGCTCGAACAAGCAAATTGATCAATCTTAGGGCATCCGCCGTCACTTCGACTTGGGTTAGTATAACAGTTTATTGGGTGGCTGTCTGTCTGTCTGTCTGTCTGTTTCCTGTGTTTTTTGTTTTCACTCTTTACGCCCCCGTCACTAGTTAGAACTTTGTTGCTCATTCCTCTTTTTCTTTTTACTTTTTTTACCAGAGCACATGATTTTGATCACGTGCAATACTGTTTTGGATAACTCCTGCTTTATATATATACAGAGGTGCATGCATCGTTAATCTATAATATATACCATATATACAGCAGGTAAAATCAAGTTGGACAGAAGTTGATTATTATAGAGAACGAGAGGTAAATATAATGACTGACGATAAATTTTGTTAGCGTCTGACTATTGGGGAGATATCAGAAGGCTTTATAATTATCACTAGAATTGTACGTGATATAAGAGCACTGTGGGTTTACCCTGAGCACAAGAAGACGGGTCTCCACTCAGCGTTCACGCGACGTCTGCACTATTTCTAGTTTACTTATTACTTCTCTTTTATCATAAACCTTTCTCCTTTGAGTAGTCTACAGTCTTTTATTGTTTTATACTTAGCTCTTCTTCAGCTTTACTACTGACCTTGATTATATAGACAATACATGTATTATGTCCCACCAAAACAGTAATACACATCATCTCTCATTAAATACATGCTATATTCTTTGTTGATGCTAACCATCTATACCCTTTATATCGTTTATTGTTCTTTCTTCTCCACAGCCACCTCTTGCTCATCGGCTTCTCCACTGCTAAATACATCGTTCTTGTAGTTCATTCCCAAAACAGCCACCAAGATAGTCACCAACAATGCAGAACTGATCCCGTCGGTAGGATACTTGTTCCAACAGTACTCGTGCACAAGGAACACTCCACAGTTCACCACCATCGGCCACTTCGTGAAATGTAGTAACATTGGCAACGAATGTAGATACCACGACAAGAATTGGTAATGTAGCGATCTGGCAAACAAAACCCCGATTAGGTTACTCGTCATCATAACCAACGCCACAAATAATGGACCGTTTGCTTCTGATAGGATAACGTTTGATGGTGTAATGGTACTGCTCCAAAATTTCAAAGAATCTTTCAAAAATTGGCACAATGGCTTACCAGTCACTTTGAAAGAAACCCATCTGCCAAATAAAAACACACACAAGGTAGCCACATACGCAAACAACAACCCTTTGTGGAATAGATCCGATTGGAAAACATCCTCACTTAAAAACTTCCAATTCACAGTCCATTCGTACAAGAATTTTCTACGGAAGTTGAATGCACCCTCGATGAAATGGGTTCTGATCTCTTCTCCCTTGCTTAAAAACGTCCAATTAATACCTACTTGGACACCAACAATGACTAAAAGGACAGGAACCAACTTCAACAAATTCTCATCACATAAGAAGTAAGTCACAACCAAGAAACCTGGCAAGTACAACAAGGCATTCATTTTAACAGAAATCCCGACACTAAACAAGTCTGCCGCTAGTAACGTCAAGATATATGAGATTAGCCCCGCAGACTTCTTAAACAAACTGGCCTGCTGTAACACCAGAATGGTGGAGATCATAAAGAAAGTGGTGAATCCATCGTTGAACAATCTCAAAACGTAGATGCTATGCAACCGCTTACTGGCACAGATCAAGTACAAGACATACGGTGGAACTTTAAATTTACCTCCAATACCACCAGAAGATAAGTAAATGATCAAAGTGAAAAGCAAAGTTGTCAGGTACAAGTATCTGAACGCAGCCTGTCCTGACTCCAAATCTTCCATGCCTTCCGTCAACCAGTTCATCCAAGAATAGAAGTAAACGTACCCACCAGGATACACTATAGCACCCGTATCCCCATAGATATTCTCGTAGTCAAACTCGCCGGCTTCAATCTGTTGGATCTGCTGGACGTATGACTTGTAATCGATCTCCGTATATGGCACCATCCCAATGATTAGCTTCAAAGCCAATGACTCAGCAAACAGTAGAAACATCGCCATCGGTTTGCCAAAATCAGTGTTCAATAGCATGGACTTGATCCCAAATTTCACATCTTCTAACACATTGGCTAATGTGAACTCCGGCAATTCTTGTTTAGATGGCGCTTCTTGCTCGGTTGTTTGTTGTTTTACGGTATCTGATGGTGGTTGCTCGTCAGCCATTCTGAGTTTTCTAGGATCAATTCAACTACCTTTGTGATGACACTTTAAAAACGAATCACTCAAATTGATCTTCTCAACGATTGAACAGCATATATATATATATATATATATATATTGCCTTCGGCTAATTGTATGAAAAAAAGCACAATAAAAATTCAAAAACGTTTGTAATGTAGATTTGCTCGGTCTCTTGCGAAAAGCCGTCTACGCGGCTGCTGGAACACTATCTCGGCCTTGCCGCGGAGTTAATCGTGAGGGTCCACCTGCCACGTCTGGCACGGTGCAGTACCTGTTCTGGGATAAATCATAAGGCTGTATGGGTGTATCTCAACAAGACAGGCCTTTCATAATCTACACAATGTACTTTGGTACAACACACAGTAATAAATCAAAGAAAGTAGTTTATTTAGAATAACACTTAGTGGTACAGAAAAATAATTGATCGAAATTAAAAAAAGGTATAACGGAAGAATCTAAAGAGGAACTATTTAAAGGTAAAGAACCAAACAAAAAAGAAAAACATTTCAACAAAAATAAAGAAAAAGAAAGGAAAAAAGAATACAACTACTTTGCAAGGTTGGAGTTCCTACTATGCAGCTTCATCAAATTTTCTGGCGAAGTGATACCCAAATCATGACTTGTTCTTATGATCTGCAAAGAGGATCTTGGTGAAGCTTCTCCACGTACAATCATATTCTCACGCATGATCTCTAGCGGAGTCTTCTTGACTCCATCCTGGCTATTCGTACTGCCCATGTGCAACAATCTCTTGATCGTATTCTTACGAGATCTAATCTTGTCGTCATTTCTGTGGTTTACCACATCACCAGTCTTCACTGAACCTAAACCAGGGAATTCAACTGGAACAGGAACAGTCGCCTGCCCGGCTTCCAGATCGTTTTTTTCATCGTATTCGCTCGATGACGACCCACTAGCTGCAGTGCCTTGGTTGTTCATCTTCGCTCTAAATTCAGCTACTATTGTTTGATCTGTTGGATCGTAGTTTGGAGGGTAGGCGTTGAAGTCGCCCATAGCTGATCTTTCTCTCACGATATCGATATCTTTAGGGTAGTACAATCTGTTCAAGATATCGTAACAGAATCTAGGCAACACAGACGATAGAACACCGATGAAGAAGACACACCAGAAGGCAACCGTTCCGTAACATTGCGAGGCAACTTTATAAAATTCTTGGGATGCCAACGATGACGACCAAATACCCGTCCAGAAAAAGATCACCAAGATAGAGAATGCATAAATGATACCAGAGATCCAATCCCATCTTTTCTGCTGCAATAACACATATAGGTTACAAGAGATGACCGAGATGTGAGCACAGAAAACACCAACCCAGAAACGGTGATCCACAGTTAGACCATGCTGGTTCACAAAGACACCACGGTGGTATAGTAACCATGGGAAGTAAAATGCAATGACAGATTGATAGGCACCATCAAACATGTAGTAAAAGAACTTGAACTGGGACCACTCGAGACCTAGGATACCGGTACGGTACAATTCCGGAACCAGTAATGAAACAACATCGCTCACGTCCTGGTCCAGAATTCCCAAAAAGATCACAGGTAACGAGGTGAAGGCCAAGTTGAAGAACATCAAGTAGGTATATTCGTACAAGTACGAACCATCAAAATTGTTAAAAATACCGAACCAGAAAAGTGCCATCACAAAATTGACGTTCTTGTAAAAGAAACATGGAATCATCTCGGCCAATCTCTTATAGGACCATCTACCATGGACGATCACCAATCTGACCAAGAATCTGAACTGACCAATGGCATAATCCGAAGACATGACGGCTTGACGACCTTCTTCACCAGCAATACCAACACCAACATTGGCCGCTTGAATCATGGCAACGTCGTTTGCACCATCACCGATAGCTAAAGTCATGACGTTTAAGTTATCCTTGACCATCTTAACAATCTGTGCCTTCTGTGCAGGAGACACTCTGCAACACAAAACAGAACGGCATTGCTTACACAACAACAAGAATTTTAAAGTCAGTTCTGGATCGTCAAAGATGTTATGCAAGGACACACCATCGACAATCAAAGCGTAGTCACCACTAGGAGGCGAGTGGTCTTTCTTGGCAACGGCAAGATCATCTGCATTTCCTTCCAAACCAAATTTCTCATCCAAGTATTTGCAAACTAATTCGTAAGCACCTTCGTTGGCTAATGCCGAATCGTCGTTTGATTTGATAACTAATAATTCCATATCGTTAGTTAACAAATTACATGAAAAACCAATGTTGATGGCAGTTTCCACTTTATCACCAGTCAAAACCCAAAGTTTAATACCAGCTTTAGCCAAGATAGAAATCGAATCGGGCACACCGTCTTGCAAACGATCCTCAATGGCAGTACCACCTAAAAGAGTTAAACCAGACTCCAATATTTCAGCAGCAGCTTCTAACTTCTCTTCACGATCTTCATCGATAGAGTTGCTCAAATGTTTATAATTGGCGTGCCATTCTTCAAACTCTTTAACCGGAACATGCTTTTGTGCAATACAAAGTGTTCTCAAGCCTTCTTGTGCAAACTCAGACAAATGGATAGCGGTCTTGCTCAACACTTCCTCATTGGCATCTGATCTCAAGCGCTCATAGATGACGTTATCGGCACCCTTGGTGTACATCACAATCTCACCCTTAGGTGTCTTCAAAACAATCGACATTCTCTTTCTAGTGGAATTGAATGGAATGATTTCTAATATCTCGTACTCCAAAGGGTTGGAGCTGTCATAAATGGTGATCACTTGACCGTTTCTTGTCTTCTCTCTGAAAACAATGCCAAGATCTCTGGCGACAGCAACCAATGCAGCTTCATCTGGAGACTCAGCCTTCAACTCGATGTCGCCATCGTCTCCCTTCTCAGTAATGACTGTATGACATAACGCCAAGGCCAACATAAACTCCTCGTTAACCTCCTTTCTCGAAGTATCGGTACCAGTTAAAGTGTCCTTGACGTACTCACTCGAAATGAAGGTAAGTTTAGAATCTTTCAATTGATCATTGTTCAAGCTGTTCAACTGCTCAAGCATATGCAACTTATCTTCTTTCAACAGTTTCTCCATCTTGATATTCTCTGCAACAACATCAACACCTGCTCGTTTATCCATACCCTGTTGAGCTTCAGTGTATGCCAAACCATAAGCTTTACCGGCGATGGTACACTTTTTGAATTCCATAACGTTTTGAGTTAAAGTCCCCGTCTTGTCACTAAAAATGTACTCAATTTGCCCCAAATCGTCAGAAATGTTCCAAGATTTAGGAGTGCATGGGAAATCAAGCTTCTTATAATACATACCAACATCAGCATAGATGAAGTAAGCCTGCACGGTTTTGATAATTTCAATGGAAATATACAACGAGATTGGCACCAATGTTTGATACAAAATCAAAGCCACAAAGAAGGCAACAACACCGTTTGGTGCTGGGTCCCAACCCGCATACGGCTTGTACTCAAAGAAAATTCTCGACGTATTGTCTTTTTTGTAGAATAACCCGTTAATCAAACCGGAGACAAAACACAGAATAAACAAAATCACGAAGTTGAAGATGACAGACAGATTCAACTCTCTAGAAATTCTCGACTTCTTAGTTGGCGTCACACCAGAGTTTAACATGATCTTCGTTTCGCTACCAGTGGCAACAACGGCACATAAAACCCATTTTGTATTTCTCAAAGTACAACCTCTCAATAAAATATTGTCAAACGTAGCAGGCTCCACCATGTCACGACCTTCGACATCACTTTCGGATTCATAACCTTTGTACTTGACCACTCCCCTGAATTTGTATAAACTTAGGTTAGGAGCCTCAGTTTCGATGGACATTTGTACCCTTTCAAAATCATTGGCATGCTTCAAACCTTGCCCACATTGTAGAGATGTCTTGTTTTTCAAATTGGTCTCACCATCTAAATTCTTTGTTTCAATGTAACAAGCACCTTCGTGATCACTCGTGGACAAAATAATTGCATCAGCAGGCACCTCTTCGTTGTTTCTCACTCTGATTATGTGACCAACAGCTATATCCTTCCAATATTTGTTAGTAAATTTGCAAGTCATGGTTGGCTGAATGTTTGGGTTGCTAACAGTATTAGGAACAAATGGCGATAGTTTAGCATATGGCCTTGATCTGTTTGTTGACAACGAAATTATAGCTCTATTTTCACTGTTTATGGAAGAAATAAGAGTATTGACTCTTTCCAACTCCAATTCTTCTTCTGTTTCGGCTTGATTTTTGTCGTGTTTCTTCTTCTTGAAGGAAAGGAAGCGGACAGTTGCATTCAGACCCCTAGTACAGGCCTTCTTGAATCTTCTCCAAGGTCCAATATAATCCTCAACAACATTAGGGTTCTCCAGCCCGGTTAAAATATGTATTCTGGAGTTATTTAACTCTAAATCCGACACTGCTCTTCTGTAATCTTCAAACCCATCCTTGATTGCTGTAAGCACAACAATAACAATCAATGGGACGGCCTGCATACCAGGTGATTGAACACCAAAGATTTGGAAAGCACCCAAAATAATAATTAATAAGAAATAAGAGTTGGCAATATTAGTGAATTGGAAAAAAATGTTCATCGGAATAAAAGTCAATGGTGTATACTTGGTGGTCCGGATTTTATTTCTGGGATAATTCGTTGAGGGTAAACCGGATTTTGGATCCACCATATCCTCCGGTAGCGGAAGGTTGACATATATCTTACGTTGTTGATCCGGGTCATCATTTTTCTTCGAATTCTTGAATAGGTTAGCTACCATGTACACGATGTTTCCATCGGTGTTGTTGCCATTAAGCCCCATTCCGAATGTTGCAATTCCAAACTAACGACCTCGGCAGCCAGAAAATAGGTAGGAAACGCTACAGGGAATAATCAAAAGTTGTAGGGGGTATCTTCAACTTCCGGAAAGGCAATTTGATAGCTGTGAAAGCGTCCGCAAAAACTCTGCCAGCAGGTGCTTAAAGTAGATTTGGTTGGATAGAACTGTATCCAGCCTTGTTGATATCAATGCCAAGTATCGGTAAATTAATTGGCTTTGTGCGAGGTAGCACTGTAGCAATATTTCAGTCATCTGACATCAAGTCATCTGATCAAAACAAAAAGGAAACAACAGTTGACACATGACATGTCTCACGTGCAAACGGGAATATCCATCATCGTTCATAACCATGTGTCCAGCACGAATTTTTCATGGAGCGCATCGTCGACACTTCGACACTCTGCTTGCAGTTTGGGGAACTTCTCACATTGTATCTTTATTAAGGTAGACTAATTTGCCTATTATTACCAATCAATTTAACTTACAAAGTCTATATTCATTTATAACCAATCCTTACAACATCTCCGAAAAATGTCTATTGAAGAATTACCACAAGATCAAATCCCAGAAGGTTCTGAAGTTTCCATCTTGAACAAGAACGAAAAAAAGGCCAGAGCTTTAATTAAGAAGTTAGGCTTGAAGGAAGTCAAGGGTATTTCGAGAGTCACCTTGAAGAGAAAGGGTAACTTTATCTTGGCCATTGAAAAGCCAGAAGTTTACAGATCAGTCGCCGGTGCCTACGTTGTTTTCGGTGAAGCCAAAGTTGAAGACTTGAACAAGAGATATGCTGAAGCTATGGCCGCCCAACAAGCTGCCCAAGCTGCTGCTGGTGCTTCCCAAGATGGTTTAGCTCCAAAGGACCCAGCTTCCATTACTGCTGACTTACAGGCTGCCTCTTTGATAGAAAAGAAGGAAGAGGAAGAGGAAGAGGAAGAAGGCGAAGTTGACGAAACCGGTTTAGAACCTTCTGATATCGATTTAGTTGTCCAACAAGCTGATGTTTCTAGAGCTAAGGCCGTCAAAGCTTTAAGAGAGCAAAAGGGAGATATGGTTAATGCAATTATGTCGTTGACAGAATAAGTCACAGATAAACATTATACATAGTTATGTTGATTCCTTAAAAAAGAGCAAAAATTATTTTGTGATATAATACATTTGTAAAATTTTAAATTAACTATATATATATAAATTCATTGATTAGTGAGCTTCTTTACATATTTCCTTTGCTTCCTGGTTGTCATTTGCAGTTTCAATGTTGAGATCAGCATTTCCAGCGGTATCTTCAATTGCCTTTAACTCTTGGGCTTCCTCAACTTTGTTTTCACCATTTAGTGTACCACACTTAGGACAAATATATTTGACATATCTTGGTTCAATGCTGGGAGGGGCCAATCCATTGTGTTGGTAACAATTGGTGCATATCAAGGCATAACGACTAGCAGAGGACAATTCGTCCTGTCCTATCACCCAGCCAAGCATTGAGTCTACAACACCAGACGATTTACCAGTAGCTGGATCTATATCACGGGCAGAAAATTTTCCTCCGTCTTTGATGATCCGGAGATATTCTTGCTTCTTACTGTTGATTTCATCGGCTTGCCGTTGCAACTCTTGTAAATCCTCCCCATCAGAGAATCTCGAAATTAACTCGTTAGTCTTTTGAAAATTTGTGGCGTCCTTTAACTCTTGCATTTTATCGGCGTGACATTGTTTGATCTTATCCAACTTTATTTCGGATCTGTTGACCAAATATATGTATATGCGGTCTATAGACCTATATATAAAGACCAGAGCAAAAGGGCAACCCGCTATATAAATCCACTGATTGGTTTGTATGCGGGAGCTTTGAATGAAATATATATAGGCAACATAGCTCAAATAAAGAAATAACAACGACGAGGTAATCAATAATTTAGTGCTGGAACCATTTTCTTTTAATGCTTTGATGTGACGTTCGGTCTTCGTCAGATCTGATGTTATCCTTTTGAGCTCTTTCTCATATTTATCCGGATTAAAAGTTTTTGATCTTCCCAATAGGAGCATACTGCATTAAATCAAAAGTATGATCTGAAATTACTGGCAAGTGGCAAGCGTTATAGCTGTTCTTGTAACTTCTTCTTTGATTGCTGCTGATGGACATTAAGAAGAAACTGTTCGAGCTGTTGGCCTGTTGCCACATTATCATGTACCCCTGCAAATTGCAATGTGTATCGCTTTTGAGTCGATCGACGCACAGACTCTTGAAAAGTTGAAAGTTGAAAGTTGAAACTTAGACTGTAGTCTGTGCGGCTGTGAACAATCGGTCGATGGTTGTGCAGATCGCGACTCAGAGTCAGTGAGCCAGTGAGATCGCTCGATATCTTAGTAAAACGTTTAAACATGAGACACGAAAGAGCGACGCGTACTTTTTTTTTTTTATCATAAACAAAGATATATTAGCATTCTCCCGCCCACATATGGTTCAAAACAGGTTGAACAACAGAACAAGGTAAAATTGAATAGAACCAGCATGCCCTCGTTAGAAATAAATTATGACAATGCACTAAATTCCCTGAATGCTACTCAGCTAGAGCCAACCTTGGACAACTATACCACTATTATTTCTACTAGTCTTGGTTCGACCCTCTTAGAGATACAAGGAGAATTGAACCTTCCTGAGACGAAACCAAAGAATTTATCTTCTGAAAATGAACATTTATATATAACATCGAAGGTGCCTGATATATTGAGTCTCCACAAACTTGAAAGAAATGCTGTCAGGTTTGGAAGATTGGAAATCGACCCAAGCTTCAAGAAAGCAACACTATTTATCAGCAATTCCCAGAGATTGGTCGGAGCGATCGAGAAAATTGATCCCCCGTTAGGCGTCTTAAAGATTGAGAATGCAAATGATGAAAGCGGACAGGTATGTGAAATTGTCGATGTGATCAAACAAAAAGTTGTTTTTAGGTTGAGACCTTTGCCAATCATGTGAGTGCGTCTGACTTCATACAGGACCAACCATATTTTGACTGTATATAGAAACGATGTCGATTTTTAAATGAAACATCTTAAATAGATGATGTTTATTTCAGATGCTGTTTTACTGGCTGCAGTGAAGAAGTTTGACAAGGAACCATTATAAGTGTCAAATCATCCACATAAACAGATAGAAAGATAAAGAGTGGGAATATGGATAATTCAGTTCAGAACTGCGAGGTGTGAGGTGTGAGGTGTTTGAAACATTAGAAGCTGATACCATGGTTACTCAGTGTATCCTAATTGAGCGATCAAAGCATATTTTTGAAGCAGAAGCCACTTTACCGACCGTTTCAAGTGGTATCAGAAAGCGATAGAAGCCATGGTAGCAAATATTAGTTCTATGCAGATTGAAGTGCGGAAGAAGAATGGGACCCTGAGCTACGAGCCGTCAATGATCCATTAAACTGATCAGTACGAATACTACTCGACTTGCGATTCTCGGGGGTTTCTCTATTATAATACAAATCCATAGACTTGTGCAGTTTGGTGCATAATAACCAATTGTAATTAACAGCACAACACGTTTTATTTATGGCAACATTATTATTATTTAAAAGAATCCAATAGGTATAGATATGTCTATATATATAGAGAGAGAAATTGTCAAAGCGTTACTATATCTGCATTTCATTAAAATAAACTGTCCAGAATTGGGAGGAAAATCAATGCCATAGAAAACGTATAGTGTTAGTTTTTTGCCACCACTAACAAGGGAGCAAAGCATAACATATACCGTTATTTGCTTTTTCCAAGAATACGGCCATTCTATAGCTAAATTTTATATTTGAAACACAATAGATAGCCGACAGTTATGCAAGCCATTTAGCAATTTGAGAACTTTCGGTATTTTTGCTTGCTAATGACGCCAGTGCGATTGATGAAAAACCATAAATTCGAAACTATATATATATATATATATATATATATATATATTTGGACTGGCAGTTTCTCCCTATTGTTTGCACCTATGAACTCCACACAAACCACTCGATATATATTATATATATGGTTTAAGAATTAAGCAGCATATAGAATACAAAGCCCGAATTAACGTCAAAAAATAAGTTGCAGGTGTCTAAATTGCTAACATCCTGACAGGGACCCTTTGTCGGAAAGCTAGCCCTTTGATGTACAAAAAAGGCAGTTTTCGCACTATCAAAAATTACCCTTTTTGTGACAGAAAGGCAGTTTTTAAAACTTGTGAACGCAACCAGCTTTTTATTTGCAGCTCGCTACCACGTACACTGTCTGACAATTTCTCATTCGGCATATGCATGCATCTACTTTATGTTATACATATTTTGAACTACTAGCGTCGACATTTTCTGGGTTTTTTAGTCGATGAAAGTCTACATGAAAGAACCGATGTGGGCGTCCCGACATGCCCCGTGGTGTTGCACATTTTTTGGTGCTTTTATTTACCCATGTTTCAGAAAAACCAACATTAATCTGAAACTTTTCAATGATTTTTGAAGAGAAAAAAAAACTGATATTTAACTACAGACATTCCCCTGCTTCGTTGGGTTAAGCTGTTTTTTAAACATAACTTTGATCAGTTGTCAATCGTCACCTTAATCAATCAACTGAACTCAAGAAACTTATATCCACTCTTTCCAAATAACCATGAAGTTTTCATCTGCCATTTTTCTATCTATTATTCTAGCTTTTGCAGAGGCTGCTCCAGTTTCTCAACCAGGTGCTGATGCAGTTGCCGAACCAGAAGCAGGCTTAAAATGGCACAAGGTCTACAAGAACAACGCCATCTACAAGAGAGAAGCTGAAGCTGAACCAGAAGCTGACGCAGAAGCAGGCTTGAAGTGGCACAAGGTCTACAAGAACAACGCCATCTACAAAAGAGAAGCTGAAGCCGAGCCAGAAGCTGACGCAGAAGCAGGCTTGAAGTGGCACAAGGTCTACAAGAACAACGCCATCTATAAGAGAGAAGCTGAACCTGAAGCTGAACCTGAGGCTGAAGCCGAGCCAGAAGCAGGCTTGAAGTGGCACAAGGTCTACAAGAACAACGCCATCTACAAAAGAGAAGCTGAAGCCGAGCCAGAAGCTGACGCAGAAGCAGGCTTGAAGTGGCACAAGGTCTACAAGAACAACGCCATCTA